>JARYHS010013630.1:114456454-114701096 GCA_031002005.1 Vandiemenella viatica | reverse complement strand
GGAAAAAATAATCTATAGATAAATACGTACTGAAATATAAAAGGTCGCTGCAGGAAATATCCAAATCACCTGCGAACAAATAAATTAATAATATAGACTACTGCTTCGGCACTATACATTTTCATAAATCTAGTTACGTTAAAAAATTATCTTTACCGAAATCATCCAGGCTATTGAACGAGAAATCATCAAAGTCTGAAGCATAGGGGGAAAAAAACCCTCATTAGTATATGTGAAAGAATTAAAAACAGCCAGAAAACAAGTTAAATAACAATAATTTACTCACCAATATCGCTGAATAAGCTCATTCCTCCAAGATCTTCAAACGACATTGCTATGATCGTAGTGTTCAGCCCGGCGACTCAGAGAAGACTGTATAACACAAGGGAGATCTCAGCCCTTTATATACACGCTTGGAACCTCCATGGCGTGGGAAAACGGCGCCCGAGGGTTAGAAGACAATCGTAAAATACCGTGAAGGTTGAATAATGTCTTCCGGGTGCAGGGGTCGCGGCTGATGAATAGATACCGCCCCACCTGGGCCTGCGCGTGTCGGCTCATTTACATTTCACCGCGCGAGGGGAGTGAGCCTGCCCGACGGGCCTAGTCAGCTAAAATGTTAAATTCCGTATCTTCTGAACCAGTACTCCGAATTAAATGAAATAAACGCCATTATAATAGTGAGAAAATTTAGATATTAATCGATACGTCACACCCCTAATATTGAACCGATAAAAAGAAAAAGTGAATATTATACCGCATTTCGAGCGTAATCAATTGAATTAATATTCTAAGACCATGTAATGGAGGATTAGTACCCTGACCGCGTAGAAAAAATAAATAATAAAGCCATTTTGACGAATTATGACCCGTACAACGTGGCACGTGGCCTTATTTACATATTATTCCCATTTATGACTAGAGCGCACACTTGCGTCCACAAACCCTCATTAGTATACAATTTATGACCCGTACCAACGTGGCATCGATTACACGCGTGGTGTAGTCGACTTGCGTATTTGCAGGGGTGATATGCAGCCCCGCCGGCTCTTCCCTCGGCGGTCGCTGGGGGACACGAAACGCGGGTGCGTGTGAATGTATCGATTGCACGCGTGGTGATTCATACTTCGGTAATGACATATGAAGCTAAATTTTAGGTTGCAGCTGAAGGTGTGAGTCATAGAGGCAGAAGAGTGGGAGACATGAGTCACACAGTCGCTTATTGTTATTTAATGAAATAATAAGATCAATCTGAGGTTACAGATGAGGGGGAGGATAGATTGCAGTCGCTAATGGCTATTTAATTAGTTCCTTGGCTCCCCTACTAATTAGTTCCTCGGCTCCCGTATTAAATTTAATTAGTTTCTCGGCTCCCCTATTTAATTTAATTAGTTTCTCGGCTCCCCTATTTTAATTTAATTAGTTTCTCGTCTCCTCTATTTTAATTTAATTAGTTTCTCGGTTCCCCTATTTTAAGTTAATTATACACGGGGAAAAACTGTCCGCTGACCGGTGTCTAACCACTACTGGACATCATAGCTTGTACGAATAACGACGGGCATCAGCTATGTTGGTAGTAGGAATTTATTCAGGAAAAGCTTGTAAGGTAAAACGAATAACGATCGGGTCTACTGGAGATCACGATTCCGCCAAAATAACATTCAGTAATGACGTTGTAATACTGCTGTAGTAAATCGCAAGACATTATTTTCAAGCAGTATGTCCATTCTAATACAGCCTGGACCATTATTTTCAAGCAGAAATTAGGTTTCAATACAGCCTGGACCAGCATAACACAGTTAAATGTAGTTCGGAAAGTATTTCTAGAGGAGTCTTGTGTTTGACCACGGCAGTGTTATGATGCCAATTCCTGACGGAATCGCGATCTCCGGTAATCCTGATTTATTTAAATAATGCGTTTTACTTTAAATGATGTAAAGCATAATATCAATAACGGATTACTGTCATTTACTTGAGTGATACATTTTTGCAGCTAGTTAATAATATGGAATTGTATTACAGATTGCTCAATACCTTAATTTTAGGATGTTCTACATATTTTGTTAGCATTTCACCTAGCAATACAGTAATAATTTCAACTGAATCACTGACGACGGAAGTGTAGAAACAAATTAAATATAAATTCGGAATCCCAAAAACGTTTGCTATACCATGTAATATCAATTTTATTCCTGGTCCAGGCACAATTCAGCACAATAAATATAAAACTACTTCCATCCGCATGAATTAATACCTTCTTATGAAAGCAGTTTACATTGAAAACTGATTTCAGAGTAAATTAGGCTGTAAAAAAAACTAAAAAAAAAAAAAAAAAACAATGTGTCAGTTGCGATTCTGGTGAACTTGACCACAACCTCCACTAATATCGGCGTTCTAAAATCATAGTTTCTATTACCCTCATATGAATAACGATGCGTATCATCTATGGTGGTAAAAGGAATTTATTCTGGCAAAGCTTGTAAGGAAAAACGAATAACGCTCACTTTTATTGATATTTTTCGTGATATGAGTACCATACTGTGGTTAGATTATCGGAGTAGGCTCGAGCGCAACGGCAGGGTCCCAAGAAGTAAATGTGCTATCGGTCTGAAATTTACTACACACGTTCCTAAATGCATATTATTTCATAAAACGGTGCATATGAAGCCGTCAAGCGTATGAAAAATGTATAAAGTTGTTTGAAATATGGGTAGCTCGTTAGAAGTAATCACGCAATAAATGCACGTTATTAGCTGTTAATATTTATTCCACGTGTTCTTAAGTCTTCATTATTGGATAAAAAACTGCTTTCCACCTGCAAATTGCCAACACTTGATAAGAAGAAAATCATTAACATTTACAATTCATATGCGCGTGGCGACATATTGGATTTCAATGCTAAGATATATTGCATGGCAGCCTACCTTCCAGGGTAAAAACATGGCGCTACCGTAACGGATGTTGGATACAGAGAATTTAAGTTAGTTTAAATTTTTGATAATAGCAGTTGTGGTTAGGTTGAAATGCAGCCTGGACCAATAGTTAAAAGTAAGAAACACGCAGAAAAATATCAACAAGTAATAACGTGGGCGGTAATAACATTTATTGCGTGGTAACTTGTAACGAGCTACCCATATTTCAAACAACTTTATACATTTTTCATACGCTTGACGGCTTCATACACACCGTTTTATGAAATAATATGCATTTAGGAACGTGTTGAAGCATTCCGCATTTCGAATGCTTCATTTTGCAAGCAAATATTCCTGCAAAGGTGTCGTGTCGGACGCACTGGCCCTTAACGGTACCTCAGGTAGCGCGGCTCGGAATGTTTACTGAATGGGATTTAAAGCGACAGGTGTCGCGGCGGGAATTTTCCATTAGGCGAGAGAGAGGAACATGTTCCGTGAAAAGATGAACAAAAGTAGTGCCGAAGGGTGTGTGTGTGTGTGTGTGTGTGAGCCAATCACAGCCCCTGTGTGGTTTCACGCGGACTAATACGTTTTCTCTGCTTTCCATACAACGCGGGAGGCGAGGACTTGGCTCCGAGTCACCGTCGCGTGGAGTGCTTGTGTGAAGGAGGGAGCTTCTTAGCGGGTCGACGTAGGTTCGACACCCGCGGCGACTAAGACAGCCGTCCATAGCGACGGGCTGACTACTAGTGTGCGGCGTATGCAAATTTGTGCCGCTCTGCTTTGTGTGTTGCCGAGAGTGCATCAGTGATCAGTGCGACCTCACACACACGTGAGTTACTAAGTGACGTGCCTGGTGGTAACTACCATCCGGTAATTCTTGATTGTTGTGAAGATCTCTTGTGGTGGTCTCCTTCAAGCCTCCTTCGTCGCCAAGGAATACATCCACGGTAATATTTCAAGTACCTGCTACCGCAAATCTTTGCTTGAAACTGTCGAGACCCAAAAAACTGTGTTACAAAGCCCAGTAACGGCCTTCATCGAGATAAAGAGATTCTCACTCTCTGAACTGAGCTAAATTATTATTGTAAATGGTCTGCTATCCCTCTGCTTCGTGTCCAACTTGTATTTAATTTCATTTTTTTTTGTTGTTTTGCTTTGGTTTCAATGTTCATTATAATTACAGTTTTGTGCATATAGTAATTTTTCTTTGCACATAATAAATATAATGTCATTAATGGTAGATTGCCGCTTTCATTATTTGAAATCTCCCATTTCCAATGCTTAATGGATAATTAGCTACTTGCATTGTTATTATTAAAATAATTATTGCAGGGAAAATATTTATTAATTTCATGTGGAAGTAATTCCTGGCGCCCAGCTCTCATCACGAATGCAAGTTTGAAGCGGACATTTACAGCTCTCACCAATAAATGGTGAAAGGTGTAGTGTGATTAATATATGAACGGGGTACACTACATAAATGGTTCTCCCAACGCGGGGCTTCGAGTAATTAATTTGTCAGTGTGCCAAATTATCGGTTTTGTCCAGTAGGCCCCAAACGTAAATGCACAAAATTTGCGGCTCGACAATCATAAGATTTGTGGTGGTTGCTAATAGATTTGTGGCTTTCCACTGTGCGTGTTTTGTTTCAGCTGCAGAGGTTCGCTGAATGGACGCAGATTATATGTGTATATCACTTAGAATATTGTGTTAATTTATTACAGGTGCAGAAGTTAGGCGACGCGCATGTGATGATTTTTCTATGTTTCATTTTTGTTCTTGTTGAGTTCGTTGTCGGCATGTGGCTCGTCTAATGCAACGTTGTAAATGCAGCTTCGCTTTAATGGTGCAAAGCGAGTTTTCAATTGTTATGCTGCAAAATTTGCTTGTTGTTCTAAGCTACTTGTGCAATCTTATATCTCTAATTAAAGGTATAGTCAAAGAGTCATTTAACGGGGGATATCATATGAATTTGTGGTCCGGCAAAACTTTGATCAGTAAAGAATTTTGCAATAGCCATAAAAGTAAAGATAACGGCGAAATTATGGCAGCGTCTGAGCAAGGCAATACCGCTGCAGTTGGTCTGTCCGTGCCAAATAGCGAACTTGCGTCACAGGCGAGTCATGATCAAATTTTCGTACCTGGTACAGTGGTTCCAGCGGATGCGAATGTACAGACTGGGAGGAAATATTGGACGTAATGGATTTATTGAAGCAAATTTCGGCTCAAGTTAGTCTCACAAACAGGGAACTTGCCGCGGTTTAAAGCCGAAATGAAAGTTCTGTCTGACAGTCACAATTCTTTAAATGCAAAGTTAGACAATTCCATTTCCGAAGTGCGTCGAGAGATGGAAAATAAAATCTCAGACGTCCCAAGGGAGTCTCAATGCTGAAATCAGCGTAATTAAGCAAACCGCAGAGCGAACGGTTTACCGCGTGCGAGCAGATTCAAAGTGCGCAAGACGCGTTATGCGAAAAGATTAATAGCTCAGAGATCAAGGTGGATAAACTGAATCACCAGACGTCAAATGAGCGAGAATTGTTAAAAAAGGAATTGCAGCTGGTAGACGAACGCAACAGCAAAATGTTCGATTCAGTGGACAATAAATTAAAAGGATACAGATATTCAGATCGGAGCAGTGGATAGGAAAATTTCTGAAGCGCGAGAGGCGCATAGTTTCGTTTCAGGCGGACATGCTTGAAAAATGTGGTAGCATAGAAAAAAGGATTGTGGCAATCCAGGAACGCGTGGATGGGCAATTGAATTCCATGTCCCGTCATGTAGGCCCCATGGTCTTTAATGTGGAATTGCCGTTGCCCCGAGTTTGGTTTCAAAGATGGGTGTTAATCCTAAAGCATTCACGCAGGATGTAGAAACTTATTTCTATGTGAAACGCGTTTCCCGAGGAGTTAAAGCTACTGGTTGTTCCGGTCGATGCTGCACAATCAGGCTAAACATTGGTTTGATGTAGAATGTGGATCTGATACTACATACGAAAATTTCAAGAAAGTCTTCCTTAAGACGTATTGGTCCCCGGAAGAGCAGGCGCAAAATAAGCTTCGCGTTTATTGCGGTAGACACGAACAACGGGCAGGGCAATCACGCTATGATTATGCCGCCAAGTTGGTGAATATGGCGAAATACTTCGATCCGCCAATGAGCGAAGCCGAAATAATTTCCGGGATTGGAACTCACTTTCCACCGAAGTACAGCACCAACTCAGCCCTGCTGTCGTTGGCACGATAAACAGATGTTGGAAGTCTTACGAAGATTCGACCAAATTGACGCCCGCTCTAAGGGCACTAACAAAGACGATAATAAGTCACAGTCACCTTCGAATTTTGCAATCAAAGGCAATGGTCACGGGGCGGAAACCTCAGCATAAATGGTGGAATGGTCAGAAAAATAGTGCAAAAGATCCTGGTCACCAACAAAATTGGAGAGAACGCCGGCCGGACAAGCCGCCAGAAGATAAAGCTTTCGTAAATTGCATAGCAGAAGAATTGAGAAAAGTTAACGGAGGCGGAAATTCAGACCCGCCAGCCGAACAAGTTTTATTGAATTAAGTTGTTCTTGACAAACGTCATGCACGTATAAATTAGAGGAATAAATTTTATGATGTTTATTAGTAACGTGGTTAAATTTATAATTTGATAATTGTATTTGCATGTACTCTATTAGAATTAGTATGTTGTAATATGATGTATGTTGTATGCCTGAATGATGAATGCTTGAGGCGTTAATCGTTGCTGTTCCTGACAACGAGACTCTCATGTTGGGGGGACGCGAATCTTTTGGCGACCAAGCAAATCTAAAGTCAATTTAGGGATAAGATTTTGGATTTTAACAAAAGCCAGTAATTTTATTAATGTATTTGCTCATGTGAGTTCATGTAGTCTGTAACCGCCATTTGTTTTAGTAAGCGGGCTAGCAGATCATATTTGATTATAAAAAAAAAAAATATTGTAAACAGAGAGGCTTGAGTTCAAGTATATTCTGTGAACATTAACTAGTGCGTGTCAAATCGTGACTTATAATTACGAAGTGAAGCTTCGACTTCGTAATTACAAACTGGGGGGATTATGAAGCATTTCGAATGCTTCATTTTGCAAGCAAATATTCCTGCAAAGGTGTCGTGTCGGACGCACTGGCCCTTAACGGTACCTCAGGTAGCGCGGCTCGGAATGTTTACTGAATGGGATTTAAAGCGACAGGTGTCGCGGCGGGAATTTTCCATTAGGCGAGAGAGAGGAACATGTTCCGTGAAAAGATGAACAAAAGTAGTGCCGAAGGGTGTGTGTGTGTGTGTGTGTGTGAGCCAATCACAGCCCCTGTGTGGTTTCACGCGGACTAATACGTTTTCTCTGCTTTCCATACAACGCGGGAGGCGAGGACTTGGCTCCGAGTCACCGTCGCGTGGAGTGCTTGTGTGAAGGAGGGAGCTTCTTAGCGGGTCGACGTAGGTTCGACACCCGCGGCGACTAAGACAGCCGTCCATAGCGACGGGCTGACTACTAGTGTGCGGCGTATGCAAATTTGTGCCGCTCTGCTTTGTGTGTTGCCGAGAGTGCATCAGTGATCAGTGCGACCTCACACACACGTGAGTTACTAAGTGACGTGCCTGGTGGTAACTACCATCCGGTAATTCTTGATTGTTGTGAAGATCTCTTGTGGTGGTCTCCTTCAAGCCTCCTTCGTCGCCAAGGAATGCATCCACGGTAATATTTCAAGTACCTGCTACCGCAAATCTTTGCTTGAAACTGTCGAGACCCAAAAACTGTGTTACAAAGCCCAGTAACGGCCTTCATCGAGATAAAGAGATTCTCACTCTCTGAACTGAGCTAAATTATTATTGTAAATGGTCTGCGATCCCTCTGCTTCGTGTCCAACTTGTATTTAATTTCATTTTTTTTGTTGTTTTGCTTTGGTTTCAATTTCATTATAATTACAGTTTTGTGCATATAGTAATTTTTCTTTGCACATAATAAATATAATGTCATTAATGGTAGATTGCCGCTTTCATTATTTGAAATCTCCCATTTCCAATGCTTAATGGATAATTAGCTACTTGCATTGTTATTATTAAAATAATTATTGCAGGGAAAATATTTATTAATTTCATGTGGAAGTAATTCCTGGCGCCCAGCTCTCATCACGAATGCAAGTTTGAAGCGGACATTTACAGCTCTCACCAATAAATGGTGAAAGGTGTAGTGTGATTAATATATGAACGGGGTACACTACAGTGTGTAGTAAATTTCAGGCCGATAGCACATTTACTTCTTGGGACCCTGACGTTGCGCTCGAACCTCGGAGTATTTGGTTATGATTTATTCAAATAAATGTATTTTACTTTAAATGCCGGAAAGTATAATATCAAAAACCGATAAGTGTCATTTATTTGACTGATCCATTTCGCGATTACGTACCTTTCGTGTAAACATTCTCTGCAATTTCAATAAACTTCATTGTTTGTTAACTTCTTCCAAAATAATTCCTAGGTTATGTTTTAACCTAGTTCTTATAACTGATGCAGATAATACAATATAAACATCGAACACCATTCTCCTTACATGCGTTTCTGCATCTATTTGTCGTAAATAAACAAAAAAGGAACATGAAGTAACAAATGTAATACGGTGGCTGTTGATTGGCGAGTGACGGCTGGCACGTGACCGTTCTCTAGGCAATAGCTATAGACGACGTACGGAGACTCCAGATTAGCATTTTATATAAGAAGAAAGGGCGACCGTGTTTGAAGATCATAAAATTATTTTTCCACACAAGATTCTGTAAATCCGACGCACCAGGCTGAAAGACATAAGCAAGAATAATTAACGCAATGTGATATCTAGGAAACTAAGCGAGATGCAAAAAAAAATTATTCTTTATTTTCGATTTGTCTCGTAGAGATCTATTAGAATCAACGAACCAGTCCGTAAAATTTCAGTGGTTCGAATATCGTAGAATCCCCAAAAATTCTGCTTTCAACTCGTCGTTGCCGCATTTAACAGAATTTTGCGAGATGTGTAGCCTTCGGCCATCAGTGAGCGTCCAGTTTAGTCACTTGTAATAAATAAAAAAATAAATAAAAAAAATAAATAAAAAATTTGTCCCCGCTGCATAAGGCTGGTCATCCACTGCTAGCGTATTTGAGCGACTAACAACTCAAGCAACTATAGACGACTTTGAGTGGGGTGACATGGAGCGACTGAGGGCTTCCACTGTAGCCGACAGAGTCGCGCGACTGTGATTGTTGCAGCAGTTCTCGACCGCGTCTCTCGCCGCTATCAGTTGCACCAGTAATTTGAGGCGAATATTTTAAGAGTTTCAACATTTTGCAAAATGAATGCAGAAACCATTTGTTTTTTGTAAAGTTCCTGCCTGAAGACGCATCGTAGAAATCGTTCGTGTTGGATTAACTCTATGTTAGAAAAACGGAATTAATTAGGAGAATTCCACCTACAAATCCTCGTCCGGCCATCCATATCACTCAAGGCGAATGCCGAGATAGTTCCTTCAAAAGGCCATGGCCGGATTCCTCCACGTTCCTTACCCCCAGTCCCTTCCCGCCTCTAATGACTTCGACGTCGACGAGGTGAAAAGCCAGAAACAAATTATAATAATAATTTCAGTGTTAATAATTATAGGGGAATCTCACTGCAGTCAGTGCCATACAAAATTTTCTCCCAGTGTCTCCTCGATAGGGCTCAACAACAACTAGAACCAAGGATCGGAGAATATCAAGCAGGATTTAGACCAGGTAGATCTTGCGCAGAACAAATACTCAACCTAAAAATTATCCTCAAACATCAAAGAATTTGTAGCAACCGTTTAGTCTGCACATTTGTAGATTTTAAAAAAGCATATGACTCAGTTGATCGAGAGTCATTATTCAAAATATTGAAAGAACAAGGCATAGACCCCAAAACTCGTGCTTTAATACAACAAACACTAACAGAGACAAAGTCCAAAATAAAATTTTTAGGGGAGATATCAGAACCCTTCATTATTAAAACAGGAGTAAGACAAGGAGACGGACTTTCTCCGTTACTGTTCAACTGCGTCCTTGAAAAAGTGTTACAAGAATGGCGGAAACAAAAATCAATCCTTGGAATTGACCAGCCAATTATATTAGGCAGAGGAATATTGAAGGTAGATTGCCTAGCATTTGTAGACGACTTAGCAATCTTAACGCGTGACATTGCAATAGCCCAAAAACAGATCGAACTGTTGAAAGAAGTAGCGGAGAAAGTGGGTCTACAGATTTCATTCGAGAAAACAGAATTTATGACCTGCAATAAAGAAACGCCAAAATACATGGAGACAAAATATGGAAAAATTAAACGAGTCTCATACTTCAAGTATCTCGGTGAAACAATCCAAGAGAACGGAACTGAAGCAAAAGCTAATGAAATTAGATGCCAAAAGATGGAAACAGCTTATCGCCTAACACAAAATGTCTACAACAAAAAATGCATCTCCAAGCACACAAAACTGAGACATTACAATACAGTTATTAAACCTGAATGTCTTTATGGATCAGAAACAGTTATTTTTAACAGAAAAAAAGATATAGAAAACATTGAGAAAAAAGAACGCAAAATTATAAGGAAAATTTTGGGCCCAAGACTCATAGGAGACCAGTACAGACTCAAAAGTAATCAGGAAATTCTACAATATGCAGACATTCACAGTGATATTAGAAAACGCCGACTAAAATTTTATGGACACATCAAAAGAATGAACCCTAACAGACTTACAAGACAAATAGTTGAATTCTATGAAAACCGAAGTAAATCAATATCGGATACAATGAAATGGATTGGAGAAATCAAGAAAGACCTCAAATTAGCAGGAATTGTTCCAGAAGATTTCGAAAACAGAGACACATTTAAATAAAAAATTCACAAGTGGCAAGTTGACCGGGAGGAAAGATTAAAGAAAAGATCAGGAACAACATGGTCAGATGAGAGGAAAGAAGCCCACAGCAAGCGTATGAAGGAAATATGGGCACAAAGGAAAGCGAACAAACGCTTCTGAGTACTTTGCGTAGTCCTAATGGGCTTATCCGCAAATAATAATAATAATTTCGTTTTTCGTTATCTTTATATGGTAGGTCTATTTGCATAAAATAATAATAATAATTTCTTAAACTTTCTACCAGCTAATCTAAAACAGAAATAAAACTGTTTACATTCTTTACCAAATACTCGACCAATACCGTGTATTTTGTGGTACGTTTCAAAGGTTTTTTTACTGGGGTTGGAGTGAACAGCGTCGTCGGGTTCAGGTGGTTAGTAATCTGTTGTTCAAGGCGTCAGAGATTGAACTGGAGTGTTTCATTGAGCGTACCAGCGCGATGAATATGGAAAAGGAGCGTCCTGATCAGAGAATACTTGCTGTAATGAAGAGGAATGTTCTTCAGAACTGTGAGTACACTGAAAAAACTGAATATTACTATCTCCTTAAGCGGCACTGCTAATAATTGTAATTTTGCTCTCCCTATTTCAAGAAACTGTTTGTCAGAAATGTTATGATCCATTTGTTTGCGCCTAGTCTAGGTAGTGTAGAAACCAGTTTTTGGTGTTTGAACGGATGGGTTGGAGCTTTGCGGATTTATTGCACTTGTGCTCAAAGTTTCGAAGAAGGTGAATTGACACCATGTCCCAAATTCCCTTCGGTATCTTGCCAGTTATCTTGTCCAAAAGTCCCTTTGGAGATTTCAGGTTTCCTTTCAGTTCCCTCGGATCAATAATATACCTAGTATTTGAATTAATTGAATTATATTGAGTTGAATTAATGATTAATTGCGATGGAGCGTATACTCCAGTGCCAATTTCCCTAGTCATCTATCATTTTCTTAGTATTTTTTTTATCATTTTATATCATTTTAGTATTTAAATTCCTCCCCCATCTACTTTTGGGATATAGGAATTTTAATTTTAAATTCATTCAGCTTTTTTGATAAATTATTCATCACTTCACTTGGTAATTTATTCCAGCACCTGACGCTCGTATCCACAAAATAAAATTTTCCTATTCTCTTATGCGTGAAATCGAGTGCCAACTTGTATTCATAGTCATATTTTCCACTCCATGCACTATTCCCAATTCTTCGACCAACATCCTTCCAAGCCCCATCACCAACTTATTCCTATTACAATCCTATTGCTCTCTTCACCCTCCTCCTGTCTTCCAATAACTTCCAATCCAGCTACTTTATCATATCAATTACTGACTGGTCTTTCGGTAATTAACACGACAAATTTATCTGCTCTGCTTTGCACTCTCTCTGGTATTTGATACCAAAAATTTGGATCCCAAACTACACCACCATATTCGAGCAAAGTTCTGCTAATGTTTTGTAATCCAATTCCCTATCTACTTTGGTACCGTCTCTCGTCACCCTCTTCAGTAAATGAAGGATTTTGTAACCCTTTCCTAGTGTGTTCTGCCCAGCTGAGTTTATTATCAAACGTTATGCCAAGTTATTTACACTTCAAGCTTACAACAAGCAATTTCGTCCCACAGTTTCCGCTGAATATCACGTGAGTAGTACCGCTTGTCTCTCATATATCACATTGGTATTTTCTCATTTACGCCACTGATTAATTTCTTATTACCCATATTAATGGGTAAAACCAACAATAACGGCGATACACATGAACAGGAATGTGGAGCGTAGAATACGTAATGACAGCTACAAGCGATTACTCCAACTCCGGTAGGATCAGTTGCTCGTCGCCTGTCGTTGGCTACAATCGGTCTCTCAAGATCGCTTGCAGTGGACGCCGTTCAGTAACGTTCCGTGTGTTGGGATCAGTCGCAGCAATACGCGCGACTACGCAAGACCTGTTAGTCGCCCAAATACGCTTGCAATGGACGACCGACCTTAGAAATCCCATGGTGTCCAAACGCACGCGCCTGCTACATCTACATATATACTCTGCAATTCACAAAATTGTTGGTGGCAGAGGGTGCTCAGAACCAAAGCTAATCTCTTTGCTGTGCATTCCAATCCCTAATGGTACGAGGGAAAAAAGAATTCATATAAGAATCAGTCCGGCACCTTATTTCCCTAATTTTATCTTTCCTGTCCTTCCGACTCAAATAGGTTGGTGGAAGAAGTATTTCACTACACTCAAAAGTGAAAGTGGGAGTACGCATGTTTTCCAATAAGTTTAAACGAAACGTGTGTCGTCTATCTACCACAGACTCCCAACCTAATCTACTAATCAGTTCTGTGACGCTTTCACAAGGACTGTAGCAAGCGGTCACGAATCGAGCGGCTCTTCTCTGTACTTTCTCTATACTTTCGATCAATCCCTTACGAAACGGGTCCCAAATGGCACAACAATAATCCAAATGTGGACGCACAAAAGATTTGTACGCTATCTCCTTTGTTTGTTCATTACAATTTTTCAAGATTCGACCTATGAATCGCAGCCTAGAATTTGCTCTACCTACTAACGAATTAATGTGTATGTCCCATTTCATGTTCCTTTGTACTGTTACTCCCAAATATTTCATAGAATCGACCATATCAAGAACTGAACTGTTTACCTCGTATTTCTGAACAATCGGATTCTTTTTGTTAGTTATGCTCATTGTCTTGCACTTTTTACAATTTAGAGTAAGGCTGTGGTTACACTGCAAGCGAATTCGCGCGAACAATCCTTCGCGCGAAATAGCGCGATTTCGCGCGAAATCGCTATTATAAACAAACACATACAAACAAAGGCAGGCGGTTACAGTAAAAGCGAATTGGTCGAGCGAATCGCTTGTTGTCGCTAGAAGTTCAAACGGGTTTGTTTTTTTCGCGCGAATGGAGCGATTCCATTGTAAGCTGAGGCAAGTGCTGTAGATTCCGTATAGGTGGAAAAGGTTTTATTTCGCGTGAATCCATCCTTTGGTTATTTCAGTTGTTTTACGTATTATTATGGATTGTGAAAAAATGATATGTTTGGTGTTTGAAAGAAGAATATTGTCGGATCAGGATCATAAAGGATATCATAACCGTGATAAATCAAGGAAGTTATGGGAAGAAATAGCGGCTGAATTAAATGTTGGCAGTAAGTTAACGATTTTATGTAAACTTTTTTTAATGTTACATGCAGTACATTGTCTAAATGCATAGTAAAGTATTAATACAACTCACATTAAATATTATACTGTTGTGGTATGGCACCAACATCACTATTAAAATACACTTTAAGAGTTTCTCGTACATCATATGCCATATTGGTAGATCTATTAGTCACCCGCGTTTTGGAATTACTTTTCCTCTGAAAATTTGACGGTTTTTCAGATGGTGAAATACATTCTCTGAAGTAACATTGCCTTGTTATTTCATTCAATGTATATGAGTATGTGTCATAAGTCATACGATAATATTCATAAAACTTTAGTGGCTGGTTCTTTAATTCATCGAAAAGTTTAAAATATTCACTCAAATGGTGATTCAAGAATATTTAATTAACCCAGAATTGCCTCTTCCTCTGCAAAGAGTTTCAAAAATGGGTTTTCAGCAAAATAAAATTCTTCTTCAATATCGATATTCTTGAATTTTCGCCGGTCGAGTATGATATAATAAATTTTACTTAGCTTCTAAACAACCGCTTTGAATCGCCTGACCACTTCTTCCGGCGACTACGTTCGCGCGAATGCGCTTTTAACCACTTCTCCTTCGCGCGAATTCGCTTGCAGTGTAACCACAGCCTAAGTTGCCACTCAGCGCACCAAGCCAAAATGACATCCAGATCGCGCTGAATTTCTAAGAAATTGGCCAAATTCCTTACTTCCCTATAAATAACCGCATCGTCAGCAAACAATCTAAAAAGGCTTTTCACTTTGTCTCCGAGATCGTTTATAAAAATTAAGAAAAGAAGTGGTCCTATTACACTTCCTTGAGGTGCACCCGATGTAACATCTAGATTAGAAGAACTTTCTCCTTCAACGACAACATACTGCGACCGACCAGTTAGAAAATCGTTTATCCATTCACAAAGCTGATCCGATATACCGTACGCTCGAAGCTTCGCTAAAAGGCGGTTGTGTGGCACAGAGTCAAAGGCTTTCTGGAAATCTAAAAAAATTGCATCTACCCTGCTAGTGGGTCCAGCTGATAGCTGCGTGCTTTCGCTACCGTTATTCATGGCACCGATATGGTTTACTTCCCAGTTTGCGTATTTATTGACGAATTGAAAATCATCTTGATCAAACTGATCTCTGAAAAATATTTCAAACCTCGCATTTTCAAGTGGCATTTTTCAAATCGGATGGAATGGACAAAATGCGTAGCATTCTTATTTTATTTATCAATCTTGTTTCATGGATCCCTGCTGAGGAAGGGCCTCTGGGATGTGAAACATGTCATGGTTAGTACAATATGAGTCATACGCACAGTGAAAACAATCGTATGTTACAAAGACGAATAAAGAGAATACAATTAATTATTTTGTTCAAATTCTTGAATAGAGTAAAAGGAAACAAGCCGAGTTATATTGTTATTAAAGCACAATATTTCGGCGACTTTAATCTCCGTCGCCATCTTCAGGTGCAGTTGCAAGTCTTGAAGTCTGCCTTGAAGTCAACCTTGAGCGTGTTGTTTGTAAACTGGCATGGCAACGACAGATGTTGTTATGTTGTCTAGCAGCATCTCAGATGTCATTACACGCCCGCGGAACACAAAAAGCAGAGCGTTGGTGATGAGCAGCCTCAATTACAGGAATCCATGCATCACTTATCTGGAATCCACAATCCCTGTTTACCAAATCAGACGCGAGGCGAATTTCAAATGCTTCTTTAATGACGCTGTCCCAGAAGCCTCTCGCATGTGTCAACACCTTAGTCGCTTCGAAATCAAAACCATGTCCTTCTGTTAAACTATGTTCCGCCACTGCTGATTTGTCTTTTTGCCCCAGGCGAACATGTCGGGCGTGTTCCAAACAACGTTGTTGTACGCACCGTATGGTCTGACCGATGTATTTCTTTCCACATTCACACGGGATGCAGTAAACTCCGGGTGTACGCAGGGCAAGGTCATCTTTTGGAGAGCGCAAAATGTTTCTCAATTTTGGTGGTGGTAGAAAAATGCTCTTAATGCCATTTCTTGCCAGGACTCTTCCGACCCTAGATGTTGTGGCGCCAGAGTACGGCAAGAAGGCTAATTTATCGTGTGGACCATTATCGTGTTTATTAGGCCTACGTTTCATTTCCCGAAATGCCAACTGTATCTGATGTTCATTGTATCCATTCTTTCTGAAGGTATCACGGAGATGTTTTAACTCACTAGGAAGGTTGTCTTTATCACATATTGCCCGCGCTCTGTGGACAAGAGTAGTTAGTACTGTATTGCGCTGTGCAGGGTGATGATAACTGTGCGCGTTTAGGTAAAGGTCTGTATGCGTTGGCTTCCTATACACCGTGTGTCCCAAAGTTCCATCAGATTTCTTTATAATCAGAATGTCCAAAAAGGGCAAGCGGCCTTCCTTTTCAACCTCCATCGTGAATTGGATGTTTTTGTTGACACTGTTCAAGTGAAGGAGAAACTTATCTAGATTGTCTCTGCCATGAGGCCAAACAACAAATGTGTCATCCACATACCTAAAGAAGGCACTGGGCTTCATGGGGGCACTTTCCAACGCTTTCTCCTCAAAATGTTCCATAAAGAAATCAGCTATAACAGGTGACAGGGGACTGCCCATTGCAACTCCCTCGACCTGTTCATAGTAGTGCCCGTCATACAAGAAGTACGATGATTGTAATGTGTGGCGGAACAGCTCAACTAACCTGGGCTCGAAGTGCTGTTGTAGTAGAGCCATCGTATCAGCCAGAGGAACCCTGGTGAAGAGGGAAACCACATCGAAGCTCACCATCAAATCCTGTTGACGTAGGTGAAGTTCTTTAACAGTATTAATAAATTCCACCGAGTTTTTTACATGGTGAACACATTTTCCCACAATTGGCGATAATAGCCCGGTCAAGTATCGAGCCAGATTATAAGTAGCCGATCCAATAGTACAAACTATTGGCCGTAATGGTGTTCCTTGTTTATGGATTTTTGGTAATCCATAAAGTCTGGGTGGAACAGCTGCGCGGGGTTGTAACTGTTTAATAGTGTCTTCTGGTAGCCCAGAACATTTCAGCAGAGCTGTTGTTTTCTTCGCCACCGCATTGGTCGGATCTTTCGACACTTGTCGGTAAGACGCGTCCACCAAAAGTTCTTCTACTTTTCGTTAATAATCTGTCATCGTAAGAACCACCGAAGCGTTCCCCTTGTCTGCTGGTAGGACGATAATATCTTGGTTGCGACGCAATGACCAAAGTGCTTTACGCTCAGCAGCTGTGGTGTTGGGCTGAGGCGGTTTGGCCTTGCTTAATATTCGGCTGGTTTCTCGCCTTATCTCTTCAGCAGCGCTCACAGGCAAACCACGAACGGCTAGCTCGACGCCAGTGAGAATTTCCCTGTATGGAATGGTCTTGGGTACTGGCGCAAAATTTAGCCCTTTAGATAGAACTGAAAAGGTGGCAGCGTCTAATTCACCACCACTCAGATTAATTACTGTCCTTCTATCAGGTGCAAAAGAGGCATTAACTTTGCGGGTAAGTCGGACAAATTTCCCGCGTTGCCGTGCTGTCGCACGGCGTTGAACTCTGTGGCTTTCAGCGACGGTACAGCTGTCTACCCACTCCCAGGCGTCACGGTGCAGATAGTTAGACAAAAACATGTGGCAATCAAAAAGAGACTGAGAAACAGAGTCTAACTCACGCCTGGTGTATTGAATCCTCTCCCTCACCAGAGACAAACTCGCTTTTCGTAGAATTTTCTTCGCTGCAAAAGATTCAATTGGGTGACGAATCTCGGCAAAACGAGGCACAATGTTTTGGTCCCGGCATCTTTGGAGAAAAGCGAGAGCACTAAGAAGTCTTGACCTCCTCTTTCGAAGCTTCTCCAGTCGCTTAACACGACGATATATATCCTCCCCGTAGAGGTAAGTTATAAATGAATGTAATTTCTCTCGGCGTTGTTTATTTATAAACGTTTCTCGGGAAACAAGCCGAGTTATATTGTTATTAAAGCACAATATTTCGGCGACTTTAATCTCCGTCGCCATCTTCAGGTGCAGTTGCAAGTCTTGAAGTCTGCCTTGAAGTCAACCTTGAGCGTGTTGTTTGTAAACTGGCATGGCAACGACAGATGTTGTTATGTTGCCTAGCAGCATCTCAGATGTCATTACACGCCCGCGGAACACAAAAAGCAGAGCGTTGGTGATGAGCAGCCTCAATTACAGGAATCCATGCATCACTTATCTGGAATCCACAATCCCTGTTTACCAAATCAGACGCGAGGGCGAATTTCAAATGCTTCTTTAATGACGCTGTCCCAGAAGCCTCTCGCATGTGTCAACACCTTAGTCGCTTCGAAATCAAAACCATGTCCTTCTGTTAAACTATGTTCCGCCACTGCTGATTTGTCTTTTTGCCCCAGGCGAACATGTCGGGCGTGTTCCAAACAACGTTGTTGTACGCACCGTATGGTCTGACCGATGTATTTCTTTCCACATTCACACGGGATGCAGTAAACTCCGGGTGTACGCAGGGCAAGGTCATCTTTTGGAGAGCGCAAAATGTTTCTCAATTTTGGTGGTGGTAGAAAAATGCTCTTAATGCCATTTCTTGCCAGGACTCTTCCGACCCTAGATGTTGTGGCGCCAGAGTACGGCAAGAAGGCTAATTTATCGTGTGGACCATTATCGTGTTTATTAGGCCTACGTTTCATTTCCCGAAATGCCAACTGTATCTGATGTTCATTGTATCCATTCTTTCCAGGTTAGTTGAGCTGTTCCGCCACACATTAAAATCATCGTAGTTCTTGTATGACGGGCACTACTATGAACAGGTCGAGGGAGTTGCAATGGGCAGTCCCCTGTCACCTGTTATAGCTGATTTCTTTATGGAACATTTTGAGGAGAAAGCGTTAGAAAGTGCCCCCATGAAGCCCAGTGCCTTCTTTAGGTATGTGGATGACACATTTGTTGTTTGGCCTCATGGCAGAGACAATCTAGATAAGTTTCTCCTTCACTTGAACAGTGTCAACAAAAACATCCAATTCACGATGGAGGTTGAAAAGGAAGGCCGCTTGCCCTTTTTGGACATTCTGATTATAAAGAAATCTGATGGAACTTTGGGACACACGGTGTATAGGAAGCCAACGCATACAGACCTTTACCTAAACGCGCACAGTTATCATCACCCTGCACAGCGCAATACAGTACTAACTACTCTTGTCCACAGAGCGCGGGCAATATGTGATAAAGACAACCTTCCTAGTGAGTTAAAACATCTCCGTGATACCTTCAGAAAGAATGGATACAATGAACATCAGATACAGTTGGCATTTCGGGAAATGAAACGTAGGCCTAATAAACACGATAATGGTCCACACGATAAATTAGCCTTCTTGCCGTACTCTGGCGCCACAACATCTAGGGTCGGAAGAGTCCTGGCAAGAAATGGCATTAAGAGCATTTTTCTACCACCACCAAAATTGAGAAACATTTTGCGCTCTCCAAAAGATGACCTTGCCCTGCGTACACCCGGAGTTTACTGCATCCCGTGTGAATGTGGAAAGAAATACATCGGTCAGACCATACGGTGCGTACAACAACGTTGTTTGGAACACGCCCGTCATGTTCGCCTGGGGCAAAAAGACAAATCAGCAGTGGCGGAACATAGTTTAACAGAAGGACATGGTTTTGATTTCGAAGCGACTAAGGTGTTGACACATGCGAGAGGCTTCTGGGACAGCGTCATTAAAGAAGCATTTGAAATTCGCCTCGCGTCTGATTTGGTAAACAGGGATTGTGGATTCCAGATAAGTGATGCATGGATTCCTGTAATTGAGGCTGCTCATCACCAACGCTCTGCTTTTTGTGTTCCGCGGGCGTGTAATGACATCTGAGATGCTGCTAGACAACATAACAACATCTGTCGTTGCCATGCCAGTTTACAAACAACACGCTCAAGGTTGACTTCAAGGCAGACTTCAAGACTTGCAACTGCACCTGAAGATGGCGACGGAGATTAAAGTCACCGAAATATTGTGCTTTAATAACAATATAACTCTGCTTGTTTCCCGAGAAATGTTTATAAATAAACAACGCCGAGAGAAATTACATTCATTTATAAGAGTAAAAGGAGTTGCAAATAAGATAATTTCTCAGTTTTTCTTTGAATATTTCTTTTTTTTCTGCAAACAGTTTTATACTTTTGTGAAATTTATTAAACAAATGTATACCAGAATAATTAACTCCTCTTTGTACGAATGACAGAGATGTTTGTGTTTTCTGTAAGTTATTTCTGTTTCTTGTATTGAAATTGTGTACCTGTGAATTAGATGTAAACAGGTTAAAATGTTCTATGACAAAGCACATGAGAGAATATATATACTGAGAAGTCATTGAAAGAATATTGAGTTTTTTGAAAAGTTGTCTTTTCTGTGCTATGAAAACTTTTTTACTTTGTGAAGAGTTTCCCCTAAAAATTATACCTTATGACATCACTGAATGGAAATATGAGGAGTACAACTGTTTCGTTAATTCTAGATCTGCTGTTAGAGAAAGTGTTCCTATTGCAAATGTGGCAGTACTTAAGTTCTTCAGTATTGAAGTTATATGTTCATGCCAACAGAGTTTCTTATCTATTTTAATACCAAGGAATTTTATACTCTTTGGTTCTAAGATTGTGTTATTTTTATAGCTTACTTGTAAATCCAGAAGTGCATAATTTTTTGTTTTGTTTTAAATCTAATATTATGTGTTTCTTCAAAATTTAATTTTAATTAATTTGCCTTAAACTAATTTGCTATTTCACTAAGTACTTTATTTACATTAAATTCTGAATTACTGTTTGGTGTTTTTCTCAGTCAGGTTAGTGTCATCTACAAATAAAACACACTTGAAATTGTCAGATAAATTTTTAGAAAGGTCATTGATGTATAACAAAAAGAGAAGGGGTTCTAGGGAAAAGCCTTGAGGAATTCTATTTTTTTTTTTTTCTCTCCCAGTCTGATGAAGCATTTTTACTTATTTTAGAATAAAAAATGGAAGCTTTTTGAATTCGACTTTCTATGTATAATTTAAACCATTAACCTGCGGTTCCATAAATACCATAGTATTCCATTTTATTTTTAAAAAGTAATTAATGATTAACACAGTTAAATGCTTTTGCAAGATCACAAAATATTCCTACAGGGCTCATTTTATTACCGAGTTCCTCAAATGTGTTATTTAAAAATGAATATATAGACATTTCTATTGATGATCTTTTTTGGAACCCAAATTGTGAATTAGAGAAGATATTGTATTGTATAACATCTTTTGTTACTCTACGATACACGACTTTTTCAAATATCTTTGAGAATCTGGAAAGTAATGAAATGGGATTATAGTTATCTACACATGTAGTTTCTCCTTTTTTAAACAACGATTATGCAACTGCATATTTTAGTGTATTTGGAAACACATCTTGCGTTAAGGATTCATTACAAATGTGGGTAAGTACATGATTGATAGTATCTGAACGTCTTTTCATTAATTTACTTGAAATATATTCATTGTTGGAAGAATTTTTAGGCTTTAATTGTTTTATGAGTTTATTTATTTCTGAGACTATTAGTGGTGACAATTGCATCTCAACTAATCTATTTGGGAAAGCACTCTGAAGAAGTCTAAGGGCACTATGTGGGGTTTGATTTTCTATGCCTAATTTTTCTCAACTGAAGTAAAATATTTCACAAACTTCCACTACTTCACCGATCCATTTTATTCTATTTTAATACTTTTAGAGTGATTTACAGATTTTCCTGTTTCAGTTTTTATTATATTCCATATAGTTTTCACCTTATTGCCTGAATTCTTTATTTTCTCTGATATACAGCAGTTCTTGGCCTTTCTATTACATTTCTTAGTAATTTAGAATAATTATTATAATGAGCTTTCAGAGTATAATTATCTGATTCTCTTACTTTTAAGTAAAGGTCCCTTTTTGTTTTACTATATACTCTAATGCCCTTTGTTATACATCCCTTAACCTGTTAGAAATATATTAAGAAAGGAATCAAATTTTGCCTTAACACCCTGTGCAGTGTATACTTCTGACCAGTGTTCATTATTTATGGTATCTATGAAATGTTTTATATTGTTTTCACTAAAATGGAGAGGACCTTGAAGAATGGGTTGAACATATGGGCCTAATGCTAATATATGACCCAAAGTTGCCACCATCTTTTAGTAGTGGAAGATGGCAGGGTGGATACAACCCAGATAACATCTTTGTCAGTGAACACATTGCCAAACATTCAAAGAAGAATGTTATGGAGCCAATCCCACGTACCCAACATAGACCAATTATCTGCACTGGTGAAGCAGTAGTGAAGCCAGAGTCTGTTCAGTTTAAAAGAAGATTCAATTTCAAACAAGCACAATGGGAAAAGTTATCTCAAGAACTAGATGAGGAAGTGCTAATCCTCGACCCATCTCCAAATGCATACGACAAATTTATTGAAATAGTTAAAGCCATCTCACGGAAACATATTCCTCGAGGCTGTAGAACAACTTATGTCGCTGGACTGGATAATGACTCCAAGTTTCTTCTTGAGAGATACGGGCACCTTTACGAAGAAGATCCTTTTTCTGAAGAAACCATACAGACAGGTGAAGATCTCCTACGCGCTGTGTCTACTTCTAGAAGAGATAAGTGGTGCAATTTAATGTCAGATTTAAACATGAAACAGGGATAGTCGTAAGGCTTGGAAATTACTGAAAAACCTCAATAGTGATCCAAGTAGCACTCCACCTAGTCTCCTTAAAATTAGTCCAAATCAAATAGCACACCAACTGCTACTGAATGGAAAGACTAGAAGAAGACCTGAAAAAAAGAAAGCTCCAAAGGCTCTCTGACGAGCAAGACCATCTTGGGAATCCATTCACACTGATAGAACTGGAAGCCGCCTTGCAGTCTTTTGAAGATTAACAAAGCTGCAGGCTTAGATGACCTGAGAACAGAGCAAATTAAAATGTTTGGCCCAGCTACAAAGCAGTGGATCTTGAATTTAATGAATGCCTGCACCTCCAACTTACAGATCCCCAAGATCTGGCGGAAAGACAAAGTTGTGGCACTGCTAAAGCCTGGAAAGGAACCAACAGATCCAAAAAACTTCCGACCAGTTTCACTCCTTTGTCATTTATACAAAGTCTTGGAGAGATTGATCCTCAATCGTATCTCATAGCGCATTGACAAAATGCTTATAAAGGAAAAGGCTGATTTTCGACCTGGTAGGTCATGCTGCGGCCAAATTCTTAACCTCACACAGTATATAGAGGATGGGTATGAAAGAGGACAGGTTACAGGTGTGGCATTCATCGATCTCACAGCGGCGTATGATACAGTCAACCACAAAATTTTGATAAGTAAGGTATATTCCATCACAAAAGACTACCATCTAACACATGTCATCCAGTGTTTACTACAAAACAGAAGGTTTTACGTCACCCTCCACAATAAGAAGAGTCGATGGAGAACTCAGAAGAATGGCCTCCCTCAGGGTAGTGTGCTGGCCCCGCTCTTGTACAACATATATACAAATGATCAACCAATTATTCCTGGAACAAGAACATTCATTTATGCTGATGACACAGCATTTGCAGCTCAAGGCACAACCCTTGAGGCGGTGGAGGTGAAGCTGACACCAGCTCTTGAAGATATGGCCAAGTATAATGATGCTAATCACTTGAAGTCCAACCCTGGAAAAACACAGGTCTGTGCATTCCATCTGAGAAACAGAGAAGCCAGAAGGAAGTTGAACATCAACTGGAGGGGGCAACAACTACTACACTGCGATACACCTAAATATCTAGGAGTAAAGCTTGATCGATCTCTCACATTCAAAACCCATTGTGAGGATCTGAAACTTAAAGTATCTACCCGGAACAACATCATCCGGAAACTTACAAGTACCTCCTGGGGAGCACATCCAAATGTGCTTCGTACATCTGCCCTGGCACTTAGTTTCCTCTGCAGCAGAATACTCAGCAACAGTTTGGCAAAACTCTGCACATGCTAAGCAGGTTGATATAGCATTGAATGATACTGGTCGCATTGTAACAGGTTGCCTAAAATCAACTCCTATTAGTAAAATATACCAAGTCATGGGTATAGCACCACCTGACATTCGTAGGAAAACAGCTGCAGAGAGGGAGAAGAGGAAACAAGAAACAGACCCCAGACACCCTTTGTTTGGACACGAACCTCAACCCATAAGGCTGAAGTCAAGGAAGAGCTTCGTACAATCAACTACAGCCACAACATCTTCTACTGGAGCACGCCGTCTAGAACTATGGCGAAATTCGTTGCCTGAAGAACAGTGGAGGAACATCAAAGAGGCACCGGCTGCGGGATGTAATCAGCCATATGCTATATGGAAGGCTCTAAACAGATTAAGAACTGAAGTGTCCCGATGTAAATATAATATTAAAAAATGGGGGTACACTAATGACAACGATCTATGTGAATGTGGTGAGCTTCAGAACCCACAACATCTTCTGATATGCAGGAATCTCCCTGAAAACTGCAATATCGACGACCTTTACAGGGCAAACGAGAAGGCCATCAAGATTGTGGAATTCTGGTCACATTCTATATAATTGTGTTTATAGTTTAATATTCATTAATTAATGTTATTTGTTTTTTCAACTTGTTATGTCCTGGACACGAGAAATAAATAAATAAATAAATTCATTAATATTTCATCTATATATGCAGCTTTTCTTTATATGTTTAACAGTGTTTCTGTACTTGATACATAACAGCTTGGCATCTTGATCTGAGATACCATTTATTACTGGAAGTATGTTGTAATTACTCTACTGAGAAACATCCATAAAAAATTATCAATTGAAGTCATGCTATTATTTTGTCTTCTTGTAAGGGAATTTACAAGTGCCTTTAAGTTAAAAGGCAACATCAAGGCTTCCATATCTAGCCTATCATTGCTGTGATTAAGAAAGTCAACATTAAGATCTCCACATAAAACTATTTGTTTGTTATAATGAAACATAGCCGCAAATACTCTAGCTAAGATAACAACAGCCTAAAATCTCCTGAGGGGGCCCTGTAAATTGTTATTACAATGTGCTCTTCCTTACCATATTCCAGTTTTGTAACACAGCATTCAAAGTGTTATTCTATATAATACTTCCTTACAACTACACTGTTGCATTGAATATTATTTTTAACAAAACTGGCAACTCTATTGTATTTACCCTAAAAAAGGCCGCGACTTAACACCTCTTATAACAGGAATACCTCTTTCACTCGCCTGGCATCCCCTGATCTCCACATTAAATCACAGATAGAAAAATTCAATGAAAAAAAGAAATCTTTTAGTTTCAAATAATGATCTATGAATTAGAAAAAACTTTTTAAAACTATGTGTGGAACACAGCACTTTGCGGTAGCGAAACATGGACTTTGGGAATACCGGAAGGAAAATTGAAGTATTTGAAATGTGGTGCTACAGAAGAATGCTGAAAATTAAGTGGACAGACAAAGTAAGAAATGAACGAGTTTTGTAAATAATGGGTAAGGAAAGAAGTTTGTGGAAGAAGCTTACAGAAAGAAGAGGCAGGCTGTCTGGTCATATTTTGAGACATGCTGGATTGGTTAATTTGCTGGTGGAGGGAACAGTCGAAGGTAAGAACTGTAGAGGAAGACAGAGATTAGAATATATGAAGCAGATAATTGAGGACGTGGGTTGTAAGGGATATGTAGAGTTGAAGAGGTTAGCACAAGATAGGAACGGATGGAGGATTGCATCAAACCAGTCGAAAGACTGATGAAATGTTAGCGGTGACTTGTCTTGCCTTAATGAAAGACATGTACTGATGATCTGTCGATCCGTACCTTACAAATGTATTATGTTATTCTTATCGCTGGCTCTTCACTTTCTGTACAAGACAACTAGAGTGGCTGAGATTCTTAAGCTCAGAATTTTTTGCGTTCAAACTGATAAGCTCTTTTGTAAGACGCTGAGTGGTTAGTTTAACCATCGACTCATTGTCATTTTGCAGTACCACAGTCTGAGAAACATCTCGTGACTTATTGAATTGACCAAATCCTGGTTCGTCCATTTTCGAACCTATTTCTACTGTGGTATGCCAGCGAATAACGGACAACTTGTCGTCACTGAGGGAGCAACCTAGCTCTTGCGTCTGTAAATCTTCGTAGACTTCAGATACAATGGTGACAGACTATCCGTCTGTGATAGTTAGGTATTGTTTCCTGCAACTGGATCAAGTTTTTCTGACAAATCGTCGTTCATGCTCGCGGTGTCAGATTTTAAATACGTGAGGTTATTCATCCGTCTATCATTTGTGATTTCCAGTCGTTGAAGAATTTTTACATTTCTGTCATTTTTGTCAGAACTGCGGCCATCATTTTGCACAATTGTGTTGTGTCTTCATGCGGAACATCCGTGGCTTTCCCTGGTGTGTGTATATTTCGTGTTGTGTGGTGTAGTGACAGTTTCTATAACCACGTTACGTTTATTGGGAAGGTTTCCAATATTTTTTGTTCGCTGGTGATAGTGAGCTGTACCTGGATCAGAAATTAAGTTTTCAATCTCGGATTCTAAAATAGTGCGCTGAGACACCATCTTTCCTATCGGTCCATCCATGACTTTATGGATTTGAGAAGCTACAGTTGCGCTATCCATCAAAACAACACGGGATTTGAGTTTTAAGAACAAATAAATCATCATTGCGAACACATTTCTCCCGCAATTAAATATTAAGATCCGGGAAATACACCACTAAAATCACCGTCCAACACAAAAATCGGAAATCTGATTATAAACTCGCGATTCAATACAAAAATATCCGACATTTCAAAATTCTGTAAATTTTGCATCACTAAATAATTTCAATAAATGCCACCAAATATATAACAATACACAACAACCATTTTTCAAACAACGCCATCATAAATACGACACATTCAACTGCATGCGGACAGGACCTCTGCACAAACACATCTATTTTAAAATTATGCATGAAGTGTTTGAAGCACTCCCATAATTTATGTACATCATCATTAAATTTTAGGTGTGGATTGTTCAAATAATCCATTTAACATAAACACATACGAACAATAAGAACAAAAAACACGAACTACTTAAAAATTTAAAATAGCACATGCAGTAACTTGCGTAAGAATTTTTTTTATAAAACTAATGGCTTTCGTTTTCTAGATAGGGGAGAGATTTATACGTCAAAATATTCAGAGTAAAAAGATGCACATCATATGTAAAAATAGAATCAATAGTAAAGTTATAAACAGATTTCAGGTAAAAAAAGAACATTTAGGTTTCCTTAAATAAGAGAGTGACAGACTTGAAAGTGTATTCTCATTAAAGAGGAAAATTCACTGATTATGAATACATACTTTGTTTTGCAATTCCAATAATATTTAATGGGTTAAAGGATGATTTTAGTTCTAAAAAAGATGACGAACAAGGTAAAATGTAGTGCAACAGGTACGAAAGGTTAACAATGGAAATAATAACAGAAATACTGTAGGGAGCAGAGAACATACTACCAGATAGTGGATTTTATTGTTCCTAAGGAAATCGGTCTTTATTTCAGCTCCATCAGAGCAAGGGGTTCAGTAGAAATAAATTCTGAAAGATTTTAGAAATTACGAAATTGCTGTGTACTTTCAATTTAATACGAATTTATTTTGTATTGCACAGAGCCACATAAGGTAATTTATTTCAGTTGCGGGAAATTATTAGATATGTTTCGGTATTAGAATCAACTCATGGGAGTAAGAATTTTTGAAATAATTTGAGATTTAGTGATTTTTAACTTTGGGAATTAAGATCTCGTAAACTACTGTGGGGGTGTAAGGGTTTGGGAGAGACTATACTAGTCTTTTCCAACCAAATGTCAACCTCTCCTTCACGTGGTGCACCCTGTTTGCACGGACGAGGCTCTGGCGACTGAAAGATTCCCAGTATAAGGAGTCACCCACTGCTTGCCAACGGCCTCCGAAAGGAGGGTGGAAGAGCAGGGAGCAGTTCAGGGCACCCTCTTTCCCTTGGGGTTGGAAACGGCCCCTAAAGGCGGATGAATCAGAAATGATCAATGGCATGTGGATGCAGAAGGCAACGGGAAACCACTGCATTAAAGACCGAAAGGGTATCCCGAGGACATGTAATCCTCTCAAATTACATATATCATGTAATCTTGGTTGTCCGGGTTGAACCGCGTCAATTTGTTGAAACCTGACGTTTCGGCCATCATTTTGTGGCCTTCTTCAGAGTACTGATACGGCTGGAACTGCTGCCGCCTATATATAGCTCCCGAAGACGCGCTAGCCGTTTGGAGTGACGTCACTCAAACTACCGCCGCCAGCGTGGCCGGTCCGATGGGGGCCTGCGTCCCGCGTTTTCCTGATCAAGCATGACCATATTTGGTCAAGTTGTAGCCCGCCGTCCGCGTTCATATTATCTGGTCGTTTTTTAATTTCCAATGCTTCTCTGACACGCCGGGGCCACCATCTGCTTTCTTGAACCAATACACTTGTGTCATTGAATAAAATTGCGTGCCCACTGTCAGCAGAGTGTTGCGCTACAGCTGATTTGCTGACGTCATTATTTTTAAGATGTCTCATGTGTTCACACAGCCTTTCCTTGACTGTCCGTCCAGTTTCGCCGATATACACTTGGCCACAGCTACAGGGTATCTGGTATACGCCCGCTGTCTGCAACTTCTCCCTCTTGTCTTTGACTTTTAAAAGCACATCAGAAATCTTCCTAGGCGCTCTGTATATTGGACGGATATTTTTCTTTTTTAAAAGACGGCCGATTTTATCCGTCACCCCGTGGACATAGGGTAATACTGCCGTGGGTCCGTCTGTTTGTCTTCTGGCTTCGGCTTCCGGTGTCGGCCAGAAACGTCTCCTTTAAAATTTTCCTTTCAGCGGCTATGCTCGCTTCGTCGCTGACTATGGAAGCACGGACGGTTAATATTTTTAAAATTCCACGTTTCACTGCTGGATGGTGGTGAGAGGCTGCATGCAAGTAGCGATTGGTGTGCGTGGGCTTGCGGTAAACTCCGTGCCCTAGGGAGCCATCTTCCTTCCGTTTCACTATAACGTCCATAAAAGGAAGTTGTTTGTCCACCTCAACTTCCATGGTGAATTTAATTTTGTCGTGGGCACTATTTAAATGTTGGAAAAAAGCCTGGAGGGATTCTCGCCCGTGAGGCCAGATAACAAATGTGTCGTCCACGTAACGCAACCACAAAGAAGGTTTCAGAATATAATTGTTGACAACTTCAGCCTCAAACGCCTCCATATACACGTCGGCCACAATTGGAGACAGTGGGCAACCCATCGCTGCTCCCTCATTCTGCTGGTAGAAGTCCCCTTGGTATTGAAAGAAGGTGGTCCTGAGACAGAATTCAGTCAGTGACGCCCATTCTTCTGGTAGACTGAGATATCCTAGTCGTTCCCTGATGATATTTATGGCTTCATCAATTGGCACGTTTGTGAACAGTGACGTGACGTCGAAGCTAACTAATAAGTCACTATCTTCCAGGCGTCTGTCCTTGATCCTATTTATGAAATCAGAAGAATTTCGAACTGTAAAAGTAGAGCTAGCTAAAGAATCTGACTAGCTCTACTTTTACAGTTCGAAATTCTTCTGATTTCATAAATAGGATCAAGGACAGACGCCTGGAAGATAGTGACTTATTAGTTAGCTTCGACGTCACGTCACTGTTCACAAACGTGCCAATTGATGAAGCCATAAATATCATCAGGGAACGACTAGGATATCTCAGTCTACCAGAAGAATGGGCGTCACTGACTGAATTCTGTCTCAGGACCACCTTCTTTCAATACCAAGGGGACTTCTACCAGCAGAATGAGGGAGCAGCGATGGGTTGCCCACTGTCTCCAATTGTGGCCGACGTGTATATGGAGGCGTTTGAGGCTGAAGTTGTCAACAATTATATTCTGAAACCTTCTTTGTGGTTGCGTTACGTGGACGACACATTTGTTATCTGGCCTCACGGGCGAGAATCCCTCCAGGCTTTTTTCCAACATTTAAATAGTGCCCACGACAAAATTAAATTCACCATGGAAGTTGAGGTGGACAAACAACTTCCTTTTATGGACGTTATAGTGAAACGGAAGGAAGATGGCTCCCTAGGGCACGGAGTTTACCGCAAGCCCACGCACACCAATCGCTACTTGCATGCAGCCTCTCACCACCATCCAGCAGTGAAACGTGGAATTTTAAAAACATTAACCGTCCGTGCTTCCATAGTCAGCGACGAAGCGAGCATAGCCGCTGAAAGGAAAATTTTAAAGGAGACGTTTCTGGCCGACACCGGAAGCCGAAGCCAGAAGACAAACAGACGGACCCACGGCAGTATTACCCTATGTCCACGGGGTGACGGATAAAATCGGCCGTCTTTTAAAAAAGAAAAATATCCGTCCAATATACAGAGCGCCTAGGAAGATTTCTGATGTGCTTTTAAAAGTCAAAGACAAGAGGGAGAAGTTGCAGACAGCGGGCGTATACCAGATACCCTGTAGCTGTGGCCAAGTGTATATCGGCGAAACTGGACGGACAGTCAAGGAAAGGCTGTGTGAACACATGAGACATCTTAAAAATAATGACGTCAGCAAATCAGCTGTAGCGCAACACTCTGCTGACAGTGGGCACGCAATTTTATTCAATGACACAAGTGTATTGGTTCAAGAAAGCAGATGGTGGCCCCGGCGTGTCAGAGAAGCATTGGAAATTAAAAAACGACCAGATAATATGAACGCGGACGGCGGGCTACAACTTGACCAAATATGGTCATGCTTGATCAGGAAAACGCGGGACGCAGGCCCCCATCGGACCGGCCACGCTGGCGGCGGTAGTTTGAGTGACGTCACTCCAAACGGCTAGCGCGTCTTCGGGAGCTATATATAGGCGGCAGCAGTTCCAGCCGTATCAGTACTCTGAAGAAGGCCACAAAATGATGGCCGAAACGTCAGGTTTCAACAAATTGACGCGGTTCAACCCGGACAACCAAGATTACATTGACAACGACCGCGGAAGTCTGCGCACCTACATATATCATGATGGCTTCTTCCTGGGCAAAATATTCCGGAGGTAAAATAGTCCCCCAATCGGATCTCCGGGTGGGGACTGCTCAGGGAGGAGTCATCAGAATGGATAGAAACATTCTACGAGTTGGAGCGTGGAATGTTAGAAGTCTGAATAGGGCAGGTAGGTTAGAAAACTTAAAAAGGGAGATGGAACAACTTAAGTTAGATGTTGTTGGGATTAGTGAGATTAAATGGAAGGACGCACAAGATTTCTGGTCTGGGGAACACAGGATAATTAGCACACAAGCTGTCAATGGAGTCACTGGTGTAGGATTTGTAATGAACAAGAAAGTAGGGAAACGGGTGAGTTATTATGAACAGTTTAGTGTCAGGATTATTTTGATAAGGTTAGAAACTAAGCTCATCCCAACCACATTAGTACAAGTATATATGCCAACGTCACAGGAAGATGACGAAGAAATAGAAAAAATATACGCTGAAATTGAAGAATTAATCCAATATGTTAAAGGGGAGGAAAATCTAATAATCATGGGTGATCGGTATGCAATAGTGGGAGAAGGAAAAGAGGGGAATACTGTAGGAAGTTTTGGTCTAGGAGAAAGAAATGAACGAGGAAGCAGGTTGCTAGAATTTTGTGAAAGATATAAGTTAGTAGTGGCGAACACACTGTTTAAGAACCATGCAAGAAGAATATACATCTGGAAACGTCCTGGGGATACAGACAGATATCAACTAGATTATATCATGGTCAAACAGACATTCAGGAATCAAGTTCTAGGCTGTAAAGCGTACCCAGGAGCAGACATAGACTCGGACCATAATTTGATAGTAATGAAGTGCAGGCTGAAATTCAAGCGAGTAAGGAAGCAGTACAAGCAGAACAGACTGGAAGTGAATAAACTGAAACAATCTAGCACAAGAGAAAAATTTGCAGAAATGGTAGACTTAGGTCTACGAAGTAACTCTGAAAGGAGCTCAACCGAGGACGAATGGAATGAATTAAAGACCGAAATAATGAAAGCTTTAGGGAACAAGCTGCCCGAAAACCTTGGATCACAGAAGAAATTTTGCAGCTGATGGATCAGAGGAGAAGGTACAAACATGCTCAGGATGAAGCAGGAAGAGAGCAGTACAGGCAATTTAGAAATCAAATAAATAGGAAATGCAAAATAGCAAAAGAAAAATGGCTACAAGCAAAGTGTGAAGAAGTAGAAAAGGAAATGGTCGTAGGAAAAGTAGATGATGCATATAGAAAGATCAAACAGAATTTTGGAGAAATGAAGAAAAGAGGTATGAACATTAAAACTGCCATTGGGAAACCTCTTTTAAGCTCAGAAGATAGAGCTAACCGATGGAAGGAATACATTGAGAAACTGTATGATGGAGACGACTTGAACAATAGTGTATTGGAAAAGGAAGGCGATGTCGACATTGATGACTTAGGAGATCCTGTTTTGAGGACAGAATTTAATAAAGCTCTGAATTATTTGAAAGCAAATAAGGCAGTTGGAATTGATGAGATCCCTGCAGAACTTCTTAAATCTCTAGGAGAGGAAGGAATCGAAAGATTATTCATGCTGATATCAAAAAGTTTTGAAACAGGAGAAATTCCAACTGATTTTAATAAAAATATCATCTTTACACTTCCAAAGAAAGCACAAGCCGACAAATGTGAGAATTATCGCACCATTAGTCTAACATCACATGCTTCAAAATTACTGACCAGAATAATATACAGAAGGATGGAAAGGGTAGTAGAAGAGATAGTAGGTGAAAATCAGTTTGGGTTTAGGAAAAATCGTGGTACAAGGGAAGCAATTCTGTCTTTAAGATTAATACTTGAAGGGCGGATCAAGAAAAACAAAGATACTTTTATGGCATTTGTTGATTTAGAAAAAGCTTTTGATAATGTTAGGTGGGACAAGATGTTCAAAATTTTAAAGAAGTCGGGTCTAAAGTATCGAGATAGAAGAATAATCTATAAACTATATAAGAATCAAGTGGCTGTAATAAAAGTAGAGAATCACGAGAGACATGCATCAGTTAAAAAGGGTGTGAGACAAGGTTGTAGTCTATCCCCGTTAATATTCAACTTGTATGTAGAAGAAGCAATGAAGAAAGTCAAAGAAAAATTTCCATGTGGCATAAGTTTTCAGGGAGAAAAAATCAGCATGCTACGATTTGCTGACGACATTGTCTTATTAGCAGAGAGGGCTGAGGATATTGAGAAGTTATTGAATGGCATGAACAAAATACTGAAGGAAGATTTTGGACTGAATATAAATCAAAGTAAAACAAAAGTGATGAAATGTAGCAGAAATGATACCAATACTAGCAGATTAAATATAAAAATAGGATCGGATGCAATAGGAGAAGTGAATGAGTTCTGTTACTTGGGAAGCAAAATTACAACCGATGGCCGAAGCAGCAATGATGTTAAAAGCAGAATAGCACTAGCAAAAAGAGCCTTCATGAAAAAGAGAAACCTTTTAATTTCAAATATTGATCTGGGAATTAGAAAGAACTTCTTAAAACTCTATGTGTGGAGCACAGCACTTTACGGTAGCGAAACATGGACTTTAGGAATACCGGAAAGAAAGAAACTTGAAGCATTTGAAATGTGGTGCTACAGAAGAATGCTGAAAATTAGGTGGACAGACAAAGTAAGAAATGAACGAGTTTTGGAAATGATGGGTGAGAAAAGAAGTTTATGGAAGAAGCTTACAGGAAGAAGAGACAGGCTGGTAGGTCATATTTTGAGACATGCTGGATTGGCTAATCTGTTAGTGGAGGGAACAGTCGAAGGTAAAAACTGTAGAGGTAGACAGATATTAGAATATATGAAGCAGATAATTGAGGACGTGGGTTGGAAGGGGTGTGTAGAAATGAAGAGGTTAGCACAGGATAGGAAGGGATGGAGGATTGCATCAAACTAGTCTAAAGACTGACGACAGCAAAAAAAAAAAAAAAAAAAACAAAAAAAAAACATACTACTGTGTTTTTGAAAAAGTCATCATAAGATGAAATTACAAGATAAATCAGGACTACAACATATCAAAAATTACAGTTAGACAGGAGTAATTTAACAATTTTACCGGCCCCATTTTCTAGGGCGTTATCAACATTCCAGTATAGCTCTCGACTTTGGAAGCACCGCTCACATCGTCAGTTATTAAAATTGTTGATTTTTATACTTGAGAACGTTTCATGCAATTTTATTATTATTATTGTTATTTATTCTATGGAGTTAAACACTATGTTCCATTGACGCGATAGAAGTCACCCGCACGACTTACATCGATGTTACGTCGTCAGGTGCCCGCGGGCTTGCTTGCACGCTTCCCACTCTGTTCGTAGAATCTGTTACAGAGCTGACAAATGCTTTGCTGTTGGGTTCCTTTTCCGGTTCCCTCTCTCTCCAATTCGGACGGTAATTTTTGTTACTCTACTCATTATGCCCCCTACGGTGATACTAGGGTTGGCAGATACAGGATTATAATTTCCGGGACATTTCTGGAATTAAAAAGAAATTTTAGTGATATGCTTAAAGAGTGAACAAAAATTCAAATTAATAACCAAAGTCGTATTTTAAGTAAAAATTATGCTACATAACATATATATATATATATAAGATTATTAATTCAACTTTGATTGAAAATCCATATCAAGTAATACCTTAAAACAAAAATTAAACACATCTTTCGTAGAAAGTCAACATTTGGTATTATCAATCAAAACGAAAAATACTAAACTTAAAACGAAAACTGAATATTTATTTTAGGGTTATTAATCAATCGTCCATAGAAAATCAACATCAGGTATTACAAACAATTGACAAAAATTGATCATGTCTCTTTTTTTTTAAATCAAATTCTACATCAATCAAAATGAATCTCAAATTGCTACTTTTTTAAATATTTATCACTACATTATGCAATTTTCACAAGCTTTTCTCCGTCACTGATTTGCAAAACTGATAAATTTCTAAAAAAAGACTCTTCAAAATTGATTCGAGTTTGAAGTTCAATCTTGATTAAGTCCATGGACATTCTGATTAGCTCTTTAGTCCGTAAATTGTTCAACAGGCTAAAAATTCTCTCGCAAAAGGCGTTGCTTGTTGGAATTGACAAAACGAAACCAACTATTTTCTTTAAATTTACAAAATCATTAGAAACGTTTGTTCGAAAGAAATAGGCCCACATATTATCGTTTTGCAAGTCTTTTGGAAGGACCTCAACGACAGCTTTCAGACATGTGAACTCTGTATAAAGGGAATCAATATTAACTGCATTTTCAATATCACAGGGAATTCAGAGAGTATTTCCCGTGTCAATTTCAATTACTCTGATTTAAGAGACAAAAGCTCAAACTTTTTGTAAATTCCATCAAGCCCAAAATCATAGCCCTGCTCCAAATATTTTGATTGCCCTTTGTAGGAAAATGTGTGCCTGTGATTTAAATTTACTTTTCTGGTCTTAGGTGAGGTTTCTGAAAACTCCTCTGACTTTACATCCAAAGAAATTATCAGCCAAACTGCTTTTTAATTGGTCAAAAAGACTTCACATTGCACGATCAATGTCAAAAATAGTGAATGCACTCTTTCCTCCATGAGTTGAACAGTCTATATAATATTGTCTCTGGTCGTCGGCAAGGTGGAGTGCATAGTGCGGAGGCCCGAACTCCTCTACCTCCCGCTGCGAGCGCGGCATGCTTGGCTTGGTTTCGTTGCCTCCGTAATATCTTAAGTTACGAAAAAAACCCCTTAGTATACGTGAATTTCGGGACAGTAAAGCTTAATTCCTGGACACCGGACCAGCCACAAAATTCCGGGACATTCCCGGATTTCCCGGCCATCTGGCAACCCTAGGTGGTACATTAAGTCCTGTCCGTGTCGAGGTTCGTGTGGCCAGTTTCCTTTGTTTGTTTCGACACGATCGGCATTTCGCAACACACTTAGCAGCTGACCCACCGTGGTAAGAGTGCCAGGATTAAGGTGGTACTGTATTTCTGGCTGAAAATGTGATCCAATAGCATGAACCAATTCCATCTCGCTCATAGCAGGATCCAGGTGGCGCGCCAAAATAATCAGCTTGGATGCATAATCGTACCTGGAAACTGCGGCACTTTGATCATAATTGCCACAATAGATACGGAGTCTATTTTGCGATTAAACGACTGCGGACCATTGTCTATGTACAAACAATCGCTTGAAATCGTCATACGTCGTGTCTTGACGAAATTCTAAATCAAACCACATTTTTTGTGCATCGTACAGTATTTGTCTGACAAGAATTAACTTTAATTCCTCCGGAACAAATGTCACATGAAAATAAGTGTCCACGTCATGGGGGAATGCCCGGGGATTTGTGCCATTTTTCACGTCAAACCGCGGCAACGGTATTTCTACATTTGCATCTACCGAACCAAAGTAACGCATCATGGAATCACCTTGCATCCTGGCAGAATTTTCCACGCCTACAATTTTTTTACAATACTTTTATATTTACCGAGTACTTCTGCTTGAAACGCATTCTGTGCTTCGCGAATTTCAGCGTTCATTTTTCTCAATCCTTCTACAGACGCATCAATTTTCTCCAACTTCTTCTCAACAGATTAAAATTTAATTGCAAAATCTTCGTCGACCCTCTCAATACGTTTAGACAGTAACTGCCTCCCGATCACTACTTCGCTCTCCAATTTTGAAATTTCAACTTCTGCCATGTTAGTTCTGGAGCTTAGCTCGTCATGCGCGACCTGTAATTATCAGTTTGCACTTTCACCTGCTCCGACATGTCCCTAACTGCAGTTATTTCACTAGTGATGGTCATCTGCATATCAGAAAATTTTGCATCCATCTCCGCGCGTACATCAGAGATCGACTTGTCTAATTTTGTGCTTAAAGCGTCTTGAATGTCAGCAATTCTTTTGACTTCCGTCTTTACCGAACTTAGTTCGGCATTAGTGTAACTAATCTGCGCTGAAATTATGTCAGCATTTGTGATCGTCGAGCTAGTTTCTATTGAAACCGAATCGTTCTGTTCTTTGCGCAAAATATTTTCAACACAAACGGATGTTTCCGGCACTTTCGGAATGACACTCTCGCACCCCGTGTCGTCCATGCGATCTTCAACCAACATAATATTATTACCAACAGTATTATCATTTCGTTCAAAATCAAATTCTTTTGACTCCATAGTGTCACCGTTTTCGCAGCTTTTAAACATATCACAAACTTCCCCATTATTGAATTCTTTCCCCGATCTCAATTTCATAAGCCGCCAGTCTCGGCGAAACGATAATCTAAACTGTATATCTAGCGCAAATTTAACGAAGAAGTTTACTATGAAACCTAATAATCTAAATTTACAGAGCGTTCCCTTTTAAAAAATACTTGTCATTCAATTAAATAATACAAAATCATTGATCATTACTACCGCGTATGTCACAAATACTTGTCAACGCCGGATGCAACATAGATAATTCCAGACATGAACATATATTGCATAATAAACTCCAGGCATTTAAATTAAAACACACATGATATATCTGCCTCTCTGCATCTGTAATAAATGATAAACATTACTTGAAATCCATCTAAAAACACGTGTACTGCATATAACACATATAACAAGAAAATTAAATCTATATAATAAAAAATGATTAAATAAACAATGAAATGACAGAAATCATAAACAAAGTCCGACTAACTCAAAATAAAATCAGAGCGCACAAGTCCCTACAGGTTTTCGCTTTCGGGTACAATGCGCCACACTTTGACTCGGTTAGTTCTGACGGAATAACATTGTTTAATTACCATCTAGTTGCTGTTTATATTGAAGTCAGCGCTGTCCGATCTTCTGGAATTTCTGTGCTCAACACATACAAAACAAAATTTAATCGTCGCACCGTGTTTTACACTGGACGAACACTTGCTTTGGAACACATTCGATGATTATCCTTTCGAATGAGTTTCACTGGTCCAGCTGCAATCGTCTCTTCAAAACAAGGGTTTTCGCGTGAATATAAAAAAACAAAACTTGTCTGAGCTTGTTATCAGTTAACAGTGTTATCATTCCAGGCATTCACGTACACGACCGCTCTGTACCAGGGCCAACCCTGCACTCTCCCGTTTGCCACCTCGCGCGCCGTTCCTGTTGTCCTTCAGGTACCGCTAATTCTTTCTTTGTTCCATGCACCCCTGCACATTCACGAGGGTCGCATGGTCTTGGGGCCTCCTCCCAGCACATGCCTCACAAAGACGTCCCCTAACAGCGTCCAGTAGGCAGGCGGAACAAATTGTCCTTGTGGTGCTCAGTCATGCATTACTAAACGAATACGAAGCGTCCCGATAAGAGGACTGCTTCAGGTTGCAATAATTTCACTAACAGCAGAAATTAAAAGTTAACTTTTTACTTTTATGATACTATTGAGGAAATATAACAACAACTCAGTGCTCTGATATTTGCCATGTGTGTATATCTACATCATATGCTGCCAAATGCATCAAATAAAATAATGGGAATTATTATTAACTAGCCACAAAGCACGTCAAAAATGACGGGTTTGAAGGAGTATTCTGGCAGTTAATTTCTTTTTAGTTGTTTACGTAAATAGAATTGTTTTGAAATAAAGCTCATTGTAATTTCTCGTCCTTTGTGATGTAGCAAAAGGTTTCAGTTGTCAACTTGATGCAGGTCGCGTTTCAGTCTAACTACAATCTTCGCTAATAATGCCGCTGGAAAACCAAAGCTTCTATCACATGCGAATTGAATGAAATATTCCCTGTATCGCATTTGAATGTCATCATGAATCGCGATATAAACTTGTTCCAAATTCTTTACGTGTTCCTAAATCTTTATTTTTTATTATCTATGATGAAGATCGATGTGTTAACGGATGACATAGGTTACATACAGTTGAAATAATGACCACAGTGAAAACGAAGGATGCTAAATTAGATCATAACAACTTCAGTGTTCTGGCAAATCATTTCTTAGCAATTGCTTAAATAAACACAAAAATTAATCATAATATAATTCCTATTGCCTTGCACGGTAACAAAATGTTTCTTTTGCTATCCTGGTCCAGGTTGCATTTCAATCTAACCACAGGCAGTTCAATCATTACAGTGGCGCCACAATTTGATAATGAATTCTTGTAGAACTCGACGAAACAAATCGAAAATAAAGAATAAAATTTTTTGATATCTTTCTTGGTTTTCGAAAAATAGCATGTTGAAAATCAGATATAGGTATAGTTCCTTGTGTATTTGTTGAAGTTTCCTCTGGTCCAGGACGAATTTCAACCTAATAACAACCACCAGGAAGAAAATAAAACACATATGGTGCATGTCTACCGTGTAGATATAGCGGTTTTGGTAATTTGTTTTTTCTGGTCCAGGTAGAACTGTACTTTTGTAGCAAATATTTATTGTTTTAGTGTAATAGGTACGCATCAAAATACTTACAACATATTACGGAGCAGTTAGGATATTTAAAACGCTCTGTATTTACGACAAACTGTCACTGACCTTAACAGGATACAACCAACCTGAAAAAAATACACATAACATATCAACATTTCTGTGAGTTTTTTTTTTTTTTTTTTGGTTGTGCGAATCAAATGTTTACATTGGAATTGTATAACAGAAAAAATATCCGAAAAGCTACTTATTGAATAAAAAAAAGTTTATTGACATCTCTGTGATATCTGCTGCTGCAATCTAGGGATTTGGCTCTGTACTTTCTCATACGCGCTACCACTTTAAGCACCAAATTGCGAAAAATTCTTTCTTAATTTATGATTTTACCTTACTGTAGACCTTAAACTTTAAAACGATATGATATTTATCGATTTCGGCTAGGTATCGAAGAAGATAAATGGCTTGTAATTAAAAAAACACGCTGTAAGGGTCGAATTCAAAAAATTCTTTTATAATATATGGTGTGACCAAAGCAACCACCTTGGTCTTTAAAATGATACCTCATTTATCGATTTCAGTTAGCTACCAAGCGAGGTAAAAAAAAAAGGTTCTTGAAATGATGATATTACTGTTCCTTAACGGTTGAATTTGGAGAAAGTTTTTTCTTAAAATACGATGTGACTAAAGCGGATAATTTAATATTTAAAACGATACCTCATTTATCAATTTTGGTTAGGTATCAAGGGAAATAAATAGCTCGTCACAGAAAAATGGGTTGTAGAAATATTAATACTTTTTCGCTCTAAGGTTAGAATTTTGAAAAATTTCTTTCTTTAAATGTGGTGTAAAGGAACCTAAGTAATTACGAAGAACTCAATCTTTAAAATGATACCTCATTTATCAATTTTGTTTAATTATCAATGGAGTTAAATGACTCGAAACACAAAAAAACGCATTTTAGAAATACTGAAATTTATGCCCTTTAAGAGCTCAATTTAGGAAAATTCATTTCTTAAAATGTGATGTTACTTCAGCGAAAACCTTAATTTTTGGAATGATACCAGATTTATCTATTTCGGTTAGATATTAATAGAGATAAATGGCTCGTGACACAAAAATGCGTTATACAAAAATTTATACTTTTTCCCATTAAGGGTTGAATTCCAATAACATTCTTCCTTAAAATACGATGTCACAAAGCTGAGACATTACTCCTCACAATTCTACTTCATTTATAGATTTTGGTTAGATATCCATGGAGATAAATGGCTCGAGACACATAAAACGCATTTTAGAAAAATTGAAATTTTTGCCCTTTAAGGGTCGAATTACGAAAAATTCCTTTCTTAAAATATAATTTTACCACGGTGAAGACCTTAGTCTGTAATATGATCACTCATTTATCTGCATCGGTTGGATATGAAGTGAGATAAATGGCTCGTGACACAAAAACACATTTCAAAAATATTGATACTTTTGCCTTTTAAGAGCCGAATTCCGAAAAAAATTTCTCTTAGTATATGACGCCACTAAAGCGGAGATCTTAATCTTGAAAATGCAGGGAGATAAATGACTCGTAACACAGAAAACAGCATTTTAGATATATTGACATTTTTGTCCTTTAAGAGTCGAATCCCGAAAACTTTCTTTCTTAAAATATGATGTGACCAAAGTGAAGACCATAAGCTTTAATATGACACCTCATTCATTGATTTCGGTTAAGTATGAAGGAAGATACAGGCATGTGACAAAAAAATACCTTATAGAAATAATATATATAATTAGGCACTTTAATATATTTTTTTAATGTACCGGTACGTAGTTGATTCATAATATCTGATGAAAATATCCATAATTTCCCAGTGTGTTCATTTCCACTAAGATGAAAATTATTGCCCTGAGTTAATTCTCAATCTATCTTTGTGTGGCAATCCATTACAACCCCATCAAACCAGTTGTTCATATTTTCTGTAACTTCTCCTCCATCCTTATCCATAATTATCTGAATAGCTACTTTAAAGTTTATTTTCCTAAGATTTTTATTAAAATTTCTAATTGCATCATTCAGTTTTCCATGTCCTTGCACGAGAGCCTTCTTTAGACTTTGTATTATCTCTGTTTTTACTTCAGGTCACACTGTGTGCGATTTATCTTTCTTTTAAAAAAATAAATCAGAAATTAGTATAAAGAATTTGCGATAAAGTATAGGTAATAACTAAGTTCTCCACCCCCATTCCAGGGGATTTCGCGCTGTTTAGTTGGAGCCCGAGTTTTAGTAACAATTATTTAAAATTATTTGCGTTTAATTTAAAGATAAGTACTCGATTCAGAGCGAGTGGGGTCTATTAGTTAAAATTTTGTTTTATCAAGTATCAGATATCCTGAGTAGAATGGTGTTAACATCTTCGAAGTTAGTTTTTTCGGTTGATTCAGGAATTCTGTTTTCAAAACGTTGGAGAGCTAGCAACTGGAAAGTTGTTCTTTTTTTTTTTGCAGAATTTTAAAATTGTATCGTTTGGGTACAGTAACTAGCCATCGTTTAAGGTACGCAGTTAGATTATAGGCATAACCGTGTATAAAAAAGGACATCTGAAGAGAATTCTTTTGCGCTGCTCTTTTAACTGAATAAATTATTTCAAAATTAAGCCAGTCTAGTACACTGCCTAACGGACCTATGTCTCCTTTAGTCTCATGGTTAACTTTCCTCCACGAAATTAATTTTGAGGAGAAGGGTAACTTATTGTAATTGACAGCTTCGAAAGTTTCAGTGAGTTATCGTTGCCAGTGGTTGAGCAATGTTTGTCTTGCTCTCGAAATGCTCCCACTATCAGACAGTAGCTTGTACGATAGTGTGAGGCAATATTAGTTGTCTATCGCTCGCCCACTTGAAAATTCACTCAACAATTCCCTCTCCAGTCTCTTCACTGACCGACAATCTATTTTTGTAGAAATTGACTTGGTGATAAACGTCATCGTTACATAACTGTTGTGTTACTAAGCCACCCTACTACTCTATGTCGTGAAGGAACAAACGCCACTGCTAAATTCTGTTCAAAGATCCCTTTCAAGATGACATACTTCATCAAGATATCTTCCATGGAAGTTCATATTCATGTCTCCAAAGCCTCTACCCTTCTACAATTTAGCAAATTTAATGCTACTCGAGGTTCAGATTATAAGGCTATTTTTATTTTTTTTTAAATAAGGCTTGTAGTAGATAAAGCCAGCTAGTAATAATCACTGTATATTCTAAAGTTATTTTCGTGGGCTCGATTCCCAGACGTCATGTTTCAACAACTTTTCATTAGTTTATCGTCAGTTTGTCTCTTTATTCAACATAAACACAATTGTCTTTGGCTTCTTGTCTCTTTCATATGATCATAGGTCTCATTCCCATTAGTTTTTGCTTCCCTTTTCCAGTATCTTGCTTGTAACTTACAGATACTGTGGTAACGATAGTCTGTTGTATCTGTTTTCATTTCTTTTAATTTTATTACTTAATTACAACTTATAGTTTCCAGTGTTTTTAGTAACTCTTTACATCGTCTTCTTTTTGCGTGGTTTTAGATCCATATGGTGATATGCTTCTGCAATATTTATTCTTCTCTTGCGGACCTGACCTGGTATTCGGAATGACGCGGGTTTAAATCCTATTCCGACCATCCAGGTGTCCCTAAATCATCATCTCCGTCCTCTCCCTCCTCTAATGACGTCGACAAGTCGTAAAGGCCGTTTAGAAATAACTTGTTTCTTCCGCTTGTTATTCTTTTTGGTGTTGAAGATATTTGTTTCAGTTTATTTATTTATTACTACCTGTACCCGCGACTTTGTCCACGAGTAATTTAAGATTTGTGCTGTTAATTCACAGTTAAATTACCAAATAAATTTTTGAATATTGCCAGTAACCTCGTTCAAGTAGGGTATTCAAGTGCTAACATCCCTCTTAAAGCGATAAAGTAACACTGAACACAACACAAGTATGGCAATGAAACTTATACGATGTGTGAACCGCGTTCAACAGAGATGTAACTTACTAATTTGTGGATATCTTTAATTTCTCAGTTTTACAACTTCACATCAAAATGTAACATACTCTATTTTACCTATTGCTAGCAAGAACCCGGCATTGCCGCGGATAATTGGGTTGATAAAGAATATTTATTCATTTATTTAGCTTATGGCCATGGCACAAAATCAATAATACAATGTAACATTAAATTATAATTAAAATTCAAAATAAACATGGTGCAGCCAATGTAGAGCTTCACTTGAAATATTAATAAAGTTTATCGGTGATCCCCTGAAGGCTCGATGAGGACAATTAAAGGTCACGTGACGGATGGTTTGTTTTTACTCACCACAGTCGCAATTCGGTGAATCTCTCATTCCCCACGTGTACAGAGCTGAAGCAGATCTGCCATGACCAGACCTAATCCTGTTAAGAGCTGCCCAGGTCTTGCGAGGCCTTTAGTGCCTGTTGACTGTTAACAGGGAGTTCAATTCTGGTGGGACTGAGGTCATCCACACCAATTTCCATGCTATTCTCCCGTTAAAATTCTCAGATATAATCTGTTTCGCAGTTTTTATGCTTGTATTTCTTGATTTAAGTATCTGAAACTGATTTTCCATGTCGTCGTGGATGGGCAGGTCCAAGTTATGACAGATCTTATTATATTGGGCAATTAGGCGATTGTGTCGTCTTATCGGAGGCGGTTCGATGTTACACAAAACGGGTAGCCATTACAGTGGAATGGTCTTCATTGTCTGGTTCAAAACTGTGTCGATCTTTTTGACGTGGGTGCTATTCATCCAGACAGATAAGCAGTACTCAGCTTCAGAATACACAAGGCTCAGTGCTGATGTGCAAAGTGTGGAGGCGGATGCTCTCCAGGAGGTGCCACTTAACTTCTGCAGAATATTATTTCTGGTTCTTAGTTTTGATGCAAGGTTGTTTTTATGTTTATTCTAAGACAAAGTGCGATCCATTATGACTCCCAAATACTTGGCAAAGTGGTTGTGTCGGAAGAGAGTGCCACCAAGAAGAATGTCAAGTGAGAGATTCCTCGTGGTACACCCTGGGCAACGTTCTTGCAGGGGTCGCCGGATCTAGTCCGGCCTCGGGCATGGGTGGTTTTAATTAAGTGTTGTGTTTGTCTTGTGTAGTCTATAGCAGGAAGAATCCCTAATACATTGAGTGATATATTACATACTTGCAAACTACTAAATTAATTAGTGCTGGCTGTATGGCCTCGTAGCGAAATGCCATTAAAAAAAAAACACGTTCTTGCACGGCTAAGCAGTCTTACACAGTAGACATGCCAGACAATCCTGTACGATCTCCTGGAAACCATAGCACAGTAATCCTCATAAAGAATATTTATTCTCCCAGTAAGAAACGTATTTACAAAGTTTCATAAATCAAGATAACAAAACTGCAAAAATTTTGGGCATTATCTGGCATTGGGAATAAATATCCCATCTGATGATAATTTGGTCAATATATCTTAAAACGTTTTTAGAAATTTCTTCCATCATCATTTGTAATCATTTTTATCATACTAAATGAAGTGATTATAAAGTATGAACTGAATTTTCGAATTTTTCTGAAAAACAATTTATATTCTTGGCTCACATTCAATATTAACGATAAAAAAATTTCAGGCAATGTATTGCTTGACAGCTTTTCCATCTGCACAAATTTCACTAATTGTATATTTTTATAATATTTATAATGTGACTGTGGCACTACCGACCAAAATCAAAGTCACTCTGGCCGAACACCACATCAAAAGTGAAATCTCACACACTTCTACAGTTTTTAATTACTACTTCACTATGAAAGAAATAAACTGAATTAATTTTTTATTTAACATTGATTTAACAGAGAGTTCTAGTAAAAATATCGTGTATTGAAAACAGAAAGTTTTGTTAACTACGCTCTGGGATAACCTCTGCTCTAGAGACCATAACTGATATCAGGTAACTACCGCCTACAAAAATGTTTCTGCGCTACTGTCATGTTGAAGTAAATAAAATATTACTTACACTTGCTACGTGTAATTAACGTATTCCGTTTTATTTTACTGCATTTACTATATTTAACAAAACTTATGAAATAAATACCTGTACTCAAAGAACGAAACATAATCAGAACAGTGGTAGTGTAAACTTTGTTGAGCAATGCTTCTCAAATACAGAGTTATCTGTGGAATCGCGGTTAGTATAACCTAATTTTAAATATACTAATTATGCTTTAGCGTCATCTATCGGGGTGAACTATACATAAAAACCTTTCGCGCCACCTCAACAACATTTCTTGTGAGTATAGTCTGTATTGGTCCAGTGGTTTCTCCATGATGATGCGATTTACGCACCACTCGGATTTTATATATAATGATTTTATTTATTTAATTTAATTGCAATGGAGGACAGGCTCCGGTGGCAATTTCCCTACACCCCCATCTTCCCCCTATCCTGCAGCCACTTACATTTGCCCTCTACAAATTTTATCTTTAAATTATTTCAACGTTTTCGGTAAATTATTCATCATTTCTCTTGGTAACTCATTCCAATCCCTGACCCTTACCTAAAAAAGAAAATCTTCCCAAACCCTTGTGCCTGAAATCGAGTGTCAGCTTGAGGTCATGGTCATCTTTTCCATTCCATGCACTACTTTTCATACCTACTCCAATATCTTTCCTTGCCTCATCACCAGTATATGCCCTGTACACTCCATGACCCTCCTCCTGTCTTGCAATGAATCCCATTCCAGCTCCTTTATCATATCCGTCACTGATTGCATTCTGCGATAATTTCCAGAAACAAATCTAGCAGCCTTTTTTTGCACCCTCTCCAACTCCTGTATCTGATACGTAAAATGTGAGTCCCATACTACACTACCATATTCGAGCAATGGTCTGACCAAAGTTTTGTAACCCAATTCCTTTACTTCTCTCATGCATCCCCTCATCACTCTCTAAACAAATGCAGAAATTTTAAACCTTTTCCCACCACCTGTCCAATGTGTCCTGCCGAGTTAAGCTTGTTATCAAAAGTAATGCCAAGATATTTACATTTCAAGTCTTCAGCAAGCAATTCTTTCCCCATCTTATATTCATAATAATTACCTTTTGTTTTTTATTTGTGTATCTAATAAGCAGACTCTTCTTTGCATTTATCTTCATCCCATGTTTACCAACCCAACTAGATATCCTGTCTAGATCACCCTGCAACTGTTTACAATCGTCTATCGTTTTGATTCTTTTACACTGCATTATGTCATCTACAAACAATCTAATTTCAGATAGTAAACAATCAACACAATTATTCATTAGAATAGTGAATATCAATGGTCCCAATACGCTACCCTGTGGCACACCCATTTTTGCTTCCACTTCTTTTGATACTACTTTTCATACCCTAACTTTCTGTTTTCTACCTTTTAAAAATTCTTCTACCCAGCAAATCAGTTTCTCATCCACTTCAATAGTTTTTACCTTATTTACTACAATTTCATGGCTCACTCTGTCAATCACCTTTGACAGATCTAATGCTACACTATCAATTTGGCCTCCCTTGTCCATTTCATCTGAAATATCTTGCATATATCCCACCAACTGAGATTCGCATGAATATCCTTGCCTGAACCCATGTTGCCTGCTTGAAAACCATTTACGTTCCTCACATATATTTCTGATGTGGTTGCACATCAATATTTCCATTAATTTACCTACCACTGATGTCAAACTGATTGGCCTGTAATTCTCAACTCTATTTCTCACCCCTCCTTTATGTACCGGTACTACTATCGCACTTTTCCAGTCCTGTGGTAAGCAGCAAGTATCCAGACTCAATTTAAATAATATTTCAAGATAAGGCACAATGTCACATCCGGCTATCTATAAGATATCCGTAGTAATATTATCTTCACCAGCCCCCTTATGTTTTTTCAGCTTTCTTATTTCCCTCATGATTTCCTCAAGATGAATTTCAAATTTTTTACTATTGTCATTTCTAATTGTGTTGTTAAGCTCGTTCTCCGAATTAGACCCTCCTGTTTCTGATTCATTGTCCCTAATGCTTTCACTGAACCAGTTACTTAAAATCTCTGCCATTTTCAAATCGTCAGTAACTTCTTCTCCATCCTTATCTATAAGTGTCTCTACACTCTCCCTTCCCCTCAGTTTCCTGATATAGCCATAGAAATTTCTAGATGCATCAGTCAGTGGTCCTCCTGCCCTGACAATACTCTTCACAAACCCATCTTTAACCACTTTCTTTGCTGTTATTAAGTCCTTGTTTAGTTGCTTTAAATATTCCCTACTACCATGCTGTCTCTTAACTCTGTTATGTTCTTTTCTTACCAACCTCTTTAACCTCCTCACTTTTCTATTATAGTACATAGGTTCTCTACTTCTCTTTATTTTCTGCCTTTGAATATATTTTTCTTCCTCCTTTCTTATTATCTCCTAGAACTCTCCCCACCTTGACTCTACTGTACTTGTGCCTTCTTTCCTTTTGCCGAATTGTTCTCTGAAATATCTCTTCAAATTTGAAACCGGTGCCTTTTTATAATTGTACCTATTTCCCCGTTCAGTTTTGGCTGCTGGTTTACTGGACCCTCTAATATCCATCAGAACTGCTTCATGATCACTTATTCCTTCAGTTACTTGATACCCCACAAGGTTTTCATCGGACTTAATTAGATATATATCCAAAATATTTTGTCCCCTAGTGTTTTGTTCAACCACTTGTGTAAATCCTCCTTCCCTTGTTCCCTTGTGCTATTTATCTTATTTCCTTCCCAGTTTACACCTGGTAAATTTAAATCCCCAACAACGATGATCATTCTATTCTCACCTCTGAAATCTGAGTATGAATTTAATTTATCCCCAAGAGCCTCATATTCTTCTGTCATTCTTCAACTGCGGTAAATAGCCAACACTCTGATTTTTTTCTTTTTTATTACCCTAGAAATCTACCCCAAATAACTCATTGTCTTGATCTATGAACACCAGTGAACTGTGGTAGTTTTTGCTAAGTAGTATGAAAACTCCTCCACCAATTGCTCCTCTATCTCTGCGGTACACTCTGTAACCATCAGGAAAAACCTCACTGTCTAGTACTTCTTCTTTTAACCAACTCTCTACCCCAATTATTATTTGTGGTTCGTGTATCTCTATTAAGTTTGCAAATTCGATTACTTTGTTCATTATACTTCTACAGTTTACCATTAACACCCTTACTACTGGCTTTACATTTTCAGAATTTCTCTCCTCTTTCCCAGTTTTACCGCAGTCAGTTATTGTTTCAGCCATTTCGTGTATTTCTTTAATATCTGTGACTTTCCACATTGTGAATCTGCAATCAGTATCACTTTGATAATCTATTTTTGTTCCTTCACCAGCAGCCCCTAACATAAAAAAGGCACAGTCCTGACCCCATCATCACTGGACATGGGCTCCCTCACTGCTTTAGCTAACAACTCAGAAAGTACTCCCTTTCCCCTTCTATTTAGGTGTAGGCCATGCCTAGTGAAATGACTGAAATCCCACCTACCAATGGTGCTCACAGACACAACCCCCAACACAGAACTACTGCCTTTCCCAAGAAGCACTTCCGCTCCCACATTAACCCGCCTCACAGCATAGTTCAATTGTGGCTGGTAATGGTGACTTAGGACCTGCATGAGCTCCACCCTGGTATGCTGTGCCTCCTTCACCACCTTCCTCAGGTCATCATATGCATACACAATTAATACATTAACATTCACAAATACAATTATTACAGCTACAGGGTAACGTCGAGGGTGTCTATTCATTCGGTTATTCATACGAGAAACCTCCACGAGTGCAATCCAAATCAATACGCCTTCACCAGCAAAGAAAGAATTATAACTGCTTATACCCCTGAAAACTGACTAACTAAACACTCCCTTTTCCCCAAAAGGCATAATACTGAATATAAAATAAGTGAAGAAATATTTGTTAATAACACTACGAGAAGTAACGAGATTTTCCAAACTCATCCAGGGTCTTTGAATTTTACAGCAGAATGTTGAGGGAATATGTAGAGAAATTTGTTTCAGTTAACCTTCATTGACTTTCTAATTGGTTTCCGTTTCACGATATCAGTTTCTCTTCATGGTGCTGTTTATCATCGTACATTCAACCCAATCCACATACCATTCTTCATATAACGTTGTGCGGTTGATCACATCTTTCTTAGTTGCTATTTTTGACAACTGCTATTCTGCGTTTCATTTAGCAGTACAATGCCTGGTTACAAATCTAGTAGCATCGTGAAATCTAGAGTTTTATTTCTGCCATCCTGACTGGCGGAAAGTATTAAGAACAATATTAATACCATGATTTATCGATAACTAGCAGGCCCTTTTTCTGTTCTTTCTATTTCCAAATCGACATGAAACATATAAATGATTCCCTTGCCTACCAATCTACTGTACAAAAATCAGGGATTTCCATTCACAAGGGATTTTTTTAAATACCCACGCGGTGTTGGATTACGCAATAACTTTATAACAATCTTATCTAGCTGTTTTAATCACAATTATTATTCGATCCGAATCAGATAATGCCCCTTTAATACTGCCTCTAATCAAATATTTATTAAAATTTATTATTAGCAATCAAATAAATCAGAGTCAATAATATTACAGTTCAAGTACATAATTCCTGTATATTGTGTGGCCTCGGGAGCTGGTGCGAGGTGCTTGACCGGTCGGTTCCGTCAAACTGTGAAGGTGGCAGCAGCGAATGAGCAGATAGTGTAACTGTCAACAAGTAATTAATGTAGCTTACCAACAATAGAAGGCGGCTTCCTTCGCACTTGGTCACAGACTGGGATTTGTAGGGCAAGTGTCCCTTGTCATCACAGCAATTAACATCTATTGTTCCGACCAGGTGCAAGGTCTGTCACGAATACCATTAATCTACCTAACCTACAATAACTGGCGGCCTGCTTTGTATTTGGTTCACAAAAGGCTTGTCAAAGTTAGGTTAGGCACTCTGTAGGTGGTCCCTAATTAGCGTAACAATAGACCAAATAGTTTCAAATTTTGATTTTACGGGAGTCAGCTCATGTTTTAAACCATTATTAAATTTTATTACCACTCTGTTTGCCTTCTTATTTTCAGAATCCCACTTCACTTTATCTATAGTTCCTATTGCTCCGTTTACTAAATCCAAACTAACGTCAATATTACGTTTCAGCATTACTCTCGCTCCTTCTTTAATTATTATGATCTCTTCTAACCCGGCTGTCATAGAAGAGTCTTCCTCGTATTTGTTAATGATCTCGCGAGCTCGTTTAGAAAGATATCTTGGACAGTCTAAACTATATGTTGCAACAAGCTTTATTTCTGCACGTGGAATCGCTTTTAACTGCTGTCACATGTGTCTCGTCGGTAGTAAACAAACTGTATCGTCTAGGAGTTTAGAAAGACCTTCTGCTATTTCAGTTAACCTGCCATCATTTGAATTAGTTTGTAGAGTAATCAATCTTTTATTCAATACGTCATGGTCTTGTTGCGTTGTAACGCCTACCCTTATTCTGAGTAACATTTCAACGAATGTCGAATTTACCTGTCGCATGTTTTGCGTAAGTTCTTCGTACCTGAAAAGTTCTGTCCATAGATTAGGAAAAGTAAATGATCCGAGAAATTTGCTTACTTCTGAGGCAGATAATTTTTCGAATGGAGATTTTTCTGTCACCGGAGGAAGTTGCAGGAGATCTCCAAGTCCAGGATATCTTTTTTGCCGAACCATCCGTTTTCATCGTTAACAGTATCACATATTTCCGAAAGTCGAAGATGAATATATGCCAGAGTAACGTTTGATACCATTGAAACTTCATCTATGATAAGTAACACAACATCTTTTAGGTCCGACCTTAGAACCTGAAGTACTTCACCACAAAGAGGTTTATATTTGGGTGTCTGCTTATGTTCTACTGGCAGTTGTAATCGATGTATTGTTAATCCATTAATATTGAAGGCTGCGATACCTCTGGGAGAAGTAATGGCCACTTTTTTGTTTAAATATTTCTGAACCCATGCTTTAATTGTTTTTATCATGAAACTCTTTCCGGTACCACCTGTACCACTCACAAAACAACGCAAGATTTCGTTGTTCTCCGTTTTGTCCATTGCTCTCACAATCATGTCCAACACCCTTCTCTGATAATCATTGAGAGTTTTTATCATTTGATGAATTTCCTCTTCTTCGACCTCTGCAATGTTGATGTGATTAAAATCCTCCATAGCACTAACGGCTTCATATGCTTCAAAATTTAATGGATTATCAGGACCTTCTGCTTCTTCCGTAGTATCGATTTCTTTATTGAGCTCAGTCACCTTAGCTTCAACCATTTTAAAAGCTTTCTGTAAATTATTTCTTAATTCAATTCGCAGATTAACATGCTTCAATTCCTGTTGTTGTTGTTTTTTTTTTTTTTTGGTGCTTTAGGGCGCGTCGACGACTTGGTCATTAGCGCCCTAACTCAAACACAGAATGACAATGTGGGATAAAATTAGCTACCGTCTGCATGGCCGACTGTAAAGGGGTCGGCCACACAGACAGCATAATAAAATACGAAAACACTGACTAAAATACCGCCTACATGGCCGACTGTAAAGAGGTCGGCCATGCAGACAGCAGGTTTAAGTAAAACATTGAAACAATTACTGTAAAATAAGTAGATTATCTAATAACACTGGCTGGTTGGCTGTAAAAGGGCCAACCAGCTTACACAAACACTAAGAATACAGTCTGAATGGCTGTAAGGAGGCCATCCAGTAGTAAAATGATCTTAGAAAACAAAAAAAACAAAAATTAAAAACCGAATAAGTCAGTTCACGGATTGGTGGTTGTAGACGGACCACCAAACCATTCTAAAAACTAGGCCGATCTACCCAAAATTTTTGGGATAAGACCGGCCATATTACAAAATTTTAAAACCTTCACCACATTGTCATTATTTAAAATTACGGGCAGATCGTTAGCTAGGCCAACGTCTGCCCTTATGTTTATAAATTTTACACAGTCAGTTAAAATGTGGCGCACCGTCAGAGGTACGCCACAAGCATCACATTCCGGTGGGTCCTCTCGGCGGAGAAGGAAACCATGAGTCAGAGGACAGTGCCCTATTCGGAGGCGAGTAAGGAGAACCTCATCCCTCCTCGCCCGCTGGAAGGAGCTGCTCCACGGCTGAACGGTCGGTTTGACCAGCCGGAGCTTATTATGCTCAACTTCCAGCCACTGCCTCTGCCAAACATCAGAAACAAATCTCTTCGCCACCGAGGCAAGGTCTGATTTTGGGACCGGTTCAAAGTCGGTTCTGACCTTGCGCAGGCTAACTTGGCAGCTTGATCAGCTGCCTCGTTCCCTCCGATTCCCACATGGCCCGGTACCCAGCAGAATAACACCTCCTTTCCACGAGATTGAAGGGAAAGGAGGGCGTCCTGGATGTCCTGGACTAAACGATCTGCTGGATACATATTTCCTATGGCCTGAATACAGCTGAGGGAATCACAGCATATGATGAACAACTTATCGCGCATTACTTTCATATGCTGGAGCGACTTCAACACGGCATAGCATTCGGCAGTGTAAACGCTGCACCTGCCGTCCAATTTGAATGTGTAAGTCGCTCGAGGGAACACTACGGAGCAACCAACTCCGTTAGCCTGCTTAGACCCATCCGTATACACCGGGGTAAACGTGTGATACTGGTTTAAAACATCTCCAAAAATTCTAATAAAAACATTATCTGCGGTACACAGCTTGTTGTGCCGCGATAATTCTAAAATTGTTCTGGGCCTCTTTAAAAGCCAGGGAGGAGATTTACTCCAACCCTGGTGATAAAAAGAAGGAAGCTCGAATCCATATTGGTCTAAAATAGCCTTTGTACGGTAGCTGAACGGTTTAGTGGCTCTATGCCGGTTGGTATAGAGCCGCTCGTAGTTGGGATGGAGCACTATGTCGTGCACGGGACTGCCAGGTGTTATGGCAACTTGCAGGTAGTGTCGCACCATGAGGAGTTGCCGACGGATGTTAAGCGGCGGCTCGCCCGAGTCAGCACAAATGCTGACAATAGGGGTGGTGCGATATGCACCTGTGGCGAGCCCGAATTCCAGCATGGTGGACACTATCCAAGGTACGCAGATAACTGTCCCGTGCCGAACCGTAGACAATACAGCCGTATTCCAACCGTGACCGTACAAAGGCTCTGTAAAATTGTAGCAGGCAGGAGCGGTCAGCGCCCCATGTCCTGCCACACAGACATTTTAAAAGATTAAGAGCTTTTAAGGCCCTGGCTCTCACATCTTTTAGATGCGAAAGCCAGTTAAGCCTTGTGTCAAAAATGAGGCCCAGGAATCTAACAGTATCACTAAAACTTAAAACGGTGTTCCTCAGGGTAAGGTGAGGCTCTGGTAAAAGACTTCTGCTGCGAGTAAAAAGTACACACCGGGTTTTCTCAGCGGAGAAACGAAAACCGGTATGCACTGACCATTCATCCAGCCTGTTCAGCGTGAGTTGCAACTGCCGCTCAGCGCTTCTCAGGCTGGACGATACAATAAAAATTAAAAAGTCGTCCACATATAAGGAGTACCGTAGGGGACTCCTTATAATGGCTGCTATGCTATTAATAGCAATGGCAAAAAAGCGTAACGCTTAAAACTGACCCCTGAGGGACACCGTTTTCCTGAATAAAAAGATCAGACACTTCACCACCGACTCGGTACCGGAAGCAACGACCAGATAAAAATGATTTTAAAAAACGGGGTAGGTTTCCCTTAAAACCCCATTCATGTAACTGTTTTAAAATCACATGCCGCCAGGTAGTATCGTAGGCCTTTTCAAGGTCGAAAAAAACACCCACAAGGTGTTGACTGCGGATGAACGCATCCTGTATTGCCGCCTCCAGGAGGATCAGGTTGTCCAAGGTGGAACGGAACTTCCTGAATCCACACTGAAAGCGGCTCAGAAGGTTTTGGGATTCCAGACACCAGACGAGGCGGCGGTTAACCATCCTCTCCAGTGTCTTACCCACGCAGCTTGTAAGGGCGATACTACGATAGCTACCTGGCAACAATTTGTCCTTGCCAGGCTTTAAAATAGGGATAAGCGTTGCTTCTTTCCACGAGTCGGGGAAGTGTCCTCCGGTCCAAATGTCGTTAAAAATATCTAGAAGGTACCTTTTAGCATCCTTACTGAGATGCCTCAGCATCTGGTACTGGATCAGATCAGGCCCTGGAGCAGTGTCATTTGCGCTATTCAACGCTGACTCCAGCTCCCAAGATGTAAATGGGCAGTTGTAGGCCTCTGTATTCGACGAATCGAAGCACAGCGAGTGCCTCTCGGCAGCGACTCTACGTCGCTGAAACCGAGGGTCAAAGTTAGCGGACGAGGTGATGGAGGCAAAGTTCTCCGCCATCAGCTGCGCTATGCTTCGTTCGTCAGTAATTATCCGTCCGTGATCCAGTAACCCAGATACTGGTGGGCGGGAGTACCTTCCAGATATACGGCGAATGGACTCCCATACTTTCGACGAAGGCGTGGAACGATTTATATTGCTCACAAAGTTCTGCCATGACCTCTTCTGGCTCTCCTTAATAACTCGACGCTCCTTAGCTCTGGCAATACGGAACGCTGCTAGGTTGTCAGATGTTGGGCACAACCTAAAACGACGCAACGCCCGTCGGCGACCCTGGATGGCGGAACGACATTCATCGTTCCACCAGGGGACGGGCGTCCTTCGCAGCGTTCCGGAGCTCTTCGGCATGGAAACGTCAGCTGCACGGTGAATCACTTCTGTGAAGTGATTCACCATCTCCTGTATACTACCACAGGGCTGCAGTCTTACAGAACGGCAGTAGAGCTGCCAATCTGCACGACTGACGTTCCATTTGCGTCGGTTATCTCCTCTTCCTCGTTCACACTCGACGTGCATCCAAATAGGGAAGGGGTCGCTACCATGTAGGTCGCGATCCATGTCCCACTGCACGGAGTCCGCAATTGAGGGGGAACACAAGGAAAGGTCAATGGCAGAAGACTGAGGAACAGAACAAGGTTCGTCCACCAGCATGATATCGTCTTCGGTGTCCGAAGACGATTTTCGTTGTGAGGCCTCGGAGTCTTGCGGACTTTTCTTCCGCCGAGGCCTGTTCCTGCTCTTCTCCTTTCCAGGCGGGGATTTGGGAGGAGAAGTCGGAGGGGATTTCACAAACATAGCGGGGTCCGTCAGCTTAAATTTCGGACCCCTTACCTTTTGCACTGTTTGCCATCCGCTACCGGCAGATGGCTTTGCCGTTACTACTTCTCTTGCAGATACAGTTTCTGCTTCAGGGGCCGCTTCTGCTGTTGCAGAGGGGCCCACTGCTGTAGCGGATGGCAGTGTCTTTGCTGGTGGACTTACGGAACCTGCTGTCGATGTGGTCGATGTTGTCAGAGTATTGTTACCGACGTGCGAGGTCCTAGGTGTAATGACCTTGATGGGTGTGGGACCAGATCTGCACTGACATGAGCACATTGGACTTGTGCCCATGTCCGCAACGGACGTCTGGGTAGCAATACTTTCTTTCCTGACGGGAGTTGATAACGTCTTCGCGAAGCTGGTAGCGAAGACTGGTGGAGCCAGAGCCTTATATTTCTTTTTGGCTTCACCATAAGAAATCCGCTCTTTAGTTTTCAACTCCTGTATCTTTTTTTCTTCCAGATACAATCGACACTCTCTGCTCCAGGCTGGATGTGCCCCGGAGCAGTTGACACACACCTGTGGGAGCGTGCAGCTAGTGCCTGGCTCATGAGCCGCCTTTCCGCACTTCCCACAGGTGGGGTTGCCCTTGCAGGTCGCCGTCGTATGACCGAACCGCTGGCACTTAAAGCAGCGCATTGGGTCCGGTACATACGGGCGAATATTCAGGTTCAAATATCCTGCCTTGATGTTTTTGGGCAACGTTGGAGTGTTGAACGTCAGGACGAAGGTGGCTGTCTTCTCAAGACTGCCGTTAACCCTTCGTTTAATCTGACGAACCTCGACCACATGTTCTGTTGACCACTCCTCGGTCTCTAAATCCATAAGGTCCCTGCTGGTGATGACTCCTTCACTTGAATTTAGAGTTTTATGGAGTTCGCACTTAACTGCGAACTCCCCGAGCTTCTCGCACTTAAGGAGTTGGACAGCCTTCCTCTGGGTGGATGTCTCCAAAAGCAGTGTCCCATTCCTCAGCTTTTTTACAGATTTGAGGGTACCCGCAATACCCTCTAAACCTTTCTGAACATAGAATGGAGAGACCTTCTCAAAAGATCCCTTCACCCTTGTCATAATAACGAAGGCATTGTCAATAATACAACCCTTGCCGTTACTGTTGTTTACATCCGGGGGAGGGCTTTCAACCCTTGCCCGTTTGTATGAACTGGGTGTGTTTTTATTTACCTGCGACACACCCGGGCCGCAGGGGTTTTTTGGTGGAAGGAATTTTTGGTCCCACGAGTAAAAACCATTTAAAAAAGAAATGCTTGTACAACAGGGGTGCGCAGGTGCCCCTGAGGTCGCACGTTAGCGGGTGGTTAGCCTCACCACTCATCCGCCTCCTCGGCAAGTGTCCGACCTTGAGGTTGAGGTTTTTTTTATAGAGGTTTGTTCCGTCCTCGCGATCCGAGCGATGAAGCCAAGATCCCCGTTCTCCTAGGCACACAACGTTCCACCGCCACGCCCTACGGTGGTCGTTGAAGCATGGTAGGAGTTTACGGTGTGGGAAACTTGCGGCGCTCACAAGTTTCCAGCTCGGGCACCGCGAGTTCGCCAAACCCGTACCTGGCACTTGCGTACCAGGCCCCTGCGGGGGCTTCAATTCCTCTTTCAAAGCGTCGTTAACAGAATTAAACGCCTCAGTGTAACTGTTGAATCCCATTGTCAGTTCTTCTAATTTTCTCCACGGCTTGAACATCAATAACAACGAAAAAAATTATTTTTCAGGCATTTGTTCAATGTCATAAAGATAGTGATTTATAAGGTAAGGTCTATTTCTTTTCCTTAAATATAGTGTGCCACCATCCAGCACAAAATATTCTGCCCGCTCAGAAACTGGTCGTGTTTTAATAACATCATAACTAGACGACCCGTGCGAAAATTTCGCCAATAAAATGCGATGAATAGTGAGGTTGAATATAATGTCACCAAATTCAGTCATTACTCTTCATACTCCTACTTCATTTATCGATTTTGGTTAGAAATCCAGGGAGATAAATGGCTCGAAACACAAAAACGTATTTTTAGAAATATTGACATTTTTGCGCTTTATGGGTCGAATTACGAAAAATTCCTTTCTTAGAATATAATGTTACCACGGCGGAAACCTTAGTCTTTAATACGATATGTCATTTATCTATATCGATTAGATATCAAGGGAAATATAAGGCTCGTGACACAAAAATACGTTGTAGAACAATTTATACTTTTTCCTTTTAATAGTTGAATTCCAAACACTTCTTTCTTAAAATATGATGTCAGCAAAGCTGAGACATTATTCCTCACAATCGTACTTGATTTATCGATTTTGGATAGATATCAAGGGAGATAAGTGGCTCGAGACACAAAAAACGCATTTTAGAAAAATTGACTTTTTTTGCCTTTTATGGGTCGAATTACGAAAAATTCCTTTCATAAAATATAATGTTACCACGGCGGAGACCTTATTCTTTAATATGATACCTCATTTATCTATATCGGTTAGATATCAAGGGAGATAAATCACCCGTGACACAAAAATCGGTAATAGAAAAATTTATACTTTTTTCCTTTAAGGGTTGAATTCCAAAAACATTCTTTCTTAAAATATGATGTCACAGAGCTGAGACAATACTCCTCATAATCCTACCTCATTTATTCTTTTTGGTTAGATATCCTGGGAGATAAATGGCTCAAGATAAAAAAAAAAACATTTTAGAAAAATTGACATTTTTGCCCTTTAAGGGTCGAATTACGAAAAATTCCTTTCTTAAAATATAATGTTACCAAGGAGGAGACCTTAATATTTAATATGATACCTCATTTATCTATATCAGTTAGATATTAATATTAACATCTAACCATCTTATTGTGGTCTGAGGATCGGTGCCGTGTAGTGGAAAACGCATCAAAGTGTCACTGGCTTCTAAGGCGCCATACTCTCTATTTGAAAGCACTCTCATTCCTAAGTTGTACAATCTACTTCACCAACTCTTTGTAGAGGTTATGTCGCTGAATATATCCACTGCATGCATTTTCTCACTTTTTGTGGTATACTTAGTGACATAGTAATTAAGAATAGCAGTTTTTTTCACCTACATATTGAATATCAATATTTCCATTCCACGCAAGTATTATCGCAGGATCATAATCGTTGATCATTGACGGTTCCTGCTTTCGCAAAATACTATATAGGCGGTTATTTGTGCAGAGTACTTTTCTTGATGCTATTGAATCTACAATATCCCTTATTGTAAGCGCTTCTGTTACAGGTCTTGGAAACCCAAATCTACATACTGAAACAAATTCCCGTTTTTTTTCTCCTCATGCAATAATTATTGTGCTTATGGGTTTGGAATTCAACAACATGTTGGTGAAGTAATGGTGAAAGTTTTTCTTGGGAACTGCTCAAGTTATATATTTGGATATGAAGAATGCCACCTCCTCTAATGGTGATTCATGAATTGTAGGAGCATCTTTTACCCACAGCAGTAAATGGAAATGTTGGGCGCCTCTTGATTGGTACTCACGTCTCCAGAAGCAGTGCTCTACCTTTCCAAGAGGTTTACCAGGAGAGGTGAGAAAATCCAACATTGCGTGAAACTTGTTTTCTATAAAACGAGACGTAGCAACAGGATCCAGTGCTACCAACTCGCTTATACATTTGTTCGCCATTTGAGGACCGTTAACCTCCTTAATATATTCTCCCTAATCATTCAACATCCATTCCGAGGGGCTCATGGTGAGAAACCAGGTCGCAGGGCCGTAATGTTGTGTCATGCAGTTAACATCATTCCTAGGTTTCTTCCGAATTGTTCGGTGTTTCTCAATCTTGCGAATATCGCTGTAATATTACCTTCCAACTCATCGTCCCTCAGCATTTAAAGATATTGCCCAGCAGTTATCTTTTGCCGCTGATTCGCCGAATTCATTTTGTAAAATATCCCAGAATTCAACTGCCGCATGTTAGTATCGTGTAATAAATAAAAGAAATACTGTTGATTAAGACGAAATCGTGAATGTTTAGACATTATTCTAGATTTTATGAATTCACTAGAAGTCAATTTTTGCTTGCGATTGTAAAACTGACCATATTTTCCGTCTGTATAAAGGTAAGGGAAGCACTTAACATCGATACTGGTGTCTCGACAATCCATTGGCGCTGAGTTTATTTTAAGCATTTGGTAGAGTTTTTAAACTGGAACGTTTGTTTTTCAATCGTGCAATGGCTATATGGTGAATTGTTCGTAATCATTTTCTATTTCTGGTGTAATCTGAGTTAGTAATGCCTCCTCTGCTTTACTCATATTATTACCTTCGTGAAGATCAGCTATTTCAACAAGGTGTTGTATGTTCTCGTTGATATTATTGATCAAATGATTCGAAGCATCTGGTAATCTTATTTGTGAGTAGTGGACATTCTTATCCTTAAGATATTTCAATGCAGCATAAACTTTATTTATGTCAACAAGATCTTCCCAAATTATTTTTGATTTCGTTGGCACACTGCGTACGATTATATATAGTTCAGAATTGGTATTGATGGGATCTTCTAATTTGGGCATTTTTTTCAGCGTTTCTTCTAACGGTGATGGGAGATGAAACGTTCTTCCCTTAACCTTTTTTATCATTTGTCGGTTTGGTAGATGTTTGTTTGCAACGTTGAATCAATATCTTCTCGTACTCATTTAACTCACTTATTTCCGGAAGAATAGGACTGACGTATAATTCATTGAGTACGCAGGTGGAATTCAATTGGTTTGCACGGATTTTTGTGAGGCATAGATGACAAATATGCGGGCTGTAGGTAAAGTTAGTAGAATGGTAATAATCCATAAGTTGATTCCAAATAACAGTAGCTACATGATTCCTTAAGCGATCTAAAGTTGAAACATCTCTTGCACAGCAGAGTTTGTTACAGGATACACATTCTAATTTAGGTGTATCTAAACTCTTTTTGATAGCAGTCGGAAAGCTGTTTTATATTTTTCAATGATATCGTCCTCTACTATGTCAAGTACTTCTCCACTTTCCACCACAATACTTCCAAATGTGTGATTTTGTCCAAATTGTTTGATTTTTTTCTGTATCTACATTTTTAAACTACTGGTCTATAGCCTTCAACAATTTGCAATCGCTCTGCAATCGGTACATCTCTCTGCCAATAGTCCTTAATCACGGAAAATATGGTTGATGTATGTAATATCAGCATGCAGTTGTCCTGTCTGATTACACGTAGAGTAAATTTGGGCTGCAGTTTTGCTTTTGAATTCTTCAAAAATATCTTTTAGTTTCGATAGTACTTCTTCATCTAGAGCACATAATGATTCACAACATTTCAAAGTACGACCTTTAGCTTTTTTTCAATTTTCCAAAGATAGCTTTACCACTATCATCAAGTACAACCGCCCTATCCTTTTCCTTATAAACTTTGTAATTCTGATCTACATAAAATGGTTCTTGATTAACCTGATGTTCGGATTTTTCCAGAAATGCCTCTAATTTTTCTCGAATGGCGCTGTCTTCAGAGCAGGTATTTACCTTTTCTAATGCTAAGATAAAGTTTTGCTTCATCTTCTCGGCTGTTTTCATTATATTGCAGTGGAGTAACGCATTACTGCTTCTCGGTGAACTTCCGGGTGTGTAGTGGAGTAGCGCATTACTGCTTCGCGGTGAACTTCCGGATGTGTAGTGGAGTAGCGCATTACTGCTTCGCGGTGAACTTCCGAATGTGCAGTGGAGTAACACATTACTGCTTCGCGGTGAACTTCCGGATGTGCAGTGGAGTAACGCATTACTGCTTCGTGGTGAACTTCCGGGTGTGTAGTGGAGTAGCGCATTACTGCTTCGCGGTGAACTTCCGGATGAATTGAGGAGTAAACTTTAACGGCTTTGCGATGATCGTCTCTGAAAATAAAATTAAAACAATATGGGACATTGTAAAAAAGGAAACAGGAAAGAGTAATCAAACAAGTAATGATATTTTTGTCAAAGAAAATTCAGTAGAATCTAATTTCTCAATTGCTGATAATTTTAATAAACATTTTTTATCTGTTGCTGATAAGTTGACTGCTAATAGCTCAGTGACAAACAGTATGGATTTTGTCAAAAAAGGCTTCCAAGAAAAATTTAACTCTATGTCTATAAAATTAGCTACTCCAGAAGAAATAAGAAAAATTATCAAATCCCTTAAGAGTAAATACTCAAGTGGTTATGATGGGATTTCCAGCAGGTTAATTAAATTGTGCTCCACAGAATTAAGTAATATACTAAGTTATCTATTTAATATATCTTTACTTGAGGGTACTTTTCCAGAAAGGCTTAAGTATGCTGTAGTTAAACCACTCTATAAAAAGGGAGATAAGGCAGTCGTATCGAATTACCGACCAATTTCATTACTAACAGCCTTCTCCAAAGTTTTTGAGAAAGCAATGTACAATAGAGTTTATGAACATCTAAAAAATAATAATATTCTAACTAAATCACAATTTGGTTTTCAAAAGGGTCATTCAACAGAACAAGCTATATTTGCATTCACTGACAATATTTTAGAAGGAATAAATGATAAATTAATCCCTGTGGGAATTTTTGTGACTTATCTAAAGCATTTGACTGTGTAGATCATAAAATTCTGATACAGAAACTTAAGTATTATGGTATAGATGGCATTGTTAATAAATGGCTTAGTTCTTACCTTCCAAATAGAAAACAGAAAGTGTAATGGAAAATTTTAAGGCTGCATTAAGAGGTCCACTGTTTTCTGAGTGGAAATTAATCAGATGTGGAGTACCTCAGGGTTCTATATTGGGGCCACTATTGTTTTTAATATATATAAATGATCTACCCTGTGTTTCATTTAAAAACTCAAAATTTGTCCAATTTGCAGATGACACAAACATAGGAATTAAAAACACTCCAGATTTATCTACAGAATATATTTCAAATTATGTCTTTGAACTGATTAATAAATGGTTTACAGCTAATGGCTTGTCTTTAAACTTTGATAAAACTCAGTATATGCAATTCAGTACATCACACAGATTAACACCTGACATAGACATAAAATTTGCAGGCCAGTCCATTCAAGAGGTAGATAGTGTGAAATTTCTAGGTTTGTAGATTGATCATAATTTAAATTGGAAAGTACATGTTTCTGACTTGCTAAAGCGATTGGGAGCAGCCACATTTGCAATTCGCACAATTTCAGCTTTAGGTGATCTCCGTATGAGACAGCTAGTTTATTTTGCTTATTTTCACTCCTTATTGTCATATGGAATAATATTCTGGGGCAATTCTACCCATAGAGACAAAGTGTTCATAGCCCAAAAGCGTGTAATAAGAATTATGTGTGGGGTTAGCAATAGAACTTCATGTAGAGAGCTGTTCAAGAAGTTAGGGATTTTAACATTAGCATCTGAGTATATACACACATTAATGTCCTTTGTAGTCACAAATTATACTTTGTTTGAAACAAATAGTAAAATACACAATTATGGCACTAGAAGTAAAAATGATCTTCACAAGACACAAGTCATTGTCATTTGTTCTAAAAGGGGTCCGATATTCAGGGATACATATCTTCAATATGCTCCCAACACATATTAAATGTCTAGTAGATGATGAGAGTAAATTCAGGAAAAAATTGAAAGAATTTTTAATTGACAACTCCTTCTACTCTTTCGAAGAATTTATTTCTAAGGTATCTAAAAAATAACTGCCAGTATCTTGTGTAAATATAGTTCACATAATTAATTTACCATGTATGCTGTGACTGTACATCTCCTGGTGTATGTATTTAGTTTGTTACGTAATTGTTTATGGTACCATATATGTTATGTACATCTTGTGGTGTATGTATTATTTTGTTATGGATTTTTTTTAATGTACCATAATATATGCTATGACTGTACATCTTCTGGTGTATGTATTATTTTGTAATGGAAGTGTTTAATGTACCATTTATACTATGACTGTACATCTAGTGGTGTACTTATTATTTTGTTATGCAACTGTTCATCTGTAAATTGACAACTTTCCACATCCCACAGAGCCAGTCTCTTATATTGGGATCAATGGAAAATGAATGTATTGTATTGATTGTATTGTGTAGTTTAGTATAGCGGTTTGCTGTTTCACGTCGCTTTACACGGTTTTCTTCACGATAATTGGCTGAAGCCTGCTGGAGTTGTTTGTTTCGTGAATTTGCAGAAGACTTCGGTCTTCCTCTTTTGTTCTTGAGAGGTCTCCCTATTTTCTTCAACTCTAATTCTGATTTATTATGAATGGTTTCTATTTTATGCCACTTTAGTTGCTGTGGTTCGGATAGAGATTTTACAGGCATCTTTGGTCTACCTCTTTTATTGCGAACAGGTCTTCCTCGTTTTGTCTTACTGAAATCAACCCCACTTTCAGTAAAATTGATCGAGTGATTTTGACAACAGTCAACTCTACCGTTCATTCCAGAAGGATCGTCAAGAGGGAGCAAAACATCATAGTGACCGCTTAAGAAACTTCTACTAAAACGCAAACGTTTTACTGGACCACCAGTATTACCACCGAAAGAACCCCTAAGAATACCGTTTTCATAGACTTCAAACTTGAACGGATATATAGCACCTGCAGCCACAAGTTTAGATACTGAGCAATAAGTATTTATGTCCGTCATAGCACACGAATAGGACTTTGGATTTGGATAAGTCATCCCATGCTCATCACAACTATATAGACTTCCATCTGATTCCAGTGACCTACAACATACGATACAATGGCAGATCTGACACTGAAAGCCGACAAGGGGTCAGTTTTCCAATACATAGAGTCAGAGGCGGCCCCATCAAGTTTTTCAGGTGGTGCGAGATCTCATCGTGGCGCCCCAAATGAGCAATCGCTTATTCGTGATTAAGGTGTCCCTATACGTAGATAGACTGAAGATAACAAACAGTTTTTACATCCTACTAATATTATAAATGGAAAAGTTTATTTGCTTGGATTTTTTTTCTGTTTCACGTCGAAACTACTGAACTGCTCGGGATAAATTTGGAATAAAGTATTATCCATCTACTTTTATCCCAAATAGAAGATCCCGTGGGATTCGAATACGAATGCTTTGTGAATTCCACTTGAGCAAATCCTCCGGCAAAAGATAGTCTTTATATATGATAGTAACTCAAACCTCGGAAAAATTAGTATAAGATAGCAGCGGTATGAATGAGAAACAACGGTAAAAAGAAATACTATATGTTTGGAAAGGTTTATTTAAGCTACTGTGCCGAACACAACGCTCATTTCACTTACACGTCAAATTCACAGTTTTTAATTATTTTTTAAAATATATAAAAATTGAAAATATATGAAAATTAAAAATTTCCACTTTTAATACTGAAAAATAAACTTTACCAAAATATAGCCAGAACCCTCGCAGACTAATGCTTAATGCTTAAATAGGTTAAATTCGTGTATTTTTTTCCCAGGTAAAAGCATTTTCAACAAGTATTTTTCATTGTTTTTGTCTCACTCTGAAGCTAATCCTGGCTATGCACTTGGAAATTTGTGCTAATAGAGTGACCAACACATTCGTTATTGCATCGACCATATGCTAAAACACGTTCATTGTAAACAATTCTTCTGGATATGTTGTTATCTAATTTACGGCTCATACTCAAAAAATCTTTACATACTTTGTCATCTGACTGGGTTAATAATAGGAAATTTTCCAGTCTGAGAATTATCTTCTCTACATGTCTGTTATCAGAGCTGGCACTCTTTCTCAAATTCCGAGCTGGGGTGGAAGGGGATATTCTCCATCGCCCCGAAACTGGTACTGATCTGTTGAAATTTGTTTTAACTGCTTCGTTATAATATCTTCACGTTTTGAACTCTCCTTTCTCGGAGAAGTCGCACGAATTAAATTAAAAATGCTGAAATGTGAGACGCTCCACAACTGTGAAATGTTAGCAACAATGCAAAAATGAAACAAAAATTATCGGTACAGGGATCATATCAACCTAAACAGGATCGTTTAGTCTTAGTGATCGTAGTTGTATTGAAATTCGGCCTGGACCAAGAGTAAAAAGTTTACAGGAAATTCGTTCTCCGGCATCCATCTCAGAAACATAAGCAATTGATTATCTCTGACTGCTTGTACCGATTCTAAGATGGCGAGCCTGCGGATAAAAATTTTCTATCTGTTAATTTCGTGCGACGTTTTACAACGAAATGTATCTAAAACAGCAAGAAAATATTTAACCATCATTTCAAAAGATTGTAATTGGTTTTGAACGCCTGCGGCATCTAATAGTTGCGCGTCATTCTCACATTTCGGTATTTTTAACTTATTCGTAGTGACTTTTCTTTAGAGAAAGGAGAGTAGAAATGTGAAGAGGACATTATAACGCAGCAATCAAAACAATTTTTCAATAGGTTAGCACCAGTTTCGGGGCGGTGGAGAATATCCCCTTCCACTCCCGAGCTGTTTTTCAGCAACTGTGAAGAGTTTCATAAGTCCACTTTCAGTCTTCATAGTTTTTATTTACAACGTTTACTTGAAACAATGTATTATACCAAGTCACAACTATAATTATGAACTCAAATTGCTCCATGATATGGCTAAGTGACAAGGTATCTGTTTGCTGTAACTGAATAATTCGTTTCAGCAGGGCGTCACGAACTGAAGAGTAGTGGTAACAAACTGTAGCAATGCTAGAAACTCTATACTTGAAACGAATTTTGCAAATTTTTTTTGGCGGTAGTCCTTCTAAGTGCTTGAATACCACTTTCAATCGCTTCTTTTATCGAGAGAATAAAACAAATATTCCACAAAGAAATCAGGACAAGAAAACAGATATAACTGATGTTTTGGCGGCACTAGCTATTACCAAATTTAATGACAGTTACATGGATTAAAAAATGCTCGAAGATACTGGTTCAGAATTTTGCTTTGGGCACATTTGTTTCCTCCTAAGAAATTGGATCCACTGTCATATCTTTGGCCTCGACAATCATTCATATCCAAACCGAACTTTTGCAAAGTATCAATGATAAACAGGGCAGCGAGTCCAGCTCCCAGGTCCCAAAGAGTCACTTTCCGGATTATAAGTACAGCGAAATACTCACGCACTTAGACTTCGTCTTCATTGGTGTCAGAAAAATGATGTCAAAGATAATTGTACGACGTGACTTATATCAGTAGCTCAATTCAGTACGATGGAAAAATATTTAGATGACCTAACCATAGTCAAAATTTTATTACGAATTGCATTCGTTTTGAATACATTTGCCAATATAATAAGACATTAGCCTCGTTATTAGTAATACGGCGGAGATGCTCTATCATCAAGGATCGTATACCCAGGAAGTTACCATCATTAGAAGTATTTCAGATCGAAAGCTTTTTATGAACAATACATCATTTATTAGAGGATAGCAACCCACTGTGATTTTTCGTCTTCAGTCTGTATTTACCAATGCTTGTCTAGTAGGTACATTGAAGTTATTTAATGGATTCAACGCTTCTATCAAACTGAGCGTGGTGTGATTGTGATCTGAGGAAATTTCGTGAGTTTTGAAACGCTCTGATTAGTAGCTCCAGTCATCGAATCCTTCTTTTCCGAAATAAAAATGAGATCTCCTGTTGAATAAATAACATATAAACAATATACTTAACATATAAACAATATACTTTATCCGCAGATTTAGAATAAACTTTCTTCATTTGGTGTTACTCTTTGAAAATACGTATTCGAAAGTCCATGATTTTTTTGGGGAGATTTTTTCGTTGCTGAATAATTATTTCATCTCTGCCAGCACAGTCAATAAGCGACAATTTTGAAATATCGTCATAATTTGTACTTTGAAAAGGTGACGGTGGTGATATGTCTTGTATACCCACATGTAATCTTCTGAACATCAGACGACGTTCCAGCCATAGATAAATCTTCTCGCACATGCTGCTCTTTATCATAAGCCTCGTCTGAATAACTTCCATTAAAAGTTTTCTTCTGCCTCGTGTTGAACAAGTTCTAAAAACAATTCAGATGACTTGTAAAAAAAAATTGCCAGCAATTTTGAAGCGTTCTCAAGTTCGTCTTGGTTTTGTTTTCTTTTTAAGTATTGTGCGCCATGCAAGTTTTTTTTTTTTTTTTAGGTTAGCGACATGTGTTGTCTATAAAAGCCAGATAAGCTTTGTAAATAATATTTACGATACCAACGTTAATAGTAAAAATAGGTTGAATCTCGCCCCGTGCACATGTATCCGCATGCATGAACTTCAAGACTACAGCTGAAAAGGCAGGAAACAGGTGCGGGAGGCGCAACGCGTCACGGGAGGGTACTAACTTTTGAACGAGTTGATCGAGTAACTCGAATTGCAACTGGAATTGACTCTTTTCTATGATAACATACGACTGTGCATTAAGCTGAGACTCTTACTCTTGTAAACTCTTCTGGATGATGTGTGTTAAAAGCTGGGTTATTATTGAATTTATTTTTCATTTTTTGCGCAGATGATCTCTCGTTGCATTTTCGGCGCCCCCCATATCACGGCGCCCGGTGCGGTCGCACCGCTCGCACCGCCCTAGGGCCGCCCCTGCATAGAGTACGCTAACGAATGAAACAAACAAGAACCGTCTCCAGGCTTGGGTATAACTCGGTATTGTACCACCCTATCATCGCTAAGATGTAACAATTCCTTTGGAAAATCGGTGAAAAAAGACATTTCAGCTCTAATATTTAAACACAATCAAAATTCAAGTCTTATAAAAATACGTGATAAATTTGTGAAGGACGTATATACTCAAGCGTCTGCCCACGATCAGGTTGCTCACTTTGCGATGTTATAGTTCAAGCCTTATGAAAACACGTGCAAGATTTGTTTGTAACTTCTGTACTCAAAAGTATCCCTACGTTCAGGGTTCACTTTGCAATATCAAGATGAATCACCGCTATCTGCCTCTATATTATATAAACTTTCTTTATACGTTCGCTTGATTATGTCACGTGACCAAAGAGTTTGTTGATTAGTATGTCAGAGAGAAAAGAGTGCACATATTATATGGCCAGTTGACCATTATGCGTGACATATTTTAGATAACCTGTGTAAATACAAATGCGCAGCATTATCAAGCTTAAATATACAAAAGCCCAAGATTTCTTTCGGTTTTGACAAGTCCTAAAATAAATCTATACTAATATTATAAATGAAAAAGTAACTTTGTCTATCTGTTTCTTTGTCTGTTTGTTACATTTCTTGGCGTAAACTGCTAATCCTATCGCTATGAAATTTGACAAGAGATGCTATTTGGCATTAGGATGGAGAAGGCATACTTTTTTCTGTTTAAATAATACATGTTACAGATTTTTGAAATATTACTGATCAGCAATAGAGAGAAGAGTAGGTTGTTTACGTCTCTGTAGTACTTTTTTTTTCTGGTAGCTCAGTGGTTAACGCGCTTGCTTACTGATGTTTGGTTCAAATCTCGGTGGATGCAAGAGTTGTTTTTGATGGTATGGACCACTCCTGGACGCTTGGTTGTTCGGATTCCATGTTAAACTGTAGATATCACAAATTTATGGGTGCAATGCTGTACATGTACACTTATTTACGCTATATTGATCAGTGGTCAGTGCTAATAACATAAATGCGGAAGTAGGTTGTAATACTTCTCTATAATAATTTGTATTACTCTTCTTAATTTAGCCAATTATAATAATCCGTTCTTAACTCATTAATCTTTCTACCTAATTGTTTCGTAATTAAAGTCCACAGGTTTTTTAGACGGTTTGGCCCTAATATACCGCCATTCAACCCACGTACGCGGACAGAGGAACTACTTAGTTCCATTAAAAGGTTCTTATTATCCAAATAAGACGTCTTAGTTTCATACAATCAATAATTTGCTATTTTATTGATTAAAGCCCGATTACTGCTCTTAACAACTTTATTTTTACACGAGGCACAAAATTACAATTGAAAATACACTCGTTCTGTATATTAAGAAACAATCACTGATTCGTCTGGCATAATACAAAATATTAGATCGCCGCCACAACTTTGGCGCACGACCTCTCACTCCCGCTCACGGCCAGAGACACTCTTCACAACTCTGCACACACTCAAAACCATAGATGTTAACATCACTTATACTACCCTTTTTTACATGCTTAGTATCGTCTGTGATTTCCGTGAGCATAAATACAATTGCTTACAATGCATATTCATACATTTATTTTAATATTATAATTTATACATCTAAATATATACAGTGTGAGTTTTTTATCTTGAGACAACTAAATATCTCGAAAACTACAAATCCGATCAAAAAAAGTGGGTAATAAAAATTGTTCGTCTCGACGGGGGACATCCGATGATACTAAATTTGACTCCCCACCCCCACCCCCTAGGGGTGGGGGAAGGGGGAGAAAAAAAACTTAAATAGGAACCCCCATTTTTTATTGCAGATTCTGATTCCCCGGAAAAAACTACCCCTATTTCACCCCCAATTCGAGTCATTTTGGTCGATAGATGGCGCTGCAATCGACAAAAATCAAAATAAGCAAAAATTCATTTAAAAATGAGGATATCTCGTGAAATACACATCAGATCAGCAAAATACAAGTTAATGTGATTGATATTTTTCAAAAACTATTCAATAACACCACCCACCTCCAAACTTGAGGGATGGGAATGGACATTATTTCAAAATGCACTGATGCAAATTCTTTAGCAGATAGCGAAAGTCAAACATTACTTTTTGCGTTACCCAGGAACAACGACGTGGACGTAGTAATTTTCTGTTCCCTTTGGGGTGCTAGATTTAGGTGAGTCCCCTCGCCTCTCACCATCGGGGTGCTTGTTTTTGGTGAGTCCCCTCGCCTCTCACCATCGGGGTGCTTGTTTTTGGTGAGTCCCCTCGCCTCTCACCATCGGGGTGCTTGTTTTTGGTGAGTCCCCTCGCCTCTCACCATCGGGGTGCTTGTTTTTGGTGAGTCCCCTCGCCTCTCACCATCGGGGTGCTTGTTTTTGGTGAGTCCCCTCGCCTCTCACCATCGGGGTGCTTGTTTTTGGTGAGTCCCCTCGCCTCTCACCATCGGGGTGCTTGTTTTTGGTGAGTCCCCTCGCCTCTCACCATCGGGGTGCTTGTTTTTGGTGAGTCCCCTCGCCTCTCACGTGTTTGTTTCTAACAACAATTCTAAAGCAAGTGCTCGAAAATATCACCACCGACATCGATGCATTTATTTACCCGCTCTTGGAATGATTCGACGCAACTAAGAAGCATATCCGGCGTGATTTTTTGACAAGCGTTGGTAATTCGTTCAATCATGTTTTCAGGCGTTGTTGGCACTTCACTGTAAACTTCATTCTTCAAGTATCCCCATAAAAAAAAAATCAGGCGAAGTGAGATCTGGTGATCTTGCAGGCCACGGCACTGGACCTCCTCTTCCGATCCATCGACGATTGTACAGACGATCTAACACTTCCCGCGATCTTACAGCAAAATGTGCTGGACAACCGTCATGTTGAAACCACATTGTTTGTCGCACGTCTAAGGGTACGTCTTCAAGCAATGTTGGCAGTACGTCCTCTAAGAGTTGTTGATATTTCTCCCATTGAAATGTCCATGGATAAAATGTGGACCAATAAGTTTGTCTCCAATTATCCCACACCAAACATTTACATTCCACGGACGCTGATGTTCAACTTGGCGTAACCAATGCGGGTTTTCCACACTCCAATAATGCATGTTGTGTCGATTAATGGTGCCGTGGTTAGTAAAAGTGGATTCATCCGAAAACAGTACTCGAGCAAAGAAATGGGGTTCTTCTTGTATTTTCTGTAGCGACCATCGGCAAAATGTCAATCGATTATCGAAATCATTGCCGTGAAGTTCTTGATGCAACGAAACATGGAACGGATGGTATTTTCTACGATGCAAAATCTGACAAACAGTAGTCTGAGAAATTCCTGATTCACGACTTATTTGTCGAGTACTAATGTGAGGGTTATAAGCCACTGCAGCTAAAACTGCAACTTCGTTATTTTCTCCAGCTATCGTCCTTCGCCGCTTTCGTTTGTTTGTGTGCACACTTCCCTCCTGAGTGAACTGTTGGATAATACGGTAAAAAGAAGCGCGCGATCGAGGCTGGTCTGGAAAACGATGAGCATAAAGATCAACAGCATTATCGATATTCTTGCGACATTCTCCATAAATGTAGACCATTTCAATTTTTTCTTGCAACGTTATAGCCTGCATTCTCATTGACACGTGCAACAGAACGAAGTAAATAAATCAGAGATGTTATGAACGCTATGAAAGTACATCAAGTAATGAGAAAACTCTGAGAAATGAGCGACGATGTGAACGCAATGGAAGTACATCAAGTAATGAGAAAACTCTGAGAAATGCAGCGCCATCTATCGACCAAAATGACTCGAATTGGGGGTCAAATAGGGGTAGTTTTTTCCGGGGAATCAGAATCTGCAATAAAAAATGGGGGTTCCTATTTAAGTTTTTTTTCTCCCCCTTCCCCCACCCCTAGGGGGTGGGGGTGGGGAGTCAAATTTGGTATCATCGGATGTCCCCCGTCGAGACGAACAATTTTTATTACCCACTTTTTTTGATCGGATTTGTAGTTTTCGAGATATTTAGTTGTCTCAAGATAAAAAACTCACTTGGTATATTCGGGGCTAGTGGATATGCTATAAGGTCTCTGTATTTTTGTTACGTTTTGACGACTAAATGGCTATATCGATAATGATTGAATTTGACAAGGAAATACTTTGTTTGTATCTGTGGGAAGGATACAGAACATTATTATTAATATTATTATTTTCTGTATGAACAACAGTTGTAGTCACGGTATCTTGAGAACTTATCGAATGGTGACATATAGACGGATGCGTATGTTAGTCTGTAATGTTACGTCGGTTGCTCAAGATGTGCTTCTCACGTGTGTGATTTGTTTCTCAATTTCGTTTAGAGACAAAACGTATTATTTAGTATAGAGGTTGATTTGCTCTGCACTGTACTGTTATTTTGTGTTTGCCTAAAACTTTCTGGCACCAGTTTATTTTGTCTTATTTTTTTATATGCCTTGGGGGCCTAAACCTGGCCTAAAATGTAGCTCTAGTGGAACACGAGCAGCTTAAGTTATTAGAACTCAAGAATATGATGCTCATGCTAAAGAAAGAAGAAAAAATCAAGCTGAAATAAAGCCGCCCTTAGTTAAACATCCCTCCAACCCCCCCCCCCCCCCCCCCCACACACACACACATCCCCGCACCTTCTTTTGTTTTTCTGTTTTTAAATATGTTGGAAATTGATTATCTTCATTCGGCAGGTTCAACGGTTTGAGCATATTGCTTCATCCAGAACAAAGCAATTAACCTGCAAATATGTACTGGAATGTTTCACGTTTGGGTTGCCATTCAATAAATACAGGGAAAATTAGCAATATCATTACCAACACCCCACTCTCTGCAAACAATTAATGTGCGTGGTAGCCGAGCAATGAACATTGCAGCTGGTTTAACTACCACCTCAAATAAACAACAAATAACATAAAAAATAATCATAGGACAAAGTAAAAATTAAGGCTTTGGTTAAACTTGCTTGCCTCTATATAGTATGGAAATTTCAGGTTTGTAGCTTCATCAGGAGCAAAGTAATCTAGCCGCAAATATGTGCCAGAATTTTTCATGTTTGCGACTGTAATTCAATAAATACGGGGGAAACCTCCAATATCAGATTATTCTTATGATTTAGGGATGAAACCATATATGTGTACCAAATTACTTGTTTCTAGCATTGCTGGAAGTACAGTGGAATTTTGATGTCGGGGTGTAGTGCCGAAATAAAATTTTGAATTTCAATAACTTCCAAAGTAAGAGAAGGAAAAAAGTAAAATTTAACACATTAGGGTAGTACGCTCACTCCACAGTGAAAATCTGAGGTTCATAAAGTAATTAGGGTAGAAAGCGATTTCACGTTACAGGTAGGTAAGGGGGTAGCTGTATGGATATTTACGAGTTTCAGACATTTCTTATAATACGTGGGTAAAATTTTATCTGTGTACCAAATTTCAGCTTTTACGGCTATGGGAAGTGCCTTAGAATTTTGATGATCATCAGTCAGCCAGTGAGTGAGTGAGTGTCAAAATCTCTGAAGATTGCATCCGAAAAACATACAAACTCAGAACAGTAACATAAAAACATTTAGTTCATTTGCTAAGATTGCTGATATGTATGTATAACAAATTTGAGACATGTAGCATAAATACGATCGAAGAAATTCAGGTTCAAAAATGGCCCGAATCGCTTCGACAAAAGGGTAGGCAGGGCCGTGCCGTACACCAAAAAACCTTTTCTGCCGTCTATTCTACGTTTGGAGATCTATCTCTCAGGAAAGAATTTCTTTTAAATAAATTCTGCCACCACTTTGACAGTTTCGAAGAGGAGTAATAATTTCAGATTGAAATCAAAACTCCGTTCTGCCGTCTATCTTACGTTTGGAGATCTATCTCTGAGGTAAGAATTTCTTTTAAATAAATTCTGCCACCACTTTGACAGTTTCGAAGAGTAGTAGTTATTTCCGAAAAAAGTTAAAACCCCTTTCTGCCGTCTATCATAAGTTTGGAGATCTATCTCTCATCTAAGAATTTCTTCAAAATAAATTCTGCTATCACTTTGACAGTTTGGAAGAGGAGTAGTTATTTCCGAAAAAAAGTTAAAACCCCTTTCTGCCATCTATTATAAGTTTGGAGATCTATCTCTCTTGGAAGAATTTGTTTTAAATAAGTTGTTCCACCACTTTGACAATTTTGAAGAAGAGTAGTTATTTGTGAAAACATTCAAAACCACTGTTTGCAGTCAATATTATGTTTGGAGATCTATCTCTCAGGTAAATTATTCATTAAAAAATATTATCTGCCACCACTTTAATAGTTTGGAAGAAGAGTAGTTATTTCCGAAAGAAGATAAAACCCCTTTCCGCCGTCTATTATAAGTTTGGAGATCTATCTCTCTTGTAAGAATTCCTATTAAATAAATTCTGCCACCACCTTGGCAGTTTGGAAGAGGAGTAATCATTTGGTAATATAGTCAAAACCACCTTTTACCGTCTTTCTTACGGTTGGAGATCTATCTCTCAGGTAAGAATTTCTTTTAAACAAATTCTGCCACCACTTTGACACTTTGCAAGGGGGGTAATTATTTCTGATTAAAGTCAAAACTCCATTTTGAGGTCTGCCTTACGTTTGGAGATCTATCTCTCATGTAAGACTTTCTTTTAAATAAATTCTGCCACCAAGTCAAAACTCCTATCTGCCGTCTATCTAACGTTTGGAGATCTGTGTCTGAGGTAAGAATTAATTTTAAATAAATTCTGCCACCACTTTGACATTTTCGAACAGAAGTAATAATTTACGATTCAAGTCAAAACTCCCTTCTGCCGTCTATCTTACGTTTCGAGATCTGTCTCTGAGTTAAGAATTTCTTTTAAATAAATTCTGCCACCACTTTGAGAGTTTCGAAGAGGATTCACAATTACCGATTCAAGTCAAAACTCCTTCTGCCGTCTACCTTACGTTTGGAAATCCATCTCTGGGGTAAGAATTTCTTTTAAAAAAATCTGCCACCACTTTGACAGTTTCGAACAGGAGTAATAATTTCTGATTCAAGTCAAAACTAATTTCTGCCGTCTATCTTACGTTTGGAAATCCATCTCTGGGGTAAGAATTTCTTTTCAAAAAATTCTGCCACCTCTATGACAGTTTCGAACAGGAGTACTAATTTCCGATTCAAGTCAAAACTCCTTTCTGCCTTCTATCTTACGTTTGAATATCTATCTCTGAGGTAAAAAAAATTTTAAAAAAAATTCTGCCACCACTTTGACAGTTTCGAACAGGAGTATTAATTTCCGATTCAAGTCAAAACTCCTTTCTGCCGTCTATCTTACGTTTGGAAATCTATCTCTCAGGTAAGAATTTCTTTTAAAAAAATTCTGCCACCATTTTGACAGTTTCAAACAGGAGTAATAATTTCCGATTCGAGTCAAAACTCCTTTCTGCCGTCTGTCTTACGTATGGAAATCAATCTTTGAGGTAAGAATTTCTTATAAAAAAATTCTGCCACAACTTTGAGAGTTTCGAAGAGGAGTCACAATTACCGATTGAAGTCAAAACTCCTTTCTGCCGTCTATCTTATGTTTGAAAATTTATATCTGAGGTAAAACTTTCTTTTTAAAAACTTCTGTCACCACTTTGAGAGTTTCGAACAGGAGTAATAAATTCCGATTCAAGTCAAAACTGCTTTCCGCCGTCTATCTTACGTTTGAAAATCTATCTGTGAAGTACGAATTTCTTTTAAAAAATTTTGGTACCACTTTGACAGTTTCGAAAAGGAGTAATAATTTTTGATTGATGTCAAAACTCCTTTCTGCGGTCTATCTTACGTTTGGGAGTCTATCTCTGAGGGAAGAATTTCTTTAAAAAAAATTCTGCCACCACTTTGATAGTTTCGAAGAGGAGTCATAATTACGGATTCAGTTAAAACTGATTTCTGCCGTCTATCTTTCTTGGAAATCTATCTCTGAGGGAAGAATTTCTTTAAAAAAAATTCCGCCACACCTTTGAGAGTTACGAAGAGGAGTCATAATTACCGATTCAAGTCAAAACTACTTTCTGCCGTCTATCTTATGTTTGAAAATCTATCTCTGAGGTAAGAATTTATTTTTAAAAAAAACTGCCACCTCTTTGAGAGTTTCGAAGAGGAGTAATGATTTCCAATTGAAGTCAAAACTGCTTTCTGCCGTCTATTATACGTTTGGAAATCTATACCTGAGGTAAGAATTTGTTTCAATAAAATTCTGCCACCACTTTGACAGTTTCGAGCAGGCGTATTAATTTCCGATTGAAGTCAAAGCTCCTTTCTGCCGTCTATCTTACGTTTGGAAATCTATCTCTGAGAGAAAAATTTCTTTGAAAAAAAAATCTGCCAACTCATTGAGAGTTTAGAAGAGTAGTCATAAATACCGATTCAAGTCAAAACTCCTTTCTGGAGTCTATCTTACGTTTGGAAAGTTATCTCTGAGGTATGAATTTCTTTAAAAAAAATTTCTTTTAAAATAATTATGCCACCACTTTGACAGTTTCGAGCTGGAGTATTAATTTCCGATTCAAGTCAAAACTTCTTTCTGCCGTCTATGTTACGTTTGGAAATCTATCTCTCATGTAAGAATTTCTTTTACAAAAATTCTGCCAACAATTTGACAGTTTCGAGCAGGCGTATTAATTTCCGATTGAAGTCAAAACTCCTTTCTGCGGTCTATCTTACGTTTGGAAATCTATCTCTGAGGTCAGAATATCTTTTATTAATATTCAGCGACCACTTTGACAGTTTCGAGCAGGCGTATTAATTTCCGATTGAAGTCAAAACTCCTTTCTGCCGTCTATCTTACGTTTGGAAATCTAACTCTGAGGTAAGAATTTCTTTTATTAATATTCAGCAACCACTTTGACAGTTTCGAGCAGGCGTATTAATTTCCAATTGAAGTCAAAACTCCTTTCTGCGGTCTATCTTACGTTTGGAAATCTATTTCTGAGGTCAGAATATCTTTTATTAATATTCAGCGACCACTTTGACAGTTTCGAGCAGGCGTATTAATTTCCGATTGAAGTCAAAACTCCTTTCTGCCGTCTATCTTACGTTTGGAAATCTAACTCTGAGGTAAGAATTTCTTTTATTAATATTCAGCGACCACTTTGACAGTTTCGAGCAGGCGTATTAATTTCCGATTGAAGTCAAAACTCCTTTCTGCCGTCTATCTTACGTTTGGAAATCTAACTCTGAGGTAAGAATTTCTTTTATTAATATTCAGCGACCACTTTGACAGTTTCGAGCAGGCGTATTAATTTCCGATTGAAGTCAAAGCTCCTTTCTGCAGTCTATCTTACGTTTGGAAATCTATCTCTGAGAGAAAAATTTCTTTAAAAAATTGTAGTTTAAAAAACTAAAATCACGCTCTCGTAGTAATGTGAACTAACAGGTTAAAAACAATATTTAAATATAAACATTTTGTTTAACAGTGATAGGACGTCCTACAATTCAGGATAAATTAATTATTTTGAATAAGCTTAAAGTATAAAGTCACTGATTACAAAATTAACTTTAATGTATAAAAGCATGGGGTGCTATTTCAGTTGTCTTATATTTTTTGTCGTTGGCTGTTTGTAAAGACATAGTCATTTTCAAAAGTTATGTAGAGCGCACCCCACGCTTTTTTAACATTAAAGTTAATTTTGTAATCAGTCAATATATACTTTAAGCTTATTAAAAAAAATTAATTTATCCTGAATTGTAGGACGTCCTATCACTGTTAAACAAAATGTTTATATTTATATATTGTTTTTAACCTGTTAGTTCACATTACTACGAAAGCGTGATTTTAGTTTTTTAAACTACAATTTTATTTTTAACTTTTTAGTTCAGATAGTTTAAAAAGTATGTTTCTTACTGTTGGCTTTTCTTAGCCAATCTCTCTTTTTCTTTGAGTTGTAGTTTCATTATTAATTATTATTCCCACGAGTAAAATACAATTAAATGGTCAACTCAACAAGAGATCCAATAGCACGGTAAACGAGGAAGGCTACTTTTCGATAATAGTACGAAGTAATATTTCGAATACTTACTATTCAACATCACGTTAAGCGACTTCAGACAGAGAAACCTTTCTGGATAGGAGACAGCAGAAGACGATCGTCTACAGCAACCAAGGCTCGTAAATCACACCCGGGAAACTGGAGAACGATGATGATGATGATGGCTATATTGGGTGGAAATCTCCGAAGGGTGTGGCCGCCAAATGACGAAGATTTCTCGAATCGCACCTGTGCACTAATGTCGCGGCTGCATTTGCCTAACTCAGTAATCCCACCAAGTATAGGATACACTGACAATGTGGTGAGAGTGAAATTATTGAATTTTTATCGGTTCTTAATAAGTGTGCAAAATTTAAAACGATTCGGACGTCAGGAAGCGGGTAAACACTGAAATGAAAGATTCCATTACATGGCAACCATTTTTCTATTGTTACCGTCAGAGTAACGAGAATACCAGGACGTTGCTAAGAGACTAATGTATTGTCAACGGTTCTTAAAACGTGTGTAAATTTTTTATGTTTTTACTGTCAACGTAATCAGAATATTAAGACATAGCTATGAAATTATTGTATTGTAATCAGTTATCAATACATGAGCAAAATTTCAAACAACTCGGACTTCTGGAATTGGGTTAAAATTAAATTGCAAAATTCCACGACATTCAACCATTTTTCTGTTGTTACTGTCAAAGTAATAAGAATAGCAGGATATAGCTATGAAATTATTGCATTGTCACCGGTTCTTAATATGTGTGCCAAATTTCAAACAGCTCGGACATCCGGAAGTGGGTCAAAATGGAGTTATAAAATTCTGTTACATACATACATACATACAAGTCAAGCTAATATAAAGCGTGTAAAAAATCTGCCACCTCATTGAGAGTTTAGAATTGTAGTCATAAATACTGATTCAAGTCAAAACTCCTTTCTGGAGTCTATCTTACGTTTGGAAAGTTATCTCTGAGGTATGAATTTCTTTAAAAAAAATTCTGCCACCACTTTGACAGTTTTGAAGAGGAGTCATAATTACCGATTAAAGTCAAAACTCCTTTCTGCCGTCTATCGTACGTTTTGAAATCAATCCCTGAGGTAAGAATTTGTTTTACAAAAATTCTGCCACCACTCTGACAGTTTCGATCAGGAGTAATAATTTCCGATTCAAGTCAAAACTCCTTTCTGCCGTCTATCTTTCGTTTGGAAATCTATCTCTGAGGTAAGAATTTCTTTTAAATATTCTGCCACCACTTTGAGAGTTTCGAAGAGGAGTCATCATTACCGATTCAAGTCAAAACTCTTTTCTGCCGTCTAACTTACGATTGGAAATCTATCTCTGAGGTAAGAATTTCTTTAAAAATAATTCTGCCACCACTCTGACAGTTTCGAACAGGAGTAATAATTTCCGATTCAAGTAAAAACTCCTTTCTGCCGTCTATTTTACGTTTGGAAATCTATCTCTGAGGTAAAACTTTCTTTTTAAAAAATACTGTAACCACTTTGAGAGTTTCGAACAGGATTAATAAATTCCGATTCAAGTCAAAACTGCTTTCCGCCGTCTATCTTACGTTTGGTAATCTATCTGTGAAGTAGGAATTTCTTTTAAAAAATTTTTGGCACCACTTTGACAGTTTCGAACAGGAGTAATAATTTTTGAGTCATGTCAAAACTCCTTTCTGCGGTCTAACTTACTTTTGGAAAACTATCTCTGAGGTACGAATTTCTTTAAAAAAAAATTCTGCCACCACTTTGATAGTTTCGAAGAGGAGTCATAATTACCGATTCAAGTCAAAACTCCTTTCTGCCGTTTAACTTACGTTTGGAAATCTATCTCTGAGGTAAGAATTTCTTTTAAAAACATTTTGCCTCCAATTTGAGAGTTTCTAAGAGGAGTCACAATTAACGATTCAAGTCAAATCTCCTTTCTGCCGTCTATCTTACTTTTGGAAAAAAATCTCTGAAGTACGAATTTCTTTAAAAAAAAATTCTGCCACCACTTTGATAGTTTAGAAGAGGAGTCATAATTACCGATTCAAGTCAAAACTCCTTTCTGCCGTCTAACTTACTTTTGGAAATCTATCTCTGAGGTAAGAATTTCTTTTAAAATAATTCTGCCACAACTTTGACAGTTTCGAGCAGGCGTTTTAATTTCCGATTCAAGTCAAAACTCCTTTCTGCCGTCTATCTTACGTTTGGAAATCTATCTCTGAGGTAAGAATTTCTTTTAAAATAATTCTGCCACAACTTTGACAGTTTCGAGCAGGCGTATTAATTTCCGGTTCAAGTCAAAACTCCTTTCTGCCGTCTACATTACATTTGGAAATCTATCCCTGAGGTAAGAGTTTGTATTCTAAAAATTCTGCCACCACTTTGACAGTTTCGAACAGGAGTAATAATTTCCGATTTAAGGCATAACTCCTGTCTGCCGTGTATCTAATGTTTAAAATCTATCTCTGAGGTAAGAATTACTTTTAAAAAGAAAATCTGCCAAAAATTTGACAGTTTTGAGCAGGAGTATTAATTTCCGATTCAAGTCAAAATTCCTTTCTGCCGTCTATCTTACGTTTGGAAATCTATCTCTGAGGTAAGAATTTCTTTTAAAAAAAAATCTGCCAAAAATTTGACAGTTTTGAGCAGGCGTATTAATTTCCGATTCAAGTCAAAACTCCTTTCTGCCGTCTATCTTACGTTTGGAAATCTATCTCTGAGGTAAGAATACCTTTTAAAATAATTCTGCCACCATTTTGACAGTTTCGAACAGGAGTAATAAGTTCCGATTCAAGTCAAGACTAATTTCTGCCGTCTATCTTACGTTTGAAAATCTATCTCTGAGGTAAGAATTTCTTTTAAAATATTCTGTTACCACTTTGACAATTTCGAAGAGGAGTAATATATTCCGATTGAAGTCAAAACTAATTTCTGCCGTCTATCTTACGTTTGGAAATCTATCTCTGAGGTAAGAATATCTTTTAAAATCATTCTGCCACCACTTTGACAGTTTCGAGCAGGCGTATTAATTTCCGATTGAAGTCAAAACTCCTTTCTGCCGTCTATCTTATGTTTGAAAATTTATCTCTGAGGTAAGAATTTCATTTAAAAAAATTCTGCCACCTATTTGAGAGTTTCGAAGAGGAGTCACAATTACCGATTCAAGTCGAAACGAATTTCTGCCGTATATCTCACGTTTGGAAATCTATCTCTGAGGTAAGAATTTCTTTTGAAAAAATTCTGTGCTCACTTTGACAGTTTAGAAGAGGAGTCATAATTACCGATTCACGTAATAACTCCTTTCTGCCGTCGATCTTACATTTGGAAATCTATCTCTGAGGTAAGAATTTCTTTAAAAAAATTTCTTCCACCACTATGACAGTTTCGAACAGGAGTAATAATTTCCGATTCAAGTCAAAACTCCTTTCTGCCGTCTATATTATGTTTGAAAATCTGTCTCTCAGAAAAGAATTTCTTTAAAAAAAATTCTGCCACCACTTTGAGAGTTACGAAGAGGAGTCACAATTACCGATTCAAGTCAAAACTCATTTCTGCCGACTATCATACGTTTGGAAAACAATCTCTGAAGTAAGAATTTCTTTTAAATACATTCTGCCACCAATTTGAGAGTTTCGAAGAGGAGTCATAATTACCGATTCAAGTCAAAATTCCTTTCTGCCGTCTATCTTACGTTTGGAAATCTATCTCTGTGGTAAGAATTTTTTTTTAAAAATCTGCCACCACTTTGAGAGTTTCGAAGAGGAGTCATAATTACCGATGCAAGTCAAAACTCCTTTCTGCCGTCTATCATAGTTTGGAAAACAATCTCTGAGGTAAGAATTTTTTTTAAAAAAATTCTGCCACCACTTTGAGAGTTACGAAGAGGAGTCACAATTACCGATTCAATTCAAAACTCATTACTGCCGACTATCAAACGTTTGGAAAACAATCTCTGAGGTAAGAATTTCTTTTAAATACATTATGCCACCACTTTGAGAGTTTCGAAGAGGAGTCACAATTACAGATTCAAGTCAAAACTCCTTTCTGCCGTCTATCTTACGTTTGGAAATCTATCACTGAGGTAAGAATCCCTTTTTAAAAATTTCTGCCACCACTTTAAGAGTTTCGAAGAGGAGTCATAATTATCGATTCAAGTCAAAATTTCTTTCTGATGTCTATCTTACGTATGAAAATCTATCTCTGAGGTAAGAATTTCTTTTAAAAAAATTCTGTTACCACTTTGACAGTTTCGAAGAGGAGTAATAAATTCCGATTGCAGTCAAAACTAATTTCTGCCGTCTATCTTACGTTTGGATTTCAATCTCTGAGGGAAGCATTTCTTTTAAAAAAATTCTGCCACCACTTTGAAAGTTTCGAAGAAGAGTCATAATTACCGATTCAAGTCAAAACGCCTTTGTGCCGTCTATCTTACGTTTGGAAATCTATCTCTGAGGAGAGAATTTCTTTTAAAGAAATTCTGCCACCACTTTGACAGTTTCCAAGAGGAGTAATAATTTCCGATTCAAGTCAAAACTCGTTTCTGCCGTCTATCTTCTGTTTGGAAATCTGTCTCTGAGGTAAGAATTTCTTTTAAATAAATTCTGCCACCGCACTGATAGTTTCGAAGAGGAGTCATAATTACCAATTCAAGTCAAAACTCCTTTCTGCCGTTTACGTTTCGTTTGGAGATCTGTCTCTGAGTTAAGAATTTCTTTTAAATAAATTCTGCCAACTATTTGACAGTTTCGAAGAGGAGTCACAATTACCGATTCAAGTCAAAACTCCTTTCTGCCGTCTATCTTACGTTTGGAAATCTATCTCTAGGGTAAGAATTTCTTTTAAAAAAATTCTGCCACCTCTTTGATAGTTTCGAACAGGAGTAATAATTTCCGATTCAAGTCAATACTAATTTCTGCCCTTTATCTTACGTTTGGAAATCTATCTCTGAGGTAAGAATTTCTTTTAAAAAAAATTCTGCCACCACTTTGACTTTCCAAGAGGAGTAATAATTTCCGATTCAAGTCAAAACTGCTTTCTGCCGTCTATCTTAGGTTTGGAAATCTATCTGTTAGGTAAGAATTTTTTTAAAAAAAATTCTGCCACCGCATTGACAGTTTCTAACAGGAGTATTAATTTCCGATTCACGTCAAAACTCCTTTCTGCCCTCTATCTTACGTTTGGAAATCTATCTCTGAGGTAAGAATTTCTTTTAAAACAATTCTGCCACCACTTTGACAGTTTCCAAGAGGAGTAATAATTTCCGATTCAAGTCAAAACTGCTTTCTGCCGTCTATTTTAGGTTTGGAAATCTATCTGTTAGGTAAGAATTTTTTTTAAAAAAATTCTGCCACCGCATTGACAGTTTCTAACAGGAGTATTAATTTCCGATTCACGCCAAAACTCCTTTCTGCCCTCTATCTTACGTTTGGAAATCTATCTCTGAGGTAAGAATTTCTTTTAAAAAAATTCTGCCACCACTTTGACAGTTTCGAAGAGGATTAATAATTACCGATTCAATTCAAGACTCCTTTCTTCTGTCTATCTTACGTTTGGAAATCTGTCTCTGCGCTATGAATTTCTTTTTAAAAAATGCTGCCACCACTTTGACAGTTTGGAACAGGAGTAATAATTTCCGATTCAAGTCAAAACTTCTATCTGCCGTCTACTTTTCGTTTGGAGATCTGTCTCTGAGGTAACAATTTCTTTTAAATAAATTCTGCCACCAGTTTGACAGTTTCGAAGAGGAGTCATAATTACCGATTCAAGTTAAAATTACTTTCTGCCGTCTATCTTACGTTTGGCAGTCTAGTCGCAACCTTTGGAGAGCGAACTTCCTCGTGTGAGTCTCATCGTGTGCGCGACCAGCCTTCCGGCATTTTGTGATTCCGCGAGAGTGCTTATACCACAGCGTAATACGTTGTTTGAACTATCTAAGTGAATTAGTTAGGTTACAATATAAGGTTCCGTGATCATACCAAACGATGGATGACCCGCCGGACACGGGTCAGACGGTCAAGACGGCTTTAGATACGTGCTACATCAACGACCAAATTCCCGCCCCACATCCAGTGAACCTTATTACGAGTGAAATGCCACTTCCTGAAGCAGAAGTCTCACAACAACAACATCAACAACAGCTTCACCACCTACAGCCGCAGCAGCAACAGCACCAAGAGCAGCTACATTATCATCAGCAGCAGCATCAGCCTCATCAACAGATTCATCAGCAGCAACAGCCTCTACAGCAGCAGCCTCTAGAGATGGAAGCCGGCCCGGGAGGCGTTCTGCCACAGGCCCTGCATCCTCCAGTAGGCGCACCCACTTATCACACGGCTTGGAGAGAGGATAATCCTGCAAGTAGCGGTCAGTCGAACCCACCTGTAAAACGTAGATGTGTGCAGATAACAGAAACGGGGCAGCCCAGTGTAGTTCCACAATCAGAGCAGATGGAAGAAGTAGAGATGACCGACACAGCTTGGTCCACTGAGGTTAATCTATCCAATGCCGCGGATTTAGAGCAAGCTAATATCAATAAAACGCACCCCGACACGATAGCGCCAACGTATAGAAGCAAAAATAATAGATACTCCCCCACAGACAGCGGCCCGTACCATATTTTTGTAGAGAGCATAGACAGGAAGGTCGGGAAACTACATCCTATGGCCATCGGTAAATTAATATTTCAACACAGTGACATACTCAAAACGGACGTAATCAACATTTCACCTTTAGGGAAAAATCGTCTCAAAATTGAAACAAGATCTGCTGGTACTGCTAATTCAATAGTGCTATTAGAAATTTTCAAAATCAAAAACCTTGAAGCTTATATTCCGAACTTTCTGATACATAAACAAGGAATAATTAGGAACGTTGACACCTCATTGAGTGAGGAAGAACTAGCTCAAGAAATAATTGCCCCTGTCCCAGTAGTGCGCATCAAACGCTTTACCAAAAGGAGCCATAATAACCTAGATCTCGTATTACCTATTCCTGTTTGCTTGGTATCATTTCGATCCCAAAACCTACCGACCTATGTCACGATACTAGGAACCTGATGTGCGGTGGAACCGTATGTCCCGCCTGTGATAAAATGTACGACTTGTTTACGGTTGGCCACCGACAAGTGCAGATCCCGCGAGCCACGATGCAGCAGGTGTGCTGGGTCTCACTTGTTGGTCAACTGCGATAACCCATTATCGATCTGCTGCGCCCTTTGCCGCGGCCAACATCATGCCACGGTCAGAAATTGCCCTGTGTATCTTAAAAACCGGGAAACAAAACAAGCAACCGCACTCAGATCAAATGCTGTATCTCCTGATACAGAGCAGCATTTCCGGTGCTACGCGCAGGTGACCTCCTCCCCACCTCAAATAACGAGCTATACGGAATATCCGCCTCTAGCAGCACGACTTCCGTATTATTGGCCTACTGTCTCTCAATCTCAACAGATAACGCCAACCAGGACTCAGGCTCAGCCCCAACAGCCGCCGCTACAGACGCATCAACCACTCATAACACCACACCTACCTTTTCAGGACATGACACCCGAAGGTCCCCAGGCACCTTCTGACTTTAGCGGTGGTCTACCACCCACAATAGCAAACACCGGTAATGTTTCTGAGATTGCCTTGCTACACAGTAGTGGAAATATGGTGGCCAATCAATATATGGCAGAGAGTAGGAGTGGTACACAGCCAGAAACAACAAGTTCTCTTCAGAAAAATTTGGATTCAAACACTAGTAATAGGTACTCCTGGACTAGGGCCCCTACGTCGTATAAAAATCCTCGATTCACCTAAGAAAATCCATCTTTAAATACAAAACAATACTTGTATTCATACAACGGTCCTATGTCTCCTATTATAACTAGTGACCATCACTATCCAACCGCAACTAGCTTCATGGAGAGCCCCCAAGCCACCCTCACGCTCTGGGAAGGTGATCAAGCCATTCGTAACATACAGCCCACAGCAGCACAACAATCAAATTTTCTCAATCAACCTACCGAGATAACCCAAACTAAAAATGGACCATTATTCGAAAAAATTCTTAAATTAATTGTGATTCTGCTCTAAGAAGCTAATTCGCCAATGAATATTACAGCAATATCAGGAATGCTCTCAAATATTTTCCAACAAGATGGCGGAAACTAAGCTAGTACAATGGAACGCTCGTTCACTCAGAGCAAATAGTGAACAATTTCAGCGAGAACTTCTTACCAATAAGATTGCTATTGCTATTATAGCAGAAACCTGGCTCAAACCAAACACACCGCTATCAATCAAAGGATACCATATAGTGCGCAAAGACAGGGATGACGGCAAAGGGGGAGTTGCTATTCTAATACAAACAGACATCCCTTTCGCAATAACCCACATTGACCTCACTCATATTGAATCTTTCGAAGTGGTGGCAGCCAGAGTACGGATCCAAAACTTGAACATATCTATTGTCTCGGTCTATGATCCCCCCAAAACAAAAATTAATACATCTGAATGGCACCAGCTCCTACAACAAATAGAAGAGCCATACTTAATATGTGGGGACTTCAATGCGCATCACATGTCGTGGGGTTGCGAGTGGTCCGACATATTCGGGGACGCCATAGTTGAGATTATAGACGAATTCAACCTGTTCGTTCTTAACGACGGATCCCCCACCTTAATCTCTAAACCTGGTCACCGAGTATCCGCAATCGATCTAACCCTCTGCTCCCTCTCTCTCGCAACAGAATTGCGATGGGAAACCGTGCAGCAGTCGTGGGGATCTGACCACCTGCCTATTCTAATAACGACCAAACAGTCGGATGTGAGGCAGGAACGATATACAACCACAAAATGGAACATTCAAAAGGCGAACTGGATCCTATACGCCCAATACATTGATTCCAATATCTCACGAGTCCAGGGCAACAAACCACCCAGACAGCAATACAATACGTTCCTAGCCATCATAAATGAAGCAGCTGAAATATCGATCCCTAGGTTAAAACGATCACCAAATGCAAAGAGAATCCCAATACCCTGGTGGGACACAGAATGCTCACGAGCAGTAGCCAAACGAAAACTAGCATTTACTACGTACAAACAGATTTCTACTTGGGAAAATTATCTAAATTATAAGAAAACAGATGCCGAAACTAAACGATTTCTGAAGCTAAAGAAAAAAGCTTCCTGGAGGGAATTTTGTAACAACATAAATAAAAATACGCCGTTGACAAAAGTCTGGAATATGGTCAATAGATTTAGAAAGAAGCCAGGGGGAACTAAATTGTCAACCATTTGGTTGGAAGATTTTGCGAGCAAGGTGGCCCCTCCATCAGCCCCCTTTGGACCACTAACACCTACAAACCAGACCAAGGAACAGTATCAATTCCCCCAAACTACTTTAGAAGAACCATTTCAACTGAGAGAATTGGAATCGGTCCTCAACTCAACACGAAACACGTCACCTGGAATAGATGACATCCACTATTCGATGCTTTTCCACCTACCGCACTCAGCCAAGGTCGTTCTCCTTCAACTATTCACCGGCATCTGGAGAAAAAGTGAGTTCCCAGACGACTGGACCACCCACATCATCATTCCAGTGTTAAAAATAGGCAAAGACAGTAACAACGGTAACTCATATCGACCAATAACGTTGTCATCATGCGTAGCTAAAACCTTCGAGCGAATCATAAAGAGTAGACTAGAATGGTGGCTCGAACACCACAATCTGCTACCAAACTGTCAGTTTGGATTTAGAAAGGGAAGGAGTACCAACGACAACCTCGGTGTTCTCACTCTAGATATAGAAAAGTTCTACCTAAATAAAGGCTACCTAACGTGCCTGAGGTATATCTAAACGGAATCTATAACCTGTTTTATTGCCGGACCATATACATACGCCAGCAGGACAACAGCCTATATGGACCACGTGTGGTTTCTCTGGGCATCCCGCAAGGGGCCATACTCAGCCCAATATTATTTACCATATATATAGCAGACCTAGAGAGTATATTCAGCCCCACAATAAAGGTGTTGAAATTCGCAGACGATGTATGTATTTACACATCATCTCCATCCCAGGGGTTAAACTTTTGGAGATTAAACGACGTTGCTAAGTTACTCTATGAATGGACCCGTGGTAAGGGCTTAACTATCTCATCTTCGAAGTCATCGGTTGTGGTATTCTCGCGGATGAAGAATACTTACCGAGGTCCACAGATACAGCTGGGCCCTTATAATTTCCCTGTTAGAACAGAGACTAGACATCTAGGACTTCAGATGGATAGTAAACTGACATGGAAGGCACATATTGATCACATTCTAGCTAAAGCCGAACGCTGCTTAAATATAATACGAGCGGTAACTCGGGTATGGTGGGGAGCTGACCCTTCCGTCTTACTCATCTTGTACAGAACGCTAATACGTCCCTTACTGGATTACGGCAGTTTATGCTATGGAAATGCCCCAATGTACAACCTGCGTAAATTGGATACAATGCACTACCGGGCTATCAGATTGTGCCTCGGAGCGATGAATACCACCCCCACAAACGCCTTATTAGTTGAGGCTAAAGAAATGCCATTGGTAATACGACGACAATAGGCTATTTGACAATATTAAAAAATATTATAAATTGAACTTCAGGAAGCCAATTTTTTCAATTTTGAAAAGAAAAGTGGATTATTTTTAATAAAAAAGGGAAATAAAAATTATACTTTTCTTGCCTCTGGTCACGTGACAGAAAACGCTCTAGGATTGGTGGTCGCTAGAGTGACGTCACACGTCTGTAAACGCTGCGGCTAGGAATGGAGCGTTTCCTATTATCCAAGTTTTCAACTATTTTTATTGTTTGTTGCTGGTCATTTCTTGTTCTTAATGAAATTTCATTTTGAATGCAAAATCGAGAACATTATGTAAAAGCCTGCAGCGGAAAAATAACTAAAATAGACGCCTTATTTGTGGGGCTGGCTATAGAGAAAAAACCTAACTCTTATTCTACTGAGCTTAAAAATGTAACAGCTTCTATTTGAGACTCATTTAAATTGAAAGTTAGAGATTGATTGTTTTGCGTTAGCAAACCTTACGTCGAAAAATTCTGTACGCGAAATTTGTGCAGTCATGCTGAAAATAAAGAAAAGTTGTATGGGTGTCGCAAATATGCGCAAACAAATTAAGGTATTTCTTGTAGCTAATAAGCAGCTCTTTCAAGTAAATATAGTAAGAGATCGGTATAATGTGGTATAATGAACTAAAACTCAACATGAAATTGGCTCAGTAGTTTTTTTTTTTAATTAAAAAGAATCTCGTTCTGTTTTAATGATGCTAATGTATCACGGAAAAATCATGCGTAAACTTACCTTGAAGCTTGCCAAAAGCAATAGCAACACACAAATCACTACTAACACGCAGAAATACAGCGTAATCATCAACCAAACACAATGGATTAGCGCGGCCGACTGAAGCGCTTGTTCGGTGGATCACATGAAGCCCATTGTTCAAACTATTTTTTCTATTGTTAGGCGTGAATTCGTTGAAAATAAACCTTTGTTCCGAGTAGTATGGTTCATCTACTTTGAATATAAATAACTATTTTGCCTGCGTAGACAATTATCAAAACTGACTTTTGTCCCTCTAGATTTAGAAAATATCACACTGTGCGGCGTACTCCCGGATGCGAGGCCAGAGCGTTAACCGCTCACTCACCACGCTCGGAACAACTGGATGTTGTGGGCCATTTTTCTTAATTGTAGATTAAAGATTATGGATAAATAATATTTTTTTGTCAATAAAACTGAATTTATTTGTTTATTCATTTACCTACCTCGTTTCACTTCATCTCACATGAAGAAACTGTGAAGTGTTCACCACTAACATAAAGAGAAGCAATTAAGAAGTAGTGTCAGGATAGCTGCGTGATTGAACAGTGGTAATGGAATTCAGAACGTCCTACGTTCGAAGAACCTTGGTTGGGATATTTTTTTTTTTGTGTGAATTTTTTTCAGTATTTGTTTGCTGTTTTTTGCTACTATACATGAAAAGTTTTAATTTTTAAACTTACCAGAGAGAGAATATCATGCAAAAAATACAGGTGCACGGCCGTGAACAATGGAATTTATTTTAGAAGTGACATCACATGTAGAAATTTCATGCTAATCTTGCAACAGTTCCGGAACGCTTTGTGTCCTTTTCGTTGGAATTTTTACGTGACGATACAACTGTAGGTTACCTTCCTGACATAACTGCGTCTATTAGGCGATATTTACTTTTAATGTGCAAGTCATTTACATAAAAAAAAACTTTTTTTCGGTGTGCAAGTAACGTCTAATTTCCTTTTTGAAATCTTCTTTGGTTGTTTCAAATGGTTGTAATTCGCTTGTTATCCAAAAATATGTGAAGCCTTCAGAAAAAAAGAAAAATTAAATTGATTTTCTGGTGGATTTTCGGGGAAAAATTATTATGCAATGCAACCAACAGCAACTAGTATCCAAAGAAAATGACAAAAGAAAACCAACTGAAAATATTCCATAACTAGGATCGAACCTCAGGACCAACCCTAATAATTCTGGTCTTAAACAACGTATTACATTTACTCTAAGAAATTGCGGTGTAAATGAGATTCACAGAAAATCGTAAGTGACTTTGTTGCAATATCAAATTGAAGTTGTTACATTTTTAAGATCCACAGAATAAAACTCAGTGGTTGTTTCTGTAGCTAGGCCCACAAATAAGGCGTCTACTTTCAATATTTTTCCGCTGTAGGCTTTTCCAAATTGTTTTCGATTTTATATTCAAAACGAACCTTCATTAATAACAAGAAATAACCAGCAACAAACAATAAAAAATAGTTGAAAACTTGGGTAATAGGAAACGCTCTATTCGCAGTGGCAGCGTTTACAGACGGGTGACGTCACGACTGCCGTTGCACGCGCCAGGCAGCAAATGAGCGTTTTGGCGGGCTTTTAAATTCTTTAAATTTTAGCTTTGAATTTTTCGCAAAATAATGCTTTTTTGTAAAAAAATCTCTTCACTTGGTGAATAAGGTATACCAATAAACAATTTAAAACCATTTTCAAGAAGTAGTCAAATACCCTATTACTGGCAAGCATATTTTTAATGAGGCGCGCCGCCATCAAGAACCACCCGGTTATCCAGAAGGCTTCTGACTATATAACAACGATCAAGAGGAGATATAATAACCTCGGTCATAGAACCCCGCTGCTGGCTCTCTGTTTCATTGAAATAAAACATATAATCCCGCTAGTAATTCAAGATACTACACTACCCATCTTCGCATACCAGTATGCTATTTTGAGATACAAGCCCAATATATACCACCTACCTAACTGGATAACAACCTGCAACAACGTAAACAGCAAGATGGAGGAATTCTTGTCCATAACCTGGCCAGAACACGTACAAATATACACTGATGGCTCGAAAACTACTAATGGTGTGGGCTACGCCTTCTTCTGTCCCCTCACCCAAGAATCACGTAAAGTTCGCCTGACAGCAGAAACGACAGTATATACCGCTGAAGCTATGGCAATAAGAGATGCCTCAAATTATGGTCTCGAACACTTCAATAAAATACTGGTACTGTCCGACGCTAAAAGCGTGGCGCAGAAGCTGGAAAACATGAACAGACTGAGCGGAACGAATAGGATCCTATTCGACATCTTAAATGCAATGTACTCAGCCAAGGCGGAGGGCAAAGAAGTGCACTTGTTATGGGTCAAGGGACATGCTTCCATACAGAATAACGAAAAGGTAGATCAACTGGCGAAAGAAAGCACGGCGGATAGAGAGCAATACTATACTCAGCTACCTCATACCGATTTTATTAATATCATCGGGAAACGGTATCTTCACAAGTGGTCAGAATCGTGGACTTTGACACAAACAGTTAAAGGGAAGTTTTATGCATCAATACAACCTCACATACCAACTAAAATCTGGTTCGAAGATAACCATTTGGGCAAAAGATATAAAACATCCATAATTCGCATGCGACTCGGTCATGGCTGTTACCCAAAGCACCTCCACCAAATCCGTGTAGCACAGACACCCTTTTGCCCGGTGGATCACGAAGAATTAGCAGATCTTGACCACATCACTTTCGCGTGAACTCTATATCGGACTCAACAAAAGAAACTATACAATAGCCTTGTAAAGTTCAAAATTCCACTCCCAACATCGATACGCACCCTGTTGAGAGGGGGAAGAAGTGACGTGTATGGGGCGCTGGCCACGTACCTAAGAGAGGCAGACATCCGTATCTAAAGACACCAAACATAACAAAATTAACAATCACATACAAGTTATGATCTTACAAATTCAGCACATTTCCTGCAATACCACCAACGGAATCGGTCGGAACTGCATCTTAGCTGACCTAAAAAATTATATTAAATTGTAAATCATCAAGGAACTCTCACTAATCAGTTTAGTTATATCAGGTGCAAGGCTAACCGGATATACCAAAGCCCAGCGAATCTTACCTTGCAAGGAAACATCACTGCGCCCCAAATGTGAATTTTACTGTTACCGATATAATTGTCATCATTGTATCAATATCCTTTCTAAATATGAATTACTATTCACTGAATAATTGCATTACCCATTGTGAAATAAGATCCAGCTTCATATTATCGCTGGCACAAATGTAATCGTGTATTTCCTTATCAAGGGCTATCGCTGAACCAGTGTAATCTTGAATAATTGTATAATTTAGTGTGAATTAAGAAATGAATACATGTTTGCTATACGATAAGAATCACATGTTAAATTAATGTAAATGATAAAGCTGGCCGTATAGTCGATAGACAGAAGGGCATTAAAATAAATAAAAAAAATAACAAAAAAATCTTACGTTTGGAGATCTGTCTCTGAGTTAAGAATTTATTTTAAATAAATTTTGCCACCACTTTGACAGTTTCGAACAGGAGTAATAATTTCCGATTCAAGTCAAAACTCCTTTCTGCCGTCTATCTTACGTTTGGAAAACTATTTCTGAGGTAAGAATTTCTTTTTAAAAAATTCAGCCACCACTTTGACAGTTTCGAAGAAAATTCATAACTACCGATTCAAGTCAAAACTCCTTTCTGCCGTCTATCTTACGTTTGGAAATCTATCTCTGAAGTCAGAATTTCTTTTAAAAAAACTCTGTAATCACTTTCACAGTTTCGAACAGGAGTAATAATTTCCGATTAAAGTCAAAACTCCTTACTGCCGTCTATCTTACGTCGGTAGATCTGTCTCTGAGGTAAGAATTTCTTTTAAATAAATTCTGCCACCACTTTGACTGTTTCGAAAGGGAGCAATAATTTCAGATTCAAGTCAAAACACCTTTCTGCGGTGTATCTTACGTTTGGAAATCTACCTCTGAGGTAAGAATTTCTTTTAAATAAATTCTGCCACCAGTTTGACAGTTTCGAAGAGGAGTAACAATTTCCGATTCAAGACAAAACTCCATTCTGCCGTCTATGTTACGTTTGTAAATCTATCTCTGAGGTAAGAATTTCTTTTAATTAAATTTTGCCACCACTTTGACAGTTTCGTACAGTAGTATTAATTTCTGATTCAAGCCAAAACTCCTTTCTGCCGTCTATCTTACGTTTGGAAATCTATCTGTGAGGTAAAAATTTCTTTAAAAAAAATCCTGCCACCAGTTTAACAGTTTCGAACAGGAGTCATAATTTCCGATTCAAGTCAAAACTACTTTCTGCCCTGTATGTTACGTTTGGAGATCTGTCTCTGAGGTAAGAATTTCTTTTAAATAAATTCTGCGAACTATTTGACAGTTTCGAAGAGGAGTCATAATTACCGATTCAAGTCAAAACTCCTTTTTGCCGTCTATCTTACGTCTGGAAATCTATCTCTGAGATAAGAATTTCTTTAAAAAAAATTCTGCTTCTAGTGTGACAGTTTCGAACAGTATTCGTAATTTCCTATTCATGTCAAAACTCCTTTCTGCCGTCTATCTTACGTATGGAAATCTATCTCTGAGGTCAGAATTTCTTTTAAATAAATTCTGCTACCACTTTGACAATTTCGATGAGAAGTAACAATTTACGATTCAAGTCAAAACTCCTTTCTGCCGTCTATCTTGCATTTGGTAATCTATCTCTGAGGTAAGAATTTATTTAAAAATATCTGCCACCACTTTCACAGATTCGAAGAGGGGTCATAATTTCCAATTTAAGTCAAAACTCCTTTCTGCCCTCTAACTTACGTTTGGAGATCTGTCTCTGAGGTAAGAAATTCTTTTAAATAAATTCTGCCAACTATTTGACAGTTTCGCACAGGAGTAATAATTACCGATTCAAGTTTAAACTCCTTTATGGGCTCTATCTTACGTTTGGATATCTATCTCTTAGGTAAGAATTTCTTTTAAATACATTCTGCTACCAATTTGTCAGTTTCGAAGACGAGTCAAAATTTCAGATACAAGTCAAAACTCCTATCCGCCGTTTATCTTACGTGTGGAGTTCCATCTCTGAGGTAAGAATTTCTCTTAAATAAATTCTGGCACCACTTAGGCAGTCTCGAACAAGAGTAATAATTTCCGATTCAATTCAACACTCCTTTCTGCCGTCTATCTTACTTTGGAAGTTCTATCTCTGAGATAAGAATTTCTTTTAAGTAAATTCTGCCACCACTTTGACAGTTTCGAAGAGGAGTAATAATTTTCGATTCATGTCAAAACTCCTTTCTGCCGTCTGTCTTACGTTTGGAGTTCTATCTCTCAGTTAAAAATTTCTTTTAAATAAATTCTGCCACGAATTTGAAAGTTTCGAAGAGGCTTCATAATTTCAGAATCAAGTCAAAACTCCTTTCTGCCGTATATCTTACAGTTGGACTTCTATCTGTGAGGTAAATTTTCTTTTAAATAAATTTCTGACACCAATTTGACAGTTTCGATGAGGAGTAATAATATCCGAATAAAGTCAAAATTATTTCTGTCTTCTATGTTACGTTTGGAGTTCTATCTCTGAGGTAAAAATTTCTTTTAAATAAATTCTGCCACCAATTTGACTTTCGAAGAGGAGTAATAATCTTCCGATTCAAGTCAAAAATCCTTTCTGCCGTCTATCTTACGTTTGGAAATCTATCTCTGAGGTAAAATTTCTCTTAAATAAATTCTGCCACCACTTTGACATCTTCGAAGAGGAGTAATAATTTCCGATTGATGTCAAATCTTCTTTCTGCCGTCTATCTTACGTGTGGAAATCTATCTCTGAGGTAAGAATTTCTCTTAAATAAATTCTGGCACCATTTTGGCAGTTTCTATGAGTAGTAATAATTTCCGATTCAATTCAATACTCCGTTCTGCAGTCTATCTTACGTATGGAGTTTTATCTCTTAGGTAAGAATTACTTTTAAATAAATCCTGCCACCAATTTGACAGTTTCGAAGAGGAGTAATAATTTCCGATTCAAGTCACAACTCCTTTCTTCCGTCTACCTTTCGTTTGGAAATCTATCTCTCAGGTAAGAATTTCTTTTAAATAAATTCTGCCACCAATTTGACAGTTTTGAAGAGGAGTAATAATTTCCGATTCAAGTCACAACTCCTTTCTGCCGTCTATCTTACGTTTGGAGTTTTATCTCTTAGGTAAGAATTACTTTTAAATAAATCCTGCCACCAATTTGACAGTTTCGAAGAGGAGTTATAATTTCCGATTCAAGTCAAAACTCCTTTTTTCTGTCTATCTTTCGTTTGAGATCTATCTCTCAGGTAAGATTTTCTTTTAAATAAATTCTGTCACCACTTTGACAGTTTCTATGAGGAGTAATAAATTCCGATTCAAGTCATAACTCCTTTCTGCCGTCTATCTTACGTTTGGAGATCTATCTCTGTGGTAAGAATTTCTTTTAAATAAATTCTGCCACCACATTGACAGTTTCTAAGAGGAGTAATAATTTCCGATTCAAGCCAAAACTCCTTTCTTCCGTCTATCTTTCGTTTGAGATCTATCTCTGAGGTATGATTTTCTTTTAAATAAATTCTTCCCACTCCTTGACAGGTCAGAAGAGTAGGTATTTCCGAAAACAGGTATAACCCCATATTGCCCCCTATCTTACTCTTGGACATTTTTCTCTAAGTTAAGAATTACTTTTAAATAAATTCACTGACTACTTTTACAGTTTAGGAAGAGGAGTAGCTGTTTCAGAAAAACGGCAAACTCACATCCTGCTGTCTATCTTAAGTTTGGAGATCAGTCTCTCAGGTAATAATATCTTTTGAATAAATTCTGTCACCACTTTCACTGTTTAGAAGAGGAGTAGTTATTACGGAAAAAAGTTAAAACCCCTTTCTGCCATCTATCATAATTTCTGAGATCTATCTGTCAGGTAAGAAATTCTTTTAGATAAATTTTGCTGCCACTTTGACAGATTGGAGGAGTAGTAATTATTTCCGAATAATGTCTCAACTAATTTCTGCTGCCTATCTTATGTTTGGATATCTCTGTCGCAGGTAATAATTTTTTTTATATATAATTTCTGTTACTAATTTGACAGTTTGGATGAAGAGTAGTTATTACGGAAAAAATTCAAACCCCCTTACTGACGTCTATTATAAGTTTGGAGGTCTCTCAGGTAAGAAATTCTTATCAATAATTTCTGCCACCACTTTGACAATTTGGAGTATTTTATTTCCGAATGAACTCAAAACACAATTATGCTCTTTTTCCTTCGTTTGGAGTTCTTCCTTGCGGTGAGGAATTTCCTTTAATTAAATTCTGCTGCCACTTTGACAATTTGGAAGAGGAGTAGGAATTTCCAAAAAAAAATCAAAACCCATTTCTGCATTCTATTCTACGTCCCTGACTGCAGTGTGGCTTAATGCACTGAAGTGCTACAACTGGATCGAGCACGTGCACAAGCCGTTCTGACTGCAGAGTGGCTTGGTGCACTGATGTGCTTCATCTGGATCGAGCGCATGCACAGGCCGTCCTGAATGCAGCGTTCCTCAGGGCACTGAAGAGCTACAACTGGATCGAACACTTGAACATGTCCTCCTGACTGCAGTGTGACTTAATGCGCTGAGGGGCTACAATAGGAACGAGCACAGGCCGTCCTGACTGCAGTGTGGCGTAGTGCACTGAAGTGCTACAACAGGATCGAGCGTGTGCACAGGCCGTCCTGACTGCAGTGTGGCTTAGTGCACTGAAGTTCTACAACTGGATCGAGCGCGTGCACAGGCCGTCCTGACTGCAGTGTGGCTTAGTGCACTGAAGTGCTACAACTGGATCGAACACGAGCACAGGCCGTCTTGACTGCAGTGTGGCTTAGTGCACTGAAGTGCTACAACTGGATCGAGCGTGAGCACAGGCCGTCCTGACTGCAGTGTGGCTTAGTGCACTGAAGTGCTACAACTGGATCGAGAGCGTGCACAGGCCGTCCTGACTGCAGTGTGGCTTAGTGCACTGAAGTGCTACAACAGGATCGAGCGTGTGCACAGGCCGTCCTGACTGCAGTGTGGCTTAGTGCACTGAAGTGCTACAACTGGATCGAGCGCGTGCACAGGCCGTCCTGACTGCAGTGTGGCTTAGTGCACTGAAGTTCTACAACAGGATCGAGCGCGTGCACAGGCCGTCCTGACTGCAGTGTGGCTTAGTGCGCTGAGGGGCTACAACAGGATCGAGCGTGTGCACAGGCCGTCCTGACTGCAGTGTGGCTTAGTGCACTGAAGTGCTACAACTGGATCGAGCGCGTGCACAGGCCGTCCTGACTGCAGTGTGGCTTAGTGCACTGAAGTGCTACAACAGGATCGAGCGCGTGCACAGGCCGTCCTGACTGAAGTGTGGCTTAGTGCGATAAGGGGCGACAACTGGATCGAGCGCGTGCACAGGCCGTCCTGACTGCAGTGTGGCTTAGTGCACTGAAGTGCTACAACTGGATCGAGCGCGTGCACAGGACGTCCTGACTGCAGTGTGGCTTAGTGCACTGAAGTGCTACAACAGGATCGAGCGTGTGCACAGGCCGTACTGACTGCAGTGTGGCTTAGTGCACTGAAGTGCTACAACTGGATCGATCGCGTGCACAGGCCGTCCTGACTGCAGTGTGGATTAGTGCACTGAAGTGCTACAACAGGATCGAGCGCGTGCACAGGCCGTCCTGACTGCAGTGTGGCTTAGTGCGCTGAGGGGCTACAACTGGATCGAGCGCGTGCACAGGCCGTCCTGACTGCAGTGTGGCTTAGTGCACTGAAGTGCTACAACTGGATCGAACACGAGCACAGGCCGTCTTGACTGCAGTGTGGCTTAGTGCACTGAAGTGCTACAACTGGATCGAGCGTGTGCGCAGGCCGTCCTGACTGCAGTGTGGCTTAGTGCACTGAAGTGCTACAACTGGATCGAGCGCGTGCACAGGCCGTCCTGACTGCAGTGTGGCTTAGTGCACTGAAGTGCTACAACAGGATCGAGCGTGTGCACAGGCCGTCCTGACTGCAGTGTGGCTTAGTGCACTGAAGTTCTACAACTGGATCGAGCGCGTGCACAGGCCGTCCTGACTGCAGTGTGGCTTAGTGCACTGAAGTGCTACAACAGGATCGAGCGTGTGCACAGGCCGTCCTGACTGCAGTGTGGCTTAGTGCACTGAAGTTCTACAACTGGATCGAGTGCGTGCACAGGCCGTCCTGACTGCAGTGTAGCTTTGTGCACTGACGTTCTACAACTGGATCGAGCGCGTGCACAGGCCGTCCTGACTGCAGTGTGGCGTAGTGCATTGAAGTGCTACAACTGGATCGAACACGTGCACAGGCCGTCTTGACTGCAGTGTGGCTTAGTGCACTAAAGTGCTACAACAGGATCGAGCGTGTGCACAGGCCGTCCTGACTGCAGTGTGGCTTAGTGCACTGAAGTGCTACAACTGGATCGAGCGTGTGCACAGGCCGTCCTGACTGCAGTGTGGCTTAGTGCACTGAAGTTCTACAACTGGATCGAGCGCGTGCACAGGCCGTCCTGACTGCAGTGTGGCTTTGTGCATTGAAGTTCTACAACTGGATCGAGCGCGTGCACAGGCCGTCCTGACTGCAGTGTGGCGTAGTGCATTGAAGTGCTACAACTGGATCGAACACGAGCACAGGCCGTCTTGACTGCAGTGTGGTTTAGTGCACTAAAGTGCTACAACAGGATCGAGCGTGTGCACAGGCCGTCCTGACTGCAGTGTGGCTTAGTGCACTGAACTGCTACAACTGGATCGAGCGTGTGCACAGGCCGTCCTGACTGCAGTGTGGCTTAGTGCACTGAAGTGCTACAACAGGATCGAGCGTATGCACAGGCCGTCCTGACTGCAGTGTGGCTTAGTGCACTGAAGTTCTACAACTGGATCGAGCGCGTGCACAGGCCGTCCTGACTGCAGTGTGGCTTAGTGCACTGAATCGTTACAACTGGATCGAGCGCGTGCACAGGCCGTCCTGACTGCAGTGTGGCTTAGTGCACTGAAGTGCTACAACTAGATTGAGCGCATGCACAGGCGGTCCTGACTGCAGTGTGCCTCACTGCACTGAAGCGCTACAACTGGATCGAGCACTTTCACATGCCCTCCTGACTGCAGTGTGGCTTAATGCGCTGATGGGCTACTACTGGATCTAGCATGAGCACAGGCCATCCTGACTGCAGTGTGGCTTAGTGCGCTGAGGGGCTACAACTGGATCGAGCGCGTGCACAGGCCGTCCTGACTGCAGTGTGGCTTAGTGCACTGAAGTGCTACAACTGGATCGAACACGAGCACAGGCCGTCTTGACTGCAGTGTGGCTTAGTGCACTGAAGTGCTACAACTGGATCGAGCGTGTGCGCAGGCCGTCCTGACTGCAGTGTGGCTTAGTGCACTGAAGTGCTACAACTGGATCGAGCGCGTGCACAGGCCGTCCTGACTGCAGTGTGGCTTAGTGCACTGAAGTGCTACAACAGGATCGAGCGTGTGCACAGGCCGTCCTGACTGCAGTGTGGCTTAGTGCACTGAAGTTCTACAACTGGATCGAGCGCGTGCACAGGCCGTCCTGACTGCAGTGTGGCTTAGTGCACTGAAGTGCTACAACAGGATCGAGCGTGTGCACAGGCCGTCCTGACTGCAGTGTGGCTTAGTGCACTGAAGTTCTACAACTGGATCGAGTGCGTGCACATGCCGTCCTGACTGCAGTGTGGCTTTGTGCACTGACGTTCTACAACTGGATCGAGCGCGTGCACAGGCCGTCCTGACTGCAGTGTGGCTTAGTGCACTGAAGTGCTACAACTGGATCGAACACGAGCACAGGCCGTCTTGACTGCAGTGTGGCTTAGTGCACTGAAGTGCTACAACAGGATCGAGCGTGTGCACAGGCCGTCCTGACTGCAGTGTGGCTTAGTGCACTGAAGTGCTACAACTGGATCGAGCGTGTGCACAGGCCGTCCTGACTGCAGTGTGGCTTAGTGCACTGAAGTTCTACAACTGGATCGAGCGCGTGCACAGGCCGTCCTGACTGCAGTGTGGCTTAGTGCACTGAGGTTCTACAACTGGATCGAGCGCGTGCACAGGCCGTCCTGACTGCAGTGTGGCGTAGTGCATTGAAGTGCTACAACTGGATCGAACACGAGCACAGGCCGTCTTGACTGCAGTGTGGCTTAGTGCACTGAAGTGCTACAACTGGATCGAGCGTGTGCACAGGCCGTCCTGACTGCAGTGTGGCTTAGTGCACTGAAGTTCTACAACTGGATCGAGCGCGTGCACAGGCCGTCCTGACTGCAGTGTGGCTTAGTGCACTGAAGTGCTACAATAGGATCGAGCGTGTGCACAGGCCGTCCTGACTGCAGTGTGGCTTAGTGCACTGAAGTTCTACAACTGGATCGAGCGCGTGCACAGGCCGTCCTGACTGCAGTGTGGCTTAGTGCACTGAGGTTCTACAACTGGATCGAGCGCGTGCACAAGCCGTCCTGACTGCAGTGTGGCGTAGTGCATTGAAGTGCTACAACTGGATCGAACACGAGCACAGGCCGTCTTGACTGCAGTGTGGATTAGTGCACTGAAGTGCTACAACTGGATCGAGCGTGTGCACAGGCCGTCCTGACTGCAGTGTGGCTTAGTGCACTGAAGTGCTACAACTGGATTGAGCGCATGCACAGGCCGTCCTGACTGCAGTGTGCCTCACTGCACTGAAGCGCTACAACTGGATCGAGCACTTTCACATGCCCTCCTGACTGCAGTGTGGCTTAATGCGCTGATGGGCTACTACTGGATCTAGCATGAGCACAGGCCATCCTGACTGCAGTGTGGCTTAGTGCGCTGAGGGGCTACAACTGGATCGAGCGCGTGCACAGGCCGTCCTGACTGCAGTATGGCTTAGTGCACTGAAGTTCTACAACTGGATCGAGCGCGTGCACAGGCCGTCCTGACAGCAGTGTGGCTTAGTGCGCTGAGCGGCTACAACTGGATCGAGCGCGTGCACAGGCCGTCCTGACTGCGGTGTGGCTTAGTGCACTGAAGTTCTACAACTGGATCGAGCGCGTGCACAGGCCATCCTGACTGCAGTGTGGCTTAGTGCGCTGAGGGGCTACAACTGGATCGAGCGCGTGCACAGGCCGTCCTGACTGCAGTGTGGCTTAGTGCACTGAAGTTCTACAACTGGATCGAGCGCGTGCTCAGGTCGTCCTGACTGCAGTGTGGCTTAGTGCACTGAAGTTCTACAACTGGATCGAGCGCGTGCTCGGGCCATCCTGACTGCAGTGTGGCTTAGTGCGCTGAGGGGCTACAACTGGATCGAGCGCGTACACAGGCCGTCCTGACTGCGGTGTGGCTTAGTGCACTGAAGTTCTACAACTGGATCGAGCGCGTGCACAGGCCGTCCTGACTGCAGTGTGGCTTAGTGCACTGAAGTTCTACAACTGGATCGAGCGCGTGCACAGGCCGTCCTGACTGCAGTGTGGCTTAGTGCACTGAAGTTCTACAACTGGATCGAGCGCGTGCACAGGCCATCCTGACTGCAGTGTGGCTTAATGCGCTGAGGGGGCTACAACTGGATCGAGCGCGTGCACGGGCCATCCTGACTGCAGTGTGGCTTAGTGCACTGAAGTGCTACAACTGGATCGAGCGCGTGCACAGGCCGTCCTGACTGCAGTGTGGCTTAGTGCACTGAAGTTCTACAACTGGATCGAGCGCGTGCACAGGCCGTCCTGACTGCAGTGTGGCTTAGTGCACTGAAATTCTACAACTGGATCGAGCGCGTGCACAGGCCATCCTGACTGCAGTGTGGCTTAGTGCGCTGAGGGGCTACAACTGGATCGAGCGCGTGCACAGGCCGTCCTGACTGCAGTGTGGCTTAGTGCACTGAAGTTCTACAACTGGATCGAGCGCGTGCACAGGTCGTCCTGACTGCAGTGTGGCTTAGTGCACTGAAGTTCTACAACTGGATCGAGCGCGTGCTCGGGCCATCCTGACTGCAGTGTGGCTTAGTGCGCTGAGGGGCTACAACTGGATCGAGCGCGTGCACAGGCCGTCCTGACTGCAGTGTGGCTTAGTGCACTGAAGTTCTACAACTGGATCGAGCGCGTGCACAGGCCATCCTGACTGCAGTGTGGCTTAGTGCGCTGAGGGGCTACAACTGGATCGAGCGCGTGCACAGGCTGTCCTGACTGCAGTGTGGCTTAGTGCACTGAAGTTCTACAAATGGATCGAGCGCGTGCACAGGCCGTCCTGACTGCAGTGTGGCTTAGTGCACTGAAGTTCTACAACTGGATCGAGCGCGTGCACGGGCCATCCTGACTGCAGTGTGGCTTAGTGCACTGAAGTGCTACAACTGGATCGAGCGCGTGCACAGGCCATCCTGACTGCAGTGTGGCTTAGTGCGCTGAGGGGCTACAACTGGATGTAGCGCGTGCACAGGCCGTTCTGACTGCAGTGTGGCTTAGTGCACTGAAGTTCTACAACTGGATCGAGCGCGTGCACAGGCCGTCCTGACTGCAGTGTGGCTTAGTGCACTGAAGTTCTACAACTGGATCGAGCGCGTGCACAGGCCGTCCTGACTGCAGTGTGGCTTAATGCGCTGATGGGCTACTACTGGATCGAGCGCGTGCACGGGCCATCCTGACTGCAGTGTGGCTTAGTGCACTGAAGGTCTACAACTGGATCCAGCGCTTGCACAGGCCGTCCTGACTGCAGTGTGGCTTAGTGCGCTGATGGGCTACTACTGGATCTAGCACGAGCACAGTTCATCCTGACTGCAGTGTGGCTTAGTGCGCTGAGGGGGCTACAACTGGATCGAGCGCGTGCACAGGCCGTCCTGACTGCAGTGTGGCTTAGTGCGCTGAGGGGCTACAACTGGATCGAGCGCGTGCACAGGCCGCCCTGACTGCAGTGTGGCTTAGTGCACCCGAAGTTCTACAACTGGATCGAGCGCGTGCACAGGCCGTCCTGACTGCAGTGTGGCTTAATGCGGTGATGGGCTACTACTGGATCGAGCGCGTGCACGGGCCATCCTGACTGCAGTGTGGCTTAGTGCACTGAAGTTCTACAACTGGATCGAGCGCGTGCACAGGCCATCCTGACTGCAGTGTGGCTTAGTGCGCTGAGGGGCTACAACTGGATCGAGCGCGTGCACAGGCCGTTCTGACTGCAGTGTGGCTTAGTGCACTGAAGTTCTACAACTGGATCGAGCGCGTGCACAGGCCGTCCTGGCTGCAGTGTGGCTTAGTGCACTGAAGTTCTACAACTGGATCGAGCGCGTGCACAGGCCGTCCTGACTGCAGTGTGGCTTAATGCGCTGATGGGCTACTACTGGATCGAGCGTGTGCACGGGCCATCCTGACTGCAGTGTGGCTTAGTGCACTGAAGTTCTACAACTGGATCGAGCGCGTGCACAGGCCGTCCTGACTGCAGTGTGGCTTAGTGCGCTGATGGGCTACTACTGGATCTAGCACGAGCACAGGTCATCCTGACTGCAGTGTGGCTTAGTGCGCTGAGCGGCTACTACTGGATCTAGCACGAGCACAGGCCGTCCTGACTGCAGTGTGGCTTAGTGCACTGAAGTACTACAACTGGGTCGAGCACGATCACAGGCCGTCCTGACTGTATTTTAAAATATGCGTTTCCCGAAATCATCTAGGTGAATGCTGAACGATCCCCAATTCTCAATTCACATACAAAAATAAAAATTTCACATACAGAACACAAAAAGACAGATGAAAACACACGATCATCCTCTACAAGATTAGGTACTCCGGTCTTAAATGTTTCCGCTTGTAGCATATACGCTAAGACTAGTTTTTAAGTATTGACAATAAGTGACAATTATCTTTGGTCAGCGGGCGCTGCCAAAGAATAATATAATTAGTATGAGAGAGGTAATCGCTGTAAGACAAAAGAGAGCAACGACTGTGTTAGACTTGCGAGAGTTTCTGTATTTTGGATATATGAATTTGAATAAACGTCTAATGTTGTTGGTGTTCCTTATATGTGTGGTTTTTCTTGGTTTAACAAATGTTATTTTCACTTAAAGGCATTACATTAATATGCAACAACTGCCGAATTAAATAAAATGAATCATCGGCAGTTTATAACCTGGCTTGCCTGGTAAGGTTGAATAGAAAATATAGCCCTGTTAAATTTGGTGACCCTGGACCAGAATTTATGGGTGTACTACTAATGAGCATAGCACCCTAAACGATTGGAATCTTCTGATGACGCAGTGGCAGCGGCGAGTTCCAGTTTTTCATTCTATGCAGCGCGGCAAGTAGAGAACATTCCATTTATAAGTTCTGAGGTGGCAGTAATCATCAGTCATATAAAGAAAAAAGAAAAGAAAAGTAATTAAAATTGGAACACTGAGTGAATAACGTACAGTAAAGAACTTGAAACTGAAGCAGTGATTGTTATTGAGAATGTCTTTCTTCAGTAGTAAATCATTTATTATTTTGATAAGGAGTGAGTAGTGTATAGTAAAGAAGTTAAATATGAAGCAGTGATTTTTGCTGTGGGGATTGGCTCTCCTGAGTAGTAAAACTTTTGTTGTTGCTTGTAATATATGTATTATATATAATAATTGTATGAAATTTGCTAGAATAAGTGCTGAAAAGAGTACAGACCTAAAGAGTATGGACCTTGAATTGATATTAAATGCCATAATGCAAATGAGACAAGGATTTGAACAGAGCCAAGAAAAAACCAGACAAGACATCGGGATAATTAATGAAAAACTCACGCAAGTTATACAAAGTAGTCAAGAATCTGAGAAAAGGATTACGGATAGTATTAATCAGAATATTAAAAGTACAGAAGAATTGATAGTAAGTGTGTCTGGAAGAAATTTGAAGGTGGAGAAGGAGTCAGAAAAAGAACTGAAAACAACTGGGGAAGATACCATTGAAATCAAGAAAGTTATGGAGCAAGATGTCGTTGTTTTAATGGATCACTATATGGAAGAAAAGGAGAAAACTATTGTTGAAACTGTAGAAATGTCATTAAATAAAAAAATAGAAGAAAGTCCGAAAAATGTGGAAAATAAAAGGGAAGAAATTTTGGAAGGCCAAGTACGAAGTTATGTAGAAGCTGTTGAAGAAAAAATGAGTATAGCAGAAGCACGAAAAGAATCGTTAAAAGATACATTCGAGGAAGAAGAATTAGCAGATAATGATAGCGAGCTACCGTTAAGTATTAACGAAAGTGAAGAAATTGAAAATGTTCCTAGCATCTATGGAGAAGAGTACGAATGCAGAAGTAGTGAGAATGAATATGAAGAAAATGATGAAAGTGGGATAAGAATGTTTTTTATAAAGAGTTATGACGAAGAAGAAGATGAAAATGTATTGCAGATGGGAACCGAAGAAAAGAATATTGTACCAGGTCCAGGTAGCTATAAAAGAACGAATGTATTTTTCCGGCGCGGTAATACAGAAGCCGCTACATATGTTTCTTTTGACAGGAAAGATGAGAAGGGATCGATGGAAGTATTGTTGCAGGACACAATCGATGACGGCCGACACCAAATTGCTTCAAATTATTTGAGAAAAGAGGACCCACCTGATATAAGTACAAGAGAAGTAGTTGAATGGTCTCATGAAAAGGAAAACTGGAAAACAAGAAAGAAAATACATGAAGGATTGGAAGAATATAAAAAAGCGGCAGAAAGGAATTGGAAGAGGCGGAAGAAAAAAGCTACGGTCGAACTACGTGTATGCAAGAAGCTTATCGGGGGCAAGTATTTCCATTATCGAGTCGTTTTCGGAGATTTGTTTTTGGTGAAAACTAGACAAAATTCTTGCGAAATAAATTCAAAGATTAAAAAATTATTCAAAATCTATCATGGACCTTTTAAGATTGTTGTTAAGCCAAATGCGAGCGCCTATTTGCTTGCTTATCCCAAATCTAATAAAATATTAGGATTAAGAAATGTGATCGATTTAAAATTGTATAGAACAAAGGACTGAAAAGATAAAATGTTAAGTAATTGTCATAGTAATATTGTATTGATCTTAAAACAGAATAGATCATAAAAGAAACATGAAAAGCAATACAATGGTTCATAGTAATATGTAATGTTATTGTTAACGCCTTGTTGTGATGAAAAAAGTAGCATGATAAATGTAATGGTTAAGATTGAAATTTGAGCATGTTTAATCTGAACTGAGTGTACGTGTCAGGGCGAACGAACAATAATAGAATTGGACGCTATATAGTGCATATGATGCCAGATTTAGTGACAAGCAAACTTGTAAATAGTGAACTGATATAAATTGTGAAAATACTTTGGATTTTTAATCGAAATTATTAGCATAGTGTGCCATTGCAAACTAAATTTGAGAAGAACTGTTGGACATTGTATTCAAGGAGAAAATGTTGTCATCCATTGTGTAGTTCAATAACTTCTCGGCAAATTAAAAATTGTGCTAAATTTATTAATCTGCCTCGAAGTGGGGGCAGGTGTAGCATATACGCTAAGACTAGTTTTTAAGTGTTGACATTAAGTGACAATTATCTTTGGTCAGCGGGCGCTGCCAAAGAATAATATAATTAGTATGAGAGAGGTAATCGCTGTAAGACAAAAGAGAGCAACGACTGTGTTATACTTGCGAGAGTTTCTGTATTTTGGATATATGAATTTGAATAAACGTCTAATGTTGTTGGTGTTCCTTATATGTGTGGTTTTTTTTGGTTTAACAAATATTATTTTCACTTAAAGGCATTACATTAATATGCAACAACTGCCGAATTAAATAAAATGAATCATCAGCAGTTTATAACCTGGCTTGCCTGGTAAGGTTGAATAGAATATATAGCCCTGTTATACGCTAGACTTCGCTCTGGAACTCAGTTACCCCGCCCTCCCCCTTTTAATGATTCGCGTGGTTCTTGGTGGCCGAATCAGAAGAAAAGTAGAAGTAGATAAATAATTATGTAGGCATGCCGAAATGAAGACCTTACCTCAAGACGGAAGTACATGAAGCATTGAATTAGATCAGTTGAGAGACTGACGACAGGAAAAAAAAGTTAGAATACAAAATACAGACAGCCAAAGCCACTACAATCTTACAATGCGAAACCAACGGGTTATACCGTGTGACGATACCATCCAACTAACACAGATCGAGAGGAGCATCTGTGAGTGGGGATATCTTAGACGGAGTATAAACAATATGGCGACGGTCGACAGTACGCTGCAATACCGTGTGGACCTAATGGCGGGAGTTGCCGACTGTTGAGGACAATACCGCGGTGCAACTAACGTGTACTGTAATTTCAAGTATTATGCGGAGTGTTCAGTGTACGCGGACGAGGACAGTACTCCGAACTTTCTAATTATTGTGATAGCGACACGACATACTATTTTCGGCTACTCGGTTCGAATCCTGCAAACTTTGGTGATAGAAGTTCGATTACACGGGTTACTGTAACTGGTGGATACTTCGGCGGTGTATTATTCGTGTTGCTCCAGATAATAAAGTTGTGTGTTGAATGCAAACTTATGTGATTTGTGTGGTAGCAATTCCTACCCATTTTAGTAGTATAGTTGCCATCACGAGCTGCTTCAAGTGATTAGTTTTGTGAATAACTTTAATTCTTAGAATTAGTTGTGGAATCCCCACTGGCGACCGGACGAAATTGAACCTGTAGTAATAGGAACATAATCACGAACTTAAGCACGCCGCATTGAATCGTTCCACCAGGACTAAGAATTATCGCTAATACGCGAGGTGCCTTGCATACTGCTAAACCCGGTTTATTTTCATCTCCTGTCCTTTGGCGCCTCCGCAAGTGCACATGGTAATGGATTAAAGACACGTTTCCACCTCGTGGACTGGGACCGCGCCTTGTGGTCTTTTTTTTTACTTTGTATGGTAAACGTGATTAGTTTCGTGTGAGGTTGTTGCTAACTAACTGATGCGAGCTATCTTCTGGTGTAGGAATGGTCGTGCGAGGGTGAGGGGGGGGGGGGGAGATGTTATCAGCAGCTGAGAGAGGAATCTGTGCAGTCGTACTCCGACCTCAGAGATGCAAGGCTGGAACTCGGCAGCAGTGTTAGGGACGGCGCGCTTGCTTCTCAGAGGTAACAATACTCAGCGTAGCACAACTTTGTATAATGCTTCAAAACAATTTGTTTGAGTGGTTGTACACTGCCCTTGGTTGGACTAATTGAGATACTTTGCGCTGGAATGACAGATCCTGCTGAATGTGTTTTGTTCCTATGAATCCTTTTAATATTCTTTCTAAGGATATGAAATTGATTTGTTTTGTTATTACTTAATTTTAGCTCAACTTATATGTATTTAATCATTTTGTTTATAGCGGAATAAATTATCGGTCCTGTAATTTAACTTTACATTCAGCTCTGTGAGTATATTTCGCTCATTTCAGGTACGATAGTATAGAGAAATATTCATTCTTTGAACAGGTGTTAATATTTCTCGACATATCACACCGTTTCCTGCTTGTTTCCAGAATCTTGCACTTACTTGGAATCCCTGATGCCTCATATTCGAGGCTTTTCTGTATGAGATTCTCTTTTAGTAATTCTGCTCTTAACCAGCCTGAAAACCGATTTGATACAACTGCTAAACGACACCAAGAAATATATATCTTGCATCATAAATTCGTAACGACGTAAGTTTTAGAAGGGGGAAACATGTTTATATAATTAATTAATACTGCACTTTTTTTCTTTGGTTCAGACCAGTAAAAAATATGCACCGTATTTAAATATGTGCCCCCAATTTGACGTTCGATTATGAGAATTCTGATAGTATTAATGCGAGGAAGTGACATTTACTACGGCTAGGTTGGAATTATATTACTATAAACGTCATCAATTAATTTCTAGAGAGTTTAGTCATCAGTTCCTTTACTGTTTTGATACTATTTTCCAACTGACAATAAATCCTCAATAATTTGTTTCAACTACTCTAGCCTGTTCTTTTTCTCTTTAAACTTCAAATGCAATTTATCCCATCGTATACTTTTCAAAATATACCCAACCAACATATCTCAATTTTCTGTTTTATCATATATTCCTACCTAATTTCATAATTTATTGTAAGAGTCCAAATGGTTTTTTATCTCACCATTTGATTCCTTCTGTAGCATCATCTTTCAAAGACGTTAATTTAATATTCCTTTTTTATACATTTTCCTACAACTTAGCTAAACTATCATAAAATGCCCCCACCAATCTTCTTTGGAAATAGGGTTCTTTTGCTCGTGCTAATTTGAGTTTGAAATCCGTTCTTCGGAGATACGTTATTCCATGTCCAGTCCTCTTCCGCCTCTAATGAGTTTGATGTCGACAAGACATAAAGCCCGAAATAAAAACAAAAAAGCATTCAATCGGACCGCTATTCTAGTAAAATCGATGAAATTATCTTATTCTAAGAAGCGATTCAAAGATTGAATTAGTTTTGTTTTCATTTTTCTGAGCATCATTTGTCTTGTCTCTCAACTGTCCATCCAAGTTATAAGTTACTAGCCACAAAGCCCGTCAAAAATGACGGGTTTAACGGACTGTTCTGGCAATTGATTTCTTTTTAGTAGCTTACCTAAATAGAATTGTCATAAAATAAAGCTCAATGAGCTATACTTTCTCGTCCCTTGTGATGCAGCAAAAAGTTTCAGTTGTCAATTTGGTCCAGGACAATCTTCGCCAATATAGCCGGTAGAAAATCAAAGCTCCATTCACACGCGAATTAATACAAACTTGACCCAAAATCTTCACAGTTTCTTTACGGATTATTCCATCTTCCGTTTTTATATTCGTGATTCAGATAGATACTAACACCTATGAATGGCTGACACAGTTACATGCGGCTGAAATATGGCATCAGTAAAAGCAAAGGAAATTAAAAATAAATTTTAACAACTTACGTCATTCAACATAATATTAGTTTTAATTGTAGTCTATATTGTCTAGTACGCGAACAGTATGGAACTACTTTCGTTAAAACAAAGTGATGATGTAAGTAACAGAAGACTCAAGAAAACAAATTAAATTATTTAAAAAAAAAAAAAATTACTTATGCCCTCTGCTGTAAAGTGCCAGTTTTAATAAAAATCTATCAAAATTGCCGCTAACATTGAAGTAATTAAATCTTTTATCTTACATATCTGTGGCCAAAGATTTTAATGAATACTTTTACATAAAACGAATATTAAATAAATCTAAGCAACTGATTTAAATTCAATACATACTTTTATTTCAGTGTTCTGACAATTCACGGCTTAATGTAATTCCTCGTGCCTTGCGCTGTAGCCAAAGGTTTCAGTTTCCATTCGGGTCCAGATTGCATTTCAACCTAACAAGGTAACTTCTCGCCAGCAGAACAATACTTCAATCTCATGCATATTAATAAATGAACTGTATCGCGTTTTAGTGGCAATAATGCATCGCGATATAAATTTGATCAAAAATCTTCAAGGGTTTTTGCATATTTCTTTTTTGAGATTCAGACTAATAGTAACACGCTTGAACAGCACACACAGTAGCTGAAATAATAGGCTCAGTAATATTACACAGTGAAAGCAAAGGAAATTAAAATAAATTTTATAAACTTACAGTATGCCAATAATAAGACACAGTTTAAAATATATTGAAAAAACTAAATTATTCATGCACTCTGCCGTAACGTCAAATGCCACTTGTAATTCTGATCCATGCTAAGTAATACTCTAACCAAACTTTTTGCAACACTGATTATCTTACATATCTCTGGACAAAGAATTTAAGGAATACTTCTATATATCAAAAGAATATTACGTAAATATAAGCATCTAATGATTGATATGTTGATTTTAACCCAATACATACTTTTATTTCAGTGTTCTGTGAGTTAATTTATTCACTGATGCTTGGAAATGTTATTAAATAAAGCGCATTCCCAAGAATAATATCGTAAAGCGTGACGTCATAGCGCAACGTCATAGATTGACGTCATGCCGTGACAGTGTCGTCATGCCGTGTGACACCTAGCCTATTAAACTAATAGATGCTCTCATTATTGTAGATCTGGTACGGAGAAACGGAGAGTTGCCATTTTTATTAGAAATAACCTTTAGTTCAGAAGTTCAGTTATAAATCTAAACTGTAAGGGAAATCACTTTGAATGCTGTGATACAAAATTGGCATGTGGAAAAGAACAGTACATTGTTATAGCAGTTTACAGGACCCCGTTTGGAAATTCCAGTCTGCTTTACCACAGAGCCATTGCTATTATATTCTGCAAGTGACAAACAAACAATGTTATGTGGAGATTTCAATGTTGACTTTCTCAACCACAGCAATGACAGATTAGATAAGGAAGCCTTGCTGTTGCCCCTTAACTTCAATTACAATGTTCCCAATACGGATACAAAATAATAGAAGTACTGCAAATTATTCATTTTTTTGTGGATATCTCTCAGCACAGTAATTTCAGCATTGCCAGTAATAAATGGTATTTTGTATCAAGTCCAGGAGCACTAATAATAATAACTTCGTGTGATATTTTACGACCCTGTTAATAGTTTCTTTAACGTGAAATTGGAAACATTGAAGCGTTCTGGTGTATAGTAATGCAAATACAAGTAACATACAAAGAATTATAATAGTAAACCTGGTTAGAATTGTACACTTTACATGGTGTTAGTAAAAATTTGAATCGTTTATAAATATATTTGTAACGATTACTGAAAGATTTTTTTCCCAAAGGAACGTTGTCAGCATGTGTAACAATGAACTGGGGGAGGGATGGTATCAGCGTTCCTAGATACTGGATATCTATATTAAAAATTAGATATCTATATCTAAATTATTCAATTTCATCCCACAATACTCTAGCAAGGACCTAAGCAAAGTTTTTTAACCCATCTCTCTTACTTGGCTAAGACATCTCATGCTTCTCTCCGACAGGTGCAATACTTTGAACACTTTCCCTATAACCTTCCGAACGTGTTCTGCCGAGGCATTTACGCTTTATACCCTCAACAAGCAAATCCACCTCCGTTTTTACACGTGTCCATAATAAGCTCACTCTTTCTAGAATTACTTTATTCTATGCTTATGTACCCAGCTAACTTTGCTCGCAATCCCGTCACAGTGTAATCTTATTATAGGGGAGAGCGGGGAGGGTTCGGACTGTGGGAGAGACTGGACATTACTAGATTTCATACAAGGAGAAGGATAGTTGGCAGTCCTGCTGCTTGTTTTGGTGAGTTATCAGTTGCTTTTGAAAGGCTGACACCAATAGTCAAGTTCTAACAATTTGCATTGTTATCCCGACCCTTTTTCTGATTATGTGTGTTCTGATGTAATTTTTGGCACTCCATTCGGAAGGTGTGGAGTTGGACAGTATTCAGTTGGAAATAAGCAAATATTTTTTGTGGAAACTAAGGTAAGTAATGAACATTATAAACCATAATTGATTCAACTACTTCCATATTAGTCACATTGAAATGTGCATTTTTCTTGTGATGGCTATATGGGAGAGATCGGACAGTCTGTCCGAAGTCTCCCCCTTATTTCTGAAAATTTTACTTCTGTCTAATCTCTCCCGTTTTTGTTATATACATTTGGTTTTAGAGAATGAGTTTGTTTTAGGTTGTAAAATGCCGAGGTATTACAAAAAGAGGACAGATAGGACCTTTCGTGCTGCCACGATGAAAATGGCAGTAAACAAAGTCCTAGAAAGGGGAGCTTCGATTAGAAAAACTGCTGATAAATACCAACTTAAGAAATCAACACTTCTTGATTACGTAAAAAGAATAAAGATGCATCCATAAAATGTTAACTATGCCCCAGACTTAAAAACAAAGTCAAATTTTGACACCTTGTATGGAGGAATAATTGTCAGATTATCTTGTTAAAAGCAGCAAGATGTTTCACGGACTGACACCAGCGAGTGCAAAACACCTGGCATTTGAATTTGAGGTAAAAAATAACTTGTCTGTACCCGAAAATTGGAATGCAAGTCGATCCGCATCTCGGGATTGGTTCACAGGTTTTATGCATCGACATCCTTCACTTTCCATCAGGTCACCCAAACCAACAAATTTGGCAAGAATGAGTAGTTTTAACACAAATAACTTAAAACTTTTTCATGACAAGTTGAAAGAGGTCTTGAAACATTATGCATTTGAACCTCGTGAAATTTATAATTTGGATGAGACTAGAGTTACGACCGTTCCTCGAGTGCCTAAAGTTATTTCACGGAAAGGTCAACACCAAGTCGGTCAAAAAGTATCACGAGAATGTGGAGAGCTTATCACGCATGTTGGAATAGTTAATGCTTCAGAAAATGCCCTCCCTGTAGTATTAATTTTTCCACGCCATAGGTTTGATCAAAAGCGTATGATGCAAGGTGTGCCCGATAATGGTCCATTAGGGTTGGCGCATCCGACTGGATGGATGACCAGTGAAAACTTTATAAAAGTGTTAAAGCATTTGGTAAAATATAGTAAATGTTCTATTGACAAGAAGATATTGTTATTGATAGATACTCATAAAACCCACCTTTCTATTGAAGCTCTAGACTATTGTAAAAGTAATGGCATTGTTGTTCTTACTTTTCCTCCCCATACCACAAATTAGTTACAACCTCTGGACACTTGCATTTATAAGTCGTTCAAGGCATTTGTGAGCGAAGGATGTGGCTCATGGATGACAAATCACCCTGGGAGACCCTCAGCATTTATGATTTGCCATTCATATGCTATTCAGCCTGGGACAAATCTGCTACTCCATCAGACATCAAGAAGGGATTTGAATCCACTGGCATTGTGCCATTCAATCGGGGAATGTTCACCGAAGACTTCCTGGGGCATATGTTACTGAAACAAATCAATTTGATGGGTCATTGAAGAATGATTGCCACACAAATGAAAACTTGGATTTTCAAACACCTTCTCTATCCAGATCCTTACACAGCTCTCCCAAATTGACCAGACTTGTGTCTTCTTCAATTAGCACTATATCAACGGAAAATATTCAACCTTTTCCAAAGACTAAAGAAAGATAAGCCACAAACCGAGGTCGTAAGAGAGGACATTGCATGATTGCCACAGACACCCACGAAATAAATTAAATTGCTGCCGCAAAAGAAAAGTTGAAAAAGAGTTCAAGAACAGAAACTAGGCCTATTAAAAAACTGTTTGAAACTTCATCCAAAAAAGAACCTACAGCCCATGCCCTAGCATCCAGCAATCATCGTCAAAAAGATGCAAAGAAAAGAAACTCTTCGTCTGAAAGTGAATCAGACGGTGTTCTTTCAAATATTGGAGACTCATCTGGAGGGGAAAGGGAGGAAGATACTTCTTCTGATCAAGATAATACTAGTGTTCCTGTTAGTCCCTACGCAGCTGTTAACATTCATGGGAAGACAATGTCAAGTGGACAACGATATGAGGCAAGAATTGAAGATGAAGACATGGGGGGTTATATAGTAAGGTTTCTAAAAAGAAAGAATTTATCATATAGATTTACTTTGTCTGATGAAGATACATTCTTTGTGCCATACGATGGCATGATGCTCAAACTTCCCTCTGCTCAAACGGACACTCGTGAATGGTTCAAAAAGATGATTTATTTTAATATGGACCTGAGTGATTTTTCTTTGTACTAGTAACATCTTTTTTGTCTTAAAATAAATCTCTTACTAAGGAATTTTTAAGTTTTGTGGTGCTTATTTTGTGATTTTTATTAATAAACACAACTTTTTAATTCTGTACTAGTGTGTCCAGAATCTCCCCCTAACTTGTCCATTGTCTCCCACATAGTGGGAGATTTCGGACAATTTTCAAGTTTGAAAAAAAAAATTATTTGTGTAAAAACTAAAATCATTTTTGTCTTAGTCTACTGAAATTATGAAATCTTAATCCCTGGAGATTGAAAATAATTAAAATTTGGAAATATTAATTTTAAATTAAAGCTACAATTCGAAGTTGAAAAAAAACTGTCCGAACCCTCCCCGCTCTCCCCTACAGTATTATGTCATCTGCAAATAGTCAAACATCTGATTGTAAAACAAAATTTATTACATCGCTTATAAAGAGCAGAGCAGCGATACTCCCTACACACAACCCTGTGGTACACTTGTTCTCAGTTCCATCTCCCTTTATATATATATATATATATATATATATATATATATATATATATATATATATATATATATATATATATATATATATATATATATATATATATATATATATAAATAAACTTGTATTCTGCTACTTTTTGTTTGATCCTAAACTCCAGTAAAAAGTTTATTAATTAAAATTATTTCGAATGAAAAGGGTTCACTGCACATGTAAACTAGACTGTCGTAGCCAGACTATTTACTTGCAATGTAACATACATTAACAAAGATGCCTCTTAAATTACAATCTTCATCATAGGATCACTGTCAGCGTGGATAAGAATTTACTTTAAAAGTGAAATACACTGGAGAAAATGACCATTTTGGCTATCAGTTCAGATTATTTACAAATTTTAAACATTTTAAAAGCATAATTAAAAGATATCAAAGAGGCATGTCACGTGTTTTCCAAGCGTCGAGGGTGTATATTTGTGGGATATGATATTGAACCTTAACTTGAAATTTTATTTAAAATGAGCCTGGATTCTTGCTGCTTACCAGAGGATTGGAAAAGAGCGATAGTAGTACCGGGGTTACAAATAGGATTGAAAATTAAAGGCCAATTAATTTGACATCAGTGATAAGCAAAATGATGGAGAGATTGATATGCAACTATATCAGAAATGTCTGCGAGGAAAGATACTGATTTGCAAATCTACAACATGGCTTTAGGCAAGGTTATTCATATTAATCTCAGATGGTGGGCTGTATACAAGATGAATTGGACAAGGAAGGCCAAGCTGATAGTGTGGCAATAGATCTTTCTAAGGCATTTGACAGAGTGAGCCATAAAATGGTTTTAAATAAACTGAAATCTATTGGATTGGATAAAAACTTACTTGCTGGGTAGAGAAATTCTTAAAAGCCAGAAAGGTATTAGGTACACATAAAAAAACAAAAGGTTAATTATGATTATAGGATGGGGTCAGAATTGCTTGTTGGAGGCTTGAAGTGTAAATATCTTAGCATAACGTTTCATAACGTGGGCAGAGCACATTGGCCAGGAGGTAGGGAAATCCTTCATTTACTAGAGAGGGAGATGAGAGGATGTACGAGAGAAGTTAGGCAATCGGGTTACAAAACTTTTGTCAGACCATTGGTTGAATACGGCGGTGTAGTTTAGGTCCCACATTTTCGTTATCAAATACAGGAGTTGGAGGGTGCAGCTAGATTTATTTGTGCAAATTATCGCAATGCGCAGTCAGTATTAATACGATAAAGGAGTTGGATTGGGAATCGTTGGAGGAAAGGAGGAGGGGGAAGAGAGTGCTGGGAATATACAGGGCATATGTCGGTGATGGGGATTGGAGGGATATTGGCCAAAGAATTAGGAATAGTGCATGGAAGGTGAAAGGCGAGCATGATCACAAGATGGTGCTAGATTTCTTACATAAGGGAGTAGGAAAATTTTCTTTTGTTGGTAAGGGTGTCAGGGGGACAATTTACCAAGTGAAGTGATAAAATATTTACCAAAACCGCTTAAGGAATTTAAAATTAAAATTTGTAAATCGGTAAAGTAAATGGAGAGGAATTTAACACTCCAATTTGTGAGGTCCCACTGACAAATCATTGTCGAAATTGTAAATAAAATAGATTTATATGTAATAGACTTCACAGCATGAGTAGTATGTATAGTTATTTGGGGTAGTTTTAAGGTTTTGGTAGTAATTTAATTTTCTGTAGTTGGTACGATTGTGTATTATTCAAGAAGGGAGGTGGTTGTTAAGATGGCGCAGAGAGGCCACGAGAGAATGGGTGAATAGTACAGTGTCGGCTGTGTATTGTGATAAACGTATGTTTTAAGTGTACAATAAATTTTGGCAGATAAATTAATATATTGGTTGATTTATTTAACAATGTTATCCGTTGCGCAGAGGTGTATGAGTTGGAAAGCAATTTATTAAATAATAGTGATAATATGCTAAGAGATAGCGCAACCGCGGAAATCGACGTTTGGACCATATGTTGAAATTGGTTGGCTATCTGCCTTCTGCTGATTAATAGTAAAGTTAGCAGGGGGACTTAGCAAAATATAAAAGAAAATCTAAAAAAATAAAAACAAAAAGGGGTAGTTAGATGACTAGTTCCATCGCAATTAAAATTAATAATAATGTATCAGCACTCTGTCCCTGACTCATTCAAAGTCGATAAAGCACGGATTCTCATATAGCAAATCTCTTTTCCAGGGTACTATTCGCGTTGTAGAGCTCAGGTGAATTTTAGTGCAGCTCAGATGAAGTGTTCAAAGTCTTCACCGTCACAATCAGCATTCGCCGTAGACACACCACCACCAGGATCTTCCAACAAAATTATTCTGTCACTGTTGTGCCATACATTTTCAACTGGTCGTTAAATGGCTGCTTGTCTGTTGTCCCACTCCGTGAGCAGCTGTACTCATGGCCAATATCAAAATACGTCGAACATGTATCAACGTTACAAATAGTAACTTAAACTGAATAAATACATCTATTTCCACGTATTCCTAGATTAACTCCATTCTGTGCTGCAGATATTGGCTTGGTGTATCGTGACAGTTCTTATACCATACACTAGGCCAACGAACGACAGCCAAGTATTGTGACGAACTTTGGTCGCTAATGCACTGGCGTTCGGCCTTCCGTTTTCGTCAGGCCAAGTGGCTGGTGCCAGTTGACTCGCTGTTGGCTCTGAAAACTCTTTTTAAATTATTTTTCGACTGCTAATTTATAATTCATAAAGCCCATACTGCTATAAGCAAACTAAATTGATTTGTACAATTCATCAACATTACAGTCAGTTTTGCATTACCGTTTTTCCTTTGCTTTCATGGCAATAAGATGTCAAAAAGATTCCATTTTCTTCTTCACATCTTGTACATTATTTCTAAAAGGTCATTTATTTTCCTCCAAGCGTCTAATCACTTCCATTTATTTTTATATTTATGGTTCGTATAAATATTCCCAGTGACTATAAAAATCAATTAGTTTTAATACGCTTTCATTATTCCACTCCATACTCCAGTAGTTTTCAAGACCATAACAAGAAATTCACAAACACACACCCGTTCGGTAAGGCGAATAACAAAATAATGGACCAAAATTGGTTTGGCGTCTACACAAGAAGAGGGTTCAAGGCCCAACCCCAAGCCCAAACATCTGATCTTACCGCTAGTAGTCCAAACCCAGGCCAACCGCCTCGTTGCCTCCCGTACACACTATGCGAATTTCTGCTGACGAAGCGGTTGGTCGCCAATCGTTGGCCGCGATTTGCTTAGTGTGCACGCGCCTTAATATGTCGACAATCACCCTCTCTCTCTTGCCAGGATAGTGTCTTTCTCTATCTATTTAAATTCCCGGTTCTGGTCTAACTTAGGTTTTACGTGTGGGACACTAATAAGCGTATCTTTATTTTGAGCACAAACAACAAGTCGACACACTGTGTCTGCTTAACTCTGAATATACGAGTATAACGGACTCCGATGCGTTGCGGTGTATCCGAGATGGGTCGTCCAGTGCATTTATTGAAGCGAGTTTCGCTTTGTGATAGTGGCGAGGGTGAGACCCGTAATGGCCTGTCCTTTTGAAAGTGAATCACTGTGCAATGAACTTTTATCTGTACTGCACGTACATTAATAAAATAAAATTGATGTTAATATAACATTCCATTTTTAACAACCACGGCCACCTCCGTAAAATGCCATTGAAAGATCAACTGCCACAGTATTAACTTGGCCTACCTTGTCTGTTTCATCCGAAAGATCTTGGACATAATGTACTGACCAAGATTCACACGAAAAATCAATGCTAACTTTCAAACCATTTTTTTCCTCACAATTTTTTCTAATGTGGTTGGCTATACTACTTCGCATCGGCTCGCCCACCAGTGAAGTTAATCTGATATAATTCTCAACTTTATTTGTCTCCTCTCCCTTATGACTTGCTAGAGATAGAGGCTAATTTTTCTAGGTGATTGGTGTGCATAATTCAAGTTAAAGGATATGTATCCCTAGTTCCTTAAGGCGATTAGGTGCAGAAACATTCGCAATTCGATAAGTGATCTCAGTATTTTCACTTTTTTGTCATCTACACTAATATTATAAATGCGAAAGTAACTCTGTCTCTCTTTATGTTTCGTTCTCACGACAAAACCGATCTTGATGAAATTTGACGAGGGAATACTATGTAACACATAGGATAGTTTATTCGAGATCAATAGCATACATTATGCAAACTAACCGAACGGTGACAGAGAGACTAACAACACTGTAATGTTTTATCGGTCACTGATAAATTTGTTAAGATCTGTTAATAAATTTCATGTACGGACACAACTTATTATTCAGTGTAGCTGTAGATTTCAGTGGCGGATCTAGGAATTTTCCAAGCCGGGGCCAAAACTGTAAGCTTGCCGCCCCTTCGAATATAATTTTGCCGCCCCCCTCCCCTCCGAAGTTGCCGCCCGGGACAAACGCCCACTTCCGCCCTCCCACCCCTAGGTCCAGCTCTGGTAGATAAATTGCGCTGCAATAAAGCACAGGGACAGCCTGAAAGTAGCAGGGGTACAGTTAGAAAATACTTATTTCTTCCATGGGCAGTTACATGTTGCAAGTTCACTGGTTTCCAAACCCCAAAGGCAATATATCTTAACAAAGGACAGCAAAATCGAAAATATTGTGTATAAAAACGTTTTGACATGTATGATGATGATGGCTTTCCTGTCAAATTATGCCGGCTCCGTGCTATTCAGGACATTTTTTATGTAGCTTACAGTTTTCTGTATTCAATTTAAGTATTAAATTCTAAGTCCACTTGTACAAAGTCGCAGGTATAACTTTTAGAAGCAAATCAACTCATTGGAATATAAAAGGCTAGCTGATAAAGAGAATTGTGAGAATGTTTAAGAAGTATACTCGCAATGAGGCCTGGATAAATATTGGTGGAAGACTTAAAAGCAGCATTTGAAATGGAAGAAGGGATCGTTATAGGAAATTAGCAGTTGAGTTCAGGCATAAGGGAGCTTGGAAGATTTCATTTGTAGGTGGGTGAATGGGGCACTGGAACGACGTGGCTGAGGAGATACTGAACTGTATATTACAGACCGTAAAGAATTTTAAGATAAAAATATGTATCAATCGTAGGTAGGTACATAGGGAAATTGATACCGGGACATAAGTTCCATCGAAATGAATAATAATAAAATATTCAGTCGCAGAAGTAAATATTAAGACCCACATGTGGCGTTATCAGTAGAACTTCCTACAAGTAGATGTTGTTAATGTCATTAAACCGTCTATACTTTCTTTTGCTTTCCTCGCAACATTAGAAAATTTTACTGCACTGCCTCTCAATACAACGATATCTACAGCAAAGGAAATCATACGAATTTTTCATCCCGAACCATCATTCTATTGTGGAATTTATTTTTCACCCCAGTAATGCTTTCTATGCAAATAAGTTAAATAATAGCGACGATTGTCTATCATCCTATAACCCCTCCCCTATTTTTGCCTGTCTCTGTTTATATTATAGGCATTGATCACAAACTAATAGACCTTCGGAATATTTTTAACTATTATTAAATAATTTGTTCAGTTTTACATTTGAAATACTATGTCGTTATTTTCTTTAATTCACCCTACCAAACCATAATAGCGATGTTAAAATTTGTTGTGGCCATTTTTTCCTCAATTACAAAGTGTTCTTCATTTACTTTGATTCTCCCTTCAGTCCCTAAAAGTTTTCATCTCTATACTACCACAATTACTAATTTTTAAACCTGTGATATCTAATCTATATGTATAAAAGGCAATGTTCGTACGTAAACTAAAAAAATGCTGGACCGATTTACGGAAAATTAGGTGATTTTCGGCAGACATTACCTGTTATTTTAGTTCAACATCTGCTGAAAAACTAAGTACGTGTTTAAAGGCATCACATTAACGGAGACATGGTTAATAAATTTTCATTACGACAAACGTGTGCCAAATTACAAAACGGTCTTTCTTCATAACAGTTTGCAATAGAATTATTCGATTTTGAAAGAGGAGAAAATTACTTTATGGACAATTGTACGCTATGTGCTCCCGTTAAGAAAACCGAGAGATTTTTGTATAGAAGCCGAATAGAATCACCAAAAACATAGTATATCCAAGACCATAGCAATGAATTTGAAATTGAATGAAACAGTAATTAAAATTGATGTGTTTCAAAGCATAGAAATATCTAATTTTAACTAAATAAAAACTTTCAAATGTGTTGATTTAATATATATGTGTACTCACGTCCAGCAGTAGTGAAGCGTTACCTGATCAGCAAATTTATTCTATTTACTAGCTGGTACCCACGACTTCGTTCGTGATTGTAAAGAATTCATATTGACAGTTATAGACATCTAACCACCCTAGCGCACGATGGGAGACTCGATACTATTACCACACACAAGTACCAGTCTTCTGCGCTATGTAGTTCCGGCAGCAAGGTAAAATTTACGGATACACACAAGTCTTTGGATGAAACACGAAAATATTCATGATCGACCAATTTCAAACACCATATCTCACACACTCCCACAGTTACCGAATTTCGGCCAACGTTGTGATCGATGGGAGACCCTGTGTTACTACCACACACAAACGCCAGTGATCTGCGATTGATAGTTTTCACTTAAAAGTGATACACCGTGACACATGCGTCATTGGCAGAAATCTGAAATTGCCGCAGGTCGACCATTTTCATCCCCCATATCTTCCACACCCCCATAGCTACAGACATCTAACAACCATAGTGCACGACAACAGACACGATTCTACTACCACACATAAACACCAATGCTCTATGCTATGTAGTCGTGGTAGAAAAGTGAAATCTGCGGAGACACATGCCTTTCGTCGAAATACGAAAATATCCTTGGTCGGCCACTTACAACCACCATATCTACCACAGTACCACAGTTTTTGAAATTCGGCCGCTGTTGTGATCGAAAGGTGACTCTGTGCTACTACTACACACAAACGCCAGTTATCTGTGATCTATAGTTTTCGCTGAAAAGTGATACACCATGACACTTTTGTGTTTGGCAGAAGTATGAAATTGCCACAGGTCGAACACTTTCAACCCCCATATCTCCCACACCCCCATAGCTACCGACATCTAACAACCATAGTGCACTACAAGAGATACGATTCTACTACCAAACACAAACACCAATGCTCTATGCTATGTAGTTGTGGCAGAAAAGTGACATATGCGGAGACAGTCGAAATACGAAAATATTCTTGGTCTGCCACTTACAACCACCATATCTACCACAGTACCACAGTTTCTGAAAGGTGACTCTGTGCTACTACTACACACAAACGCCAGTTATCTGTGATCTATAGTTTTCGCTGAAAAGTGATACACCATGACACTTTTGTCTTTGGCAGAAGTATGTAATTGCCACAGGTCGACCACTTTCAACCCCCATATCTCCCACATCCCTATAGCTACCGACATCTAACAATCATAGTGCACGACAGGAAAGACGATTCTACTACCACACACAAACACCAAAAGTCTATGTTATGTAGTTGTGTCAGGAAAGTGAAGTATACGGAGATACGAATTTTTGGTAGAAATATGAAAACTCCCTGCACTGACCAACTTTAATCATTATATCTCCCACATCCCCACAGCCATCGACATTAGGCCAACGTTGTGCACGACAGGAAACTCCATGCTACTTCCAACCACAAACATCAGTGATCTGTGCTAGGTAGTGGTGGCTGAAAAGTGAAATATAGGAAAAACACGTCTATTTTTATATATATATAAGATTAGCATGTGCATCCTCCGAAATTGTTAAAATGAGATGATGTTATAAAAATTCATGGGTATCTACCTTGTCTCATAACACTATATATCGTTTCCCAACAAATTCCAAGGAATCTCTTCTCCAAATGGCTTGTCTCAATTTGAAGTTTTAAATGACGTGTCGCATTGTGTACTTAAAATTCGATTTAATATCATCTGTCAAAGTTGTATCGTCATGAATTTTATCCATCTGAACCTGCCTTCTGTCTACTCTTTTTATGATCTTTGAAAAGTTTCCTGAATGATGGAAGTGACAATCAAAAAATAAGTAAAGTTTAAAAGTTATTATGAATCATAATTCACTAACAAGTCACATGACAAATTTCTTGACTAAATAGGGCCAATAAAAAATAGGTTCACAATGTAGCAGAATCTTTTAAACAGTAATATCATTTATTGAACGCTAAAATGAGTTACTCTTACCGAGTGTGATGGATGAGTGGTAAATATTTGGCCTTGCATTCGGGAGAACGCGGGTTCGAATCCCCGTCCTGGTATACAGATTTGGGTTTTCCAAATCAGTTCAGGTGAATGCCGGGATGGTGCTTTAAAAAATTCCATGTTCGAATTCCTTCCTATTCATTGCCCTGCTGTCCTCCCCCGCCTCTAAAGACCTCGACGTTAACAAGGAAAAAAGCCACAAAAAAATCTTTCATCAAAATTAAAAAAGAAATTATTCCGCGAACAGAGCATGTTTACGATTCTCAAGGGCTTTGAATTTGATGGAACATCTTTGCAAAAGTTTCTTATCATGAAGAAATTTTTATTATTGCATTGTGGACATGTCATGAAGGTAAGGTAAAGAGCTAGACGAGAGTTTCTCTCCAGTCGAGAATTCTCTGTTGCCCTGTTCTTGCTTGAGCGCCTGTTGCAGCAGTGCGATCGAACTGTCATCTCTCCATAGGCTCCTCTCATGGAAAATAAATACCAAAGTCAGCACGTGTCACCATTCACTAAACTCTCACTAACGCTCGGGGCACACGTTACTGCACAACACTTTGTTAGTCGTCGGCCTCAAGCTAACGGTGGATGTAATATCGGCCTTCTTCAATAAAAACCTATAAAGTTTCCGAAATGTGTCTAAACTGAAAGAGAGCTTCGGAAATCCTTTGCCGTAATAGCCAGTTTGACCAGGTACTTGTCAGGCCTAAATGTATGCTGGGAGTTTAGCAACACTTTAGCCTAAACTGTGAACATAAAGGTTCATGAACTGCGTAGCCTTCTGGTACCTTAATATTTAATAAATCTGTCGCCACGGGCTTGTATTATAACCCCAAACACGAAGGGTATGATTAAATAAGTTCTGTTGTCACAGTTTTTGAATCACGCAATGCGTATATTCATGAAAGTTCACTCATACATATCGGTAGGTACCAGAATCATGGATAAGACATCAGACAACAATTCCTTTGAAGATTGACAGGTTAAACACATCGACAAGAGCAGACAAACTCACTAAATCCCCCTAACTTTAGTGAGAATAAGATTACGACATGTTACAATGTGCCGCAACCACTACCGAACTGACGCGAAGTTAACCGTTTGATTTCTAGTATTAGACTTGACTACATAACGACAAGATGTTACTTCTTTGAGAATCACTGAGAGACTGAGCAAATTCAAGATGGCTGCAGGGACTTTAATAAGCTTGCCATTCCTATGACGCCAGTCAATTCTTTAAAAAATTAATATCTCCCAATATACTAAGTGGTTTAACTTGCAATTAATACAAGAGCTCCCTGTAATCATATTCTATCTATTTTAATCTAATTCAACATTCGAAAAGGTTTCCATAAGATTAACCATGAAGTTAACGTCACGGCTTGGCGAAATTTAACGCACTCCCACAACAATTAGCGAAAATCTATCTTAATTATCTCGCTAATACTTAAACTTTTGACCGAAACCACCATATATTCGTGATCATCTCAATTTAGACTATCTACTGATATAAATTTCTCAATTGTATTCCTTTTAGTTAAAAACTATATTTTTTCTCTTAATTAAAACCACTAATTAAACTTTGCCAAATAAGTTAATTTTACTATCAAAATATTCGGGACAGTGCCGACTACAGCTGGTGATCAAAGATAAGCTGTGACTTAGCTCAATCCAAAGCTATTTTAAATCTTAAATTCTATCTTTCCTAATCGCCTGTTTCAAAACGTTAACAAATCAAATTATCTCTTAAATTAAATTTTTCCGGACATAATGAATACACTTTAAAATGAATCTTAAAACGAGTTTTAACTGTGGAAATGAATGCAGGAAAATCTATTAAAATTGAAAATTACCTTTCGCGAAATTTCTATTTTTTACACAAGCTACTTCAAAATCGCACTATAGAGTATTTTACTGCTGGGGATAGCTAGTGGGAAGGGTATCTTACACAATTCACCTGCCAGACCACGGTTTTACAGATCCCAGTCGGTACTCTTAAAACAAGCTGTCGCCGCGCTGCACAGGCTCGACAGCGACACGGATTCTAATTTCAACTTAGAAGAGAATACCCATCAGCATCTGTAACGTTAAAACGTCTTTGAGTTTTCCCAAAATTGTGTTAATCTTCATGTATGGAAGTACACATCACAATAAATATTTCCACCTGTTTCACAACATTCGTTACGCACTATGTTTCTTTGGTTTCTTGCGTTTCATGACTATCTCACTTCAACAATATCTTTACTGCTCTATTCTGGTTTAATCTAGGCATATTTTTCTCCTGATTCCAGAAGTTTCAGTATTTTCTAGGTGAGTCTTCTCTCGAAGCACACCTATTTTCTGTCCTCTTCTACATCCTGTTAGGGAGCGTGCATAAACCACGTAGCTCCATTTTGGCCTCCTGCGAACCCCCCCTCCCCCCCACGTAGCCCTACGTGGCTTTTGCCTCTACCCCCCCCCCCCCGTAGCACGTAGCACGTAGTTTTTTTTTCCCTTTTGATTCTAGAAGACATTTTGTACTGTTTTCTTTTGTCAGACTATTGTAAATTGCATACGGAGATAATTAACTGAGGGAAATAAATATTCACATGCTGTTCTGAGTTCTGTTGTTCAGTTTAACTGTGAAAAATGTTATGAAAAGAAAGCTACGTGGTCTGGCTTGGAACCCCCCCCCTCCCCCCACGTAGCCCAGCGTAGCCTTCCAGCCAACCCCCTCCCCCTCCCCTGGACCGAGCCACGTAGTTTGTGCACGGTCCCTTATTAACTCTCACCTTCTGTTTTCCAATTTACTACTAATGTGAAAAGAGTTGGAAGTGAAAACAGGAGAGGTACTGGACCATTGCTGCTAATTATTGTGAAAAATAACTATTGGCGGTTTGTACTAAAACAATTTAGGTTTATGACAAAATGATATAATGTTGTCAACGAGATTAAAACGGGAGAGGAATGTTGTCGGAAGAAGATAAATTCTAAAGAGCCGCCTTATTGGACACACATACCCAAAAATAAAGGTTTTGGGTGATTATAGGGTGGAGGAGGAATTTATTGTAAATGGTATAAAGTGTAAATATCTTGGAATAACATTTTATAGTAAACTCAGTCGGGTATGACAGATTGCGCAGATGGTAAAGAAAAGTTTGCTGGGAAGAATAATGAAGGGATATACCAAGAAAGTGAGGGAATTCGAATACAAGAGATTGGTCAAACCAATGCTTAAGTGCGGTGTTGTAGTACCGCACCCACATCAAATACAGTATATGGGGTAATTGTGATGGAAGGCAACTGAATTCGTTTTGTCGAAATCGCAGAACATAATCAGTAACAAATTCAATAAAGCAGTGGACTTGGGAGTCACTGGTATATTGGTGTTGAGGACAGGATAAATATTACCGAGCGTGGTGGGTGAACGGTTAACGTTCTGGCCTCGCATTCGGGAGGACGCGTGTTCGAATCCCCGTCCGTGCATCCAGATTTGTGTTTTCCTTGATTTCCCTAAATCACTCCAGGCGAATGCCGGGATGCTTCCTTCAAAAGGCCATGGCCGAATTCCTTCCCGTTACTTGTCCAAAGTCCCTGTACCGCCTCTAATGACCTTAGCCATCGACAAGGCGTAATGCATTAAGTAAAAAAAAAAAAAAAAAAAAAAAAGGAATGGTACATGAAGGGAAGAGATTGTCATGACCACAAACTAGCACTTGATTGCAGGCAGTGGTAAAGTTTTCCTTTTGATAAGGAACTGGAATAAGGATTTAAAGGAAAAAAAAACTGGGAATGGCGAAAACACTTATATTGGGAAATTGCAACTGCACAATTTTACTCCATCACAATTTAATCAATTATGGTATTTCTAAATTTCTATTTTTCGTCAACTTCGTTCATTGCAGTAACTTTCCAGTTCAAAATCAAATGCTCACTACAACGAAGCCGATATCTGAAATAATATGTACTCTTAAACAGGAAAGTTGTTAAGGTCTCCTGTCTGTCCCCCGTGAAAACTTTTTAATACACTTGATTTACTCCATAGACAAAAAATTATGCTGTAGATGGTTACGAAATAGTGTTCTACAAGAACAACCTTCTAACGGAACTAAATCTTTTTTACACAGCATGGAATCATAATTTTCCATCGTTTTGTTAGGTAACGTGTAGTATTCAGGAATAGACGTGTCATGGTCTTTCAACAATGTATAGAATCCATCCGATTAATCAATCAATTGTACCTAACCAGGCTTAAATAACACTGGAATGGTTATCTTGAATTACGGTACCCGTATCGAAGGTCAAGCGTTGTGTTTATAGTTCATTACAATTTACTTCAATATCAACTATTCCTCTTTGGCAAAGACGGAGATAAAAATACTCAATTCAATATGTTTCAGGATATTTCCAATGCAAAAACAACATGTTATGTTTTGGTATTAACCCAAAGTGATCGTATATAAGACAATAGGTCGCAAATTAGATTACCACATTGAGCTATATTACATTAATTCCCCTAAGATATTAAACATTTCTGATTAGGGCTTTAAGAGTAGTTGAGGTCAGTAGGTGCAGTAGAGGATTGGGGGCAACGAACTGGATGGAATTAAGCAGTGACATTTTGAAGGAACCATCCCACCAGTCGCCAGAACTGATTCAAGATTGCACGGAAAACCGCAATCTGGACTCTGAAATCATAAAGCATTAGACATCTTAACGAGACCAGAGATTGAAGAGTGAAAGCTGCTTTCGTGTTTAAGCAGGTCCTATAGTGATAAACAACATATCTGAAGTTGCGCAACCAGGAGAAACACTACCACCAAGGGCATCGCGTGCGGTCCCCAGCCGTAATCTTTAATCACAAACTACTGGATTTTTTTTTATTATTTTAGACTCCTTCATACTGATACGGGCTTTTCTGTTCCTTCGTGCATATTAGACTTTTGTCCATCTCGTCTCACAGGGTATTGAATTCTAACCACTAGTTACCAAGCAATAGGATTTCATATTATGAGGTTTCTTAATAAATGATAAGAATACAGCATTTTCGATAAACATAAAGATGACTAAGAGCATTCAAACAATTGTAACTGTTTTTAATATAATCATAACTTTTAGCTGCTGATTATACCACCTTCAATTCATAATGCACAAATATGGAGAAGGATTGTTTAAATATTTTTTTCAATTCAATTCCGACCGAGCATATGCCCCTGTTGCCATTCCCTTCACATAATTTATCGTCTCAAGAATTTCTATATTTAAATTCTTTCAGTGCAAATTCCCTGTTTACTTACTATCAAATTTTAATAATTGTTGTAAATTCTATCAAATTTTATTAATTGTTGTTGTAAATTCTCTCAATGTTTTACGAAAATAGTTAATTTTTATAATGATTTATTCCAACCACAGATTCTACTACGAAAAAAAAACTCACTCCTTTACGCCACAAATCAAGTGGTAATCATTTCTTTCCTCTACTTAATAACAACCCAGACCGCATAATGTGTGTCTTGTACTATACACTCCTAGCACTTTCTTCACCAGCCTCTTATTTCCAACGACTTCAAGGCTATCTCCCTCATCACACCCGCTGTTGATAACTTCCACAGAGAAATCTAGTTGCCGTCGTATGCACCCGTCTCCTCCTCAACTCATGCAAGACATTACAGTTGCAATCGGCAAGGGAGGCCAAATTGACAGTGTAACACTACTTCTGTCCAAACAATTTGACAGAGCTATAAACTTGTGGTAAATAAGACAAAACCATTGTAAAGATTGAAAAAAATATCCTGCTGGTATAGGAACTCTTAAAAGTTAGAAATCAAAGAGTTAAATCGTAATATCAAAAGAGGTGTAGGTGAAAACGGAAATGCCGCAGGGTATTGTATTGGAACTATCACTATTCATTGTTTTAAGGAGTGGATGTGTTAATAATTTTTAGTCAGAAGTTAGGATACTTGTAGATGACACAATGTTCTATATTAACTCAATATATACATTTCAGAACATCACACAGATTAACACCAGACATAGAGATAAAATTTGCAGACCAGTCCATTCGAGAGGTAGAATGTGTGAAATTCCTAGGTTCACTTACTGATCATAGTTTACATTGGAAGGTGCATGTCCCGGACCTACTGAAGCGATCGGGTGCAGCCACATTTGCAATTCGTACAATTTCAGCACTACGTGATCTCCGCATGAAAGAACGGAGTGGAGTGGAGTGAAGGAACGTTTCGACAGCTGGCATTGCACGTCTGGGCTGAGACTTCTAGCTCACACCACCTGATGAAGACAGCAGAACCAGCTGTCGAAACATTGTGTTTTTATGACGCTATGCGGCTGAACATTGAGTAGTTTATTTTCACTTCTCAATGTCATATGTAATTCTCATAGAGTAAAGTGTTCAAAGCCCAAAAGCGAATAATAAGAATTATGCGTGGGGTTAGCAGTAGAACATCATATTCGGGAGGGCGTCGGTTCGAATCCCCGTCCGGGCGTCCAGATTTGGGTATTCCTTGGTTTTTCCAAATCACTCCAGGCGAATGCCGGGATGCTTTCTTCAAAATGCCATGGCTGAATTCTTTCCCGTTCCTTGCCCATAATCCCATCCCGCCTCTAATGACCTCGACGTCGAAAAGGCGTAAGGCCATAAGTAAAAAAATAAAAAGAAGAAAAAAAGAACTTCATTGAGAGAGTTGATCATGAAGTTATGGATTTTAACATTGGTGGCTGAGCATCTACAGGGCGTTTCCAAAATGACCGGTATAGTTGAAAAATCAATAAAAACTAAAGGGGCAGCGATAGAAATACACCGTTTGTTGCAATATGCTTGGGACAACAGTAAATTTTCAGGCAAACAAACTTTCGAAATTAGTTCAATTTTCAACAACAGATGGCGCTGCAGTCTGGAAAAATCTATTCTAAGGAATAAACCATTTTTTCACAGCAAACTTGCAATCTGTGAACAGCACACGCTTACAGCAGAAAGACGACTTACAGAATGGCGATCTCACAGACTGCGTTTACTTCTTTATCTTTCAAATCGCCTGCAGCGCCATATGTTGTTGAAAATTGTATCTAATTTCGAAAGTTTGTCTGCCTGAAAATTTACTGTTGTCCCATGCATATTGCAACAAACGGTGTATTTCTATCGCTGCCCGTTTAGTTTTTATTGATTTTTCAAATATACCGGTCATTTTTGAAACACCCGGTATACACATTTCCTTTGTAGTCTCAAATTATGCTGTGTTTGAAACAAAAAGTCCAGTAACGGGGTAGTTTTCACTTGCATTATATCACGTAGAAGATTTTTTTTTATCTTGTATATATTTGTGAAAGTATGCAGAAACCAAGTTTTCGACCTCCAACACCCTCGGCACAGTTTTTTGTGGCCAAAAAACATCAAAATTTTGGTACTTTTTCAGTTTATCGTCTATAACTCCATCCTGATGAGTCCTAGCAAGAAACACTATTTGAAAGAGGACAAAATTTCCTACAACTTTCGTAGTACAGTACAGAACAACTAGTATTGACACATGGGAAGGTAACTTCTGCGACCGAAAGGATACCAAGCAGACTGGAATTGGTATCACCCACTCTCGATTCGACTGCGACCTTCTGGTGAATCGTTTAATGCATACCACTGGAAATGGGGATACTATTTCTTCTAACAGTTCCTCCTCGCTCAAAGTAGTATCAACATTTCTTAGGATGCCCTGTTTATGTATCAAGAAGCTTCTAAATGTTTTGCTTTGAAGATGTGTAACTGCACTATTAGGTTGGCAGAGCTTGCGGTATTTGTTTCTATTTTGAGACGATTTTTTCCGATGCGTGTGATGTTGATAACAACCCTTTTAAAGTCATTGTTGTGTTTAAATATTAGTTTGACGATTGCCATCGGATGTAAATTACCCACATTTCTATCTAAGCTCTCCACAAAAACATAATATGGTCCACAATCTGTACGGCTATATCCGGTGGCGGATCCAGGATTTTGTTTTTGGGGGGGGGGGGCTAGGATTTGGTTTGGGGGGGGGGGTTGACTCGGGGAAGGAGGGGTTCACCGACAGAAATCTCATTGTTCCAGATGGCCGCCCTTATTAAATCTGTAGAGCAAAAAAAAAAAGTAGGTTAGAGTCGACTCAGACTGAGCATTAATAGGAACGAAATGATCTGCTACCTGAGCTGGAGGAAGAGTATTCTCAACAGTCTACTGAATCGAGCATGTCCACTTCCTCCGTATGCTCTATTTGTACTGGCGTAACCACATCCTGTTCTACCACTCGTGATTGTAAGCAAAGTCGTTTGGCTGGCTGGATCGACTCACCCGTGGAACTGTGTGGTGCAGGGCAGTACTCATCGAAGTGCATGGACCTTGCAATGTATTACTGCCTGGTCCTTCTTCCATTTCAGAAAATTGTTGCTGCTGTTGTTGCTGCTGCGGTTTCTGCTGCTGTTGTTTCTGTTGTTGCCTCTTCTGCTGCTGTTGTTGCATATGGGGATGTTGCTGCTGTAGGCCTTCTGTGGCGCTCAGCATGAATCGCTGATCGCTTGTAAAAGATAATACTTGTGATTGTATAACTTCATTCGGCGTATAATTCACTGACGGTACGTTGATGTTATTAGCATAGCACGCTTCTAGTCCCGTATTACTCGTTTGACCTATGTCCGGGGGGTCCGCAATATTTTGGCTGTGCTGTGGGATTTACACTCAGTCAGTCCCGAACGGACTAATCACGCGAACGGTTGATCTCGAAACTGCACTCAGTAAATTCTAGATGTAGTTATTTCGCGACGTTATAATCACTTTCCGTACGTCACTCGAAGTTAAATTGCACCGGCACTCACGCTCGCGAGCCGATGTTACCTCTTCGGCGGTCAGGAAGTAACTCCTCATACCTTCTTAATTCGGCACTGCCTTCGATGGCCACGACAACAGTGGAACACATATCACTTGAGAAAAGTTTCCTGTTACGTGCATTCATAAACTTACCTAATTCTCCTTCAAAGGAACTAAGAAACAGAAACTATATAGCCTCCTCACATTGACAAAGCTTCTAGGGCAGCGTTTCTCAACTGTTTTCAAACCGAGTGCCATTAAATTATCAAATATAATGCTGCGGGCCTGTTACTTATACGGTCCTCCTAAATTTTATTTTTTCCTCTTTTCGTTTCAGCTGTCTATGTATGACGATTACGCAACTTCATTTCCTTCCTCGGTCGCCAGTACTCTTTTCATTCCCTGGCCCACTTTTGCTTCCTCTGAGAAAACCCTCATTTTTTATGATTGGCTTTTCTTCAGTCAGATCCTTTACCTCCGCAATTTTTCCTCTGATTAGTTCCCTGCCTTTAAAATCTTCCACCCTGGGACTAATTTTATTATCTATGTTATTAACATCTCGCACATGTATCATTATAACATAATAAATCTAAAACTATGTTTTGAATTCCTATGAAAACGAAAATATTAAACTGGAAATGAACCATTAAAAGTTAATTACATGTTAATCAAATCAAACCAGATATATAATAATGTTAGTATAGGCTGGATGCTACGCTATACCACCGGCCTACATGCATAAACTAAATAAAAGACGCTAAACCGTACACCATTTATTTTTGTTTACTTCACCACACACGTTACCAATCCTACCACATACCGCTGTTTCTCATAACCATTTAAAACCCTTAGTAAACCGTCATTTACTTAATATCTTTCTAGACAAATGCCGCTCTTTCTGATGCCATCTGGAAATGAATAGACTATTGTAGAAACAACGCTGTTCTATCCTCGTCCTGGAGATGCAACATTTTTGCCCGGTCATTGAAATATTCAAGGCTTTTAAAAAGTTGGGCATAGACTTATACACTACAAATATTGTATCAAAATTTATGATATTCTGCCTGTGGATCACCTGAACTATCTTCGCGAACCACAGGTTAAGAAGCACTGTTCTAGGGGATATTTAGTTGAATGTTACAAAAATGGCAGCTGCTGCTGCGCTCTACCGACGATGTTACTAACTTTATCGAGCTGTAGAGTGTGACAACGAAGTTGTCTCCATTCGCCACTAGCAAAGCGAAACACCCCCCTTGAATATTACCGCAAAAATGCTAGAGCGCATGCGCGATTTGTGACATCTGATAACTGTCTCCACGGCAGCAAAACAGTTCACTGATGTGGCCAACAGATGGAGTTCTATATTTTCCTTAGCTGTCATTAGTTATCGTAGAGTAGAGAATGCCGCATTTATAAATATTTATTTTTCTTGCACTACATTTATTTTTTTTAAATTATTTATTCTTGATTAGAGGTGGTGACATATCACAGTGTCACTACGTCTAGAGCCACCACTGTATTATATGTTTCAAAAGTAAGGTCCCCAACTCTGTACCCTTACCGTGCATGGTGCAATGCGAAATCTGACAACACTACCGTGATCCCCAACCACCGATTCTAACAACCAGCGTGGCTTTGCAACGGTCAGTACCGGCCTGACAGCCATAAGCGATGGAGCCCGTTATCGCCGTCACCGTCATGTGTGGAATTCGTGCGGTTATCCGATTTTTGCACTCAACAAAGTTACCACCTGTAGAAATTCATCGGCAATTGAGTGAAGAGTATGGGGAAACGTGTATAACCATTCAACACGTCCGCAAATGGTGTAGGGAGTTTGCCAACGGCCGTACGGACGTCCACGACGAACAACGAAGTGGGAGGCCTTCGATCTCCAACGACGTTGTGGCGAAAGTTGAGCAAATCCTGCTCGAAGATCGGTGAATCACCATCCGGCAAACTGACTGCTCAAATTCCTGAGGCTTCTGAAGCTTCAATTGACAGGATGCTGAATGAAAAGCTAGGCTACCACAGGGTGTGCGCGCGCAAGGGTGCCACACATGCTTTCAGAAGTCCACAAACAGCAGCGCGTGTCGAAGTTCTGCAGTGAATGCGACGAGAATAACGAAGACTCCCTTAATTGTTACGGGGGATGAATCGTGCTGCCATTAGGTTACTCCGGAAACAAAACAACAATCGCGCCAATGGAAACACACCGGATCGCCACCACCAAAGAAGTTTAAGCAGCAGCTGTCAGCAGGAAACATCATGGCATCGGTGTTTTGGGACCGGCGTGGTGTACTGCTCATTGATTTTATGTCTAGAGGGACCACCATAAACTCCACAGGTTATTGCGAGACCTTGAAAAAGCTCAGACGGACAATCCAAAATCGTCGTGGGGGAAAACTCAGCAAAGGCGTAAGGCTGCACCACGACAATGCCCGTCCACATGTGTCGCAACAAACGAAGGAGTTAATCGACAAATTTGGCTGCGATGTCATTGACCACCCCCCCCCTCCTTACAGCCCCGATTTGGCACCCAGCGATTTCCATCTGTTTCCGAAATTGAAGGAGCACCTAGGCGGTCTACGATTCCAGACGGACGAGGAGTTGCAAGAAGTTTCCAAGTTTCTCAACGGGTTGGCGACGGACTTCTTTGAGGTGGGAATGCAAAAGTGGATTAGTCGACAGAAAAAAATGCATAGAAAAAATTGGGACTATGTGGAAAAATAGCTTAAAGATCAACGTTTCCTATGGCGTAATCGTTTTTTTTTTTTTTAATAAAATTCCTTGTATCTAAAAAAAATATGTGGGAACCTTATTTTTGAAACAACCCTCGTATTAAAACTGAAACAATGTGTGAAACGCTACAGGGATTTCTATCTGGGTATGTTAATATGGAATAAAATAAATGCCAATGAGAATCAGCTTATTAGGTACACAGGTAAAAAGATAAACGGTTTATATCATTGTAGGATGTAGGAGGAATTGCTTGTTGAAAACCTTACGTGTAAATACTTTGGCATAACATTTGATGGAAAACTCAGTTAGCAGGAGACACTGAGCAGAAGGTCGGAAGAGTTTACAAAATCCTTCATTTATTGGAGCGCATTGATTAGAAGATGTAACAAAGAAGTGTAGATACTGGTTTGTTAAACATTAGTCAGAACCCATATTTTAGCTATCAAATACAGGAGTTGGAGGGCAAGTCAAGGAGGGCAACTAGATTTGTCTGTGGAAGTTTCTGCAGTACGCGATTTGTGTGTCAAAGTGTATGATAAAGGAGCTGGGTTGTGAGTCATTTGAAGATATGAGGTGGGTGAAGAGATGCTTGGAATGATAAGGCTTATATTAGTGATGATATTTATAGGAGTACTACGCTGAAATAAAAAAAAGACCTTGGCCATAAACTAGCACATGAATTCAGGTGTAAGGTAGCGGGAAAACTTTCTTTTGTAAGTAAGGAAGTCAGGGAATTAAATAAATCACCGACGAAAGTATTGAACAATTTGCCGAAAATAGTGAAAAAGTTTAAAATTGAAATTCGTTACGAGAAATTGTAAGCGGGTGCAATGAAAGAATTTCAGATTAAATTTATATACCATATCACGAAATTGCAATTTAGGCGTATAGGGAAATTTCCACCGGAGCCTGTGCTCCATCACAGATTAAATTAAGAAAATTAGTGATTAATTGATAACTGTAATGTAACGGACTGAGATTTTGTATCCCAATTACTTCACTTCCTTCGTAACACCCTCTCCAGTATGCAGAATTTTCCATGCTATCTGCCCGATGTGTCGTACCTACCCAACCAAATTTTCTATCATTTCATAAAATAAGACAAAATAATTACTTTGTGTTCAACGAACATCTCCTATCTACCTTATAATAATTAAGAATACCTGTTCCTTTTTTTGTGTAATAAAATCAGATAAACAGGAAATGCATGACACCATAATATAATTGGCTGCAAGGAAAGTGTGAAGAAATAGAAAAGGGAATGATTGTAGTTAAGATAAATGTGGCTTAAACGAGGCTCATAGGAAGTTCTGAGAAATTAAGATGTGTAAACGTTAAAGGTGGTACACTCAAAAGATAGAATTTTTTCCTGAGGTGTGCGGATGAACCTGCTTCAGCAGTGTCTAGTCATCTGCAAGTAACAATGATTTTTACTAATGCGGTGACTGAAGGTGCTAGGTTTTCGGATCCTCAAACTGTCAATTTATTTTTGTCTTTCCCGTAGTCCACAGGTCATGTTCGAATTCGTTCCCTTTCCTTGCCCCAGTCCTCTTCCTGCTCTAAGGCCCTCCATATTAACAATCCGTGAAGCCCCCAAAAAAATTTCTACCTGTTGCCAGATCTGTGTTCCCCTGGAGGTACTAGTTCCTCTTATTCTCTTTTTGTTGTTGGGACGTTCCAGTTTCCGTATTCAATCTTTATTATAATTTTCATCTTCAAACATTACACAGCGTCACCGTTCTGTTTTCTGTAGTTATTTCATCGCCGTTGATCTTCCTAAGTGATGTGTGTGTGTTCATATGGCTTTACGCCTCGTCGAGGCCGATAGAGGCAAGAAAGGGGTAGGGGCAAGAAACGGGAAGTAATTCGGCCTTGAGCTGTATAAGGAACCACCCCAGCAGTCGACTGGAGTGAAAACAGAAATCTGGATGGTCGGACGGGGATTTGATTCGCCGTCCTCCCGAATGCCAGGCCTGAGTGTTACGGCTCACCCATCACGCTCGGTTTTGTTCTATCGTTATGAAAATTTAAGTTTTTCCTATTTTAAAAATTGGTGATGTTAAACTCCTCTTCGGTTTTTTCCTCTTGTGCTACTTCGTACTTTAAGTGCCTTATTGCTCCATTATCGTTATGCAGGACGTGAGTTAAAATGCCACTTCGCTTATCTAAATTTTCGTTACCATGGTTATTCGGAATCATTCCAGGTTACAGTCGATTTCTTTGCAGTCTTTTGGATGAGTCCTAGAGATCTTCTTATGACGCCATAGCCGATTCCGAGTGTAGGACCGAGCGTGGTGGTGTAACGATTAGCGTTCTGGCCTCGCATTTGGGAGGACGGCGGTGCAAATCCCCTTCCGGGCATCCTGATTTGGGTTTTCCATGGTTTCCCAAATCACTCCAGGCAAATGCCGGGATGCTTCCTTCAAAATGCCATGGCCGAATTCCTTCCCATTCCTTGTCCCCCATCCTTTCCCGTGTCTAAAGACCTCGCTGTTAAGAGACGTTAAGCAATAAAAAAATAAAAAAAAACGAGTGTTGGCGGTTCTCATGGAGAGTGTGTTCCTGCGTGGGATCTCCTTCCCCAGTGGGTTATGTACTTGTGGATGACTGTGTTGGTGTGAGTGTTCAGTATAGAGTGAAACCCGCAGACCTAGTCTTCCGAAAAACGCGAGGAGACCGCCAGGCTTAAAGTCTAATTAACATCACTCCATACGCAGTGCGGAGAGTTTCAGGATTTAGCCAGGACTTTGGTGATTAGGAGTTGTGCACCAGCAGCTCTCCTACTATTCCCGCTAAGTCTTGGTGAGGAAAATTTCTTCCGCCACCAGGACTGAAACCAGCTAACCCCGCGTCAGCGCCGGACTCCATCACAGTGCCGCAGCCAACTAAGCCAATGAGAGAGAGAGAGAGAGAGATATATTTGGTCTTATCGTGCTTTTGCTGCTCAAGGTCATGTTTTTGCTAGTTCAGAAGATGGTCACGTATTTGAAGCTTTAATGCTATCTTCTGATTGACGTATTATGAACTTGTTGTCTGCGATAAAATCTTTATCCGAATTGCCTCTTCAGTTGCTGGCAATTATTTATGACTTCGAGTAGTGACAGCCGTGTGTTAGCTCACAGCTTAAATTTTTCTTTTTGTTGGTTGTATGTTAAAACGCTTAGTTTTTGTTTCCACATAACTCGTAAAAACCTATTGCTTTTGTTGTTTTAGTTATTTCATTTACTTGTTAACTGGGGAATGCTGATCTCGTAGTAACAACCGACCCGTTCTTACCTTAATTTCCCTTGGCCTTACTTCTTCTTTTGTTAATAACACCTGCATAAATCCTGTAAATGAAGTTCAATAGACTTGTTCATCTTGACTACTGAATTCCACTATACATTTGCCACAAATCTAGCTCGTGTATCGCTTACCATTTGAGGAAAGAGCACAGGTGTTGATCTGTTATGTCAAGTACGCTCGGATTCCAGGTCCCCGATCGAGTAGGGTATCCACGACAAATCGAAAACTGTCATCGGCGGCTTATTCCTTTGGGGATAGATATCCTGCCCAATAATGCCATACGAACTTAGTTTATTGCTATTTTGTTTGAGAAGCTGTTGAGGAGGAAATTCGGGAATACCTTTCCCAGCATTCAGCTTGATAGTTTACAGTAGCCGGCCCCGGCAGCGTAGTGGTAGCGTGCTTGCTTCGCATTGCAGGTGTCGTCTGTTCGTGTCCGGCCGAGGACATGGGTGGTTTTAATTAAATGTTGTGTTCGTCTTGTGTAGTCCTTACAGAAGACGGAAAATAATCACACTGAAATGAAATCTATACATTGTAAGAGGAACACACACGTTGAGCTGGCTGTATGGTTAACATGGCCAAAAGCCACTTTTTTTTTAAAGTTTGCAGTAAATCGTAATGATAACAGCCGGTACGTCAAGAACGAGGCTTGAACTTTGAAATGTTCCCTATGTTAGGAAATCGACTTCTCGACCTTACTGTGGCCGTTCACTACCAGTTATTAATTTCCAAATAATATTAAGCATAAAAACAAATCAGGTGGGCGCCAGAGATTAGAGTGTACTCTATTCTTAAGGATGCGACATCCAGATCTCAAAGTATTGTTACTTAAACATGAATTATTGAACAACTAGAATTATTAATAAAGTCAACTGACACATTACATGACTGGATGGGATCTATTGAAAACAAGGTTCACAATCTGACTTTTAGATTTACTTATGTATTTTAATTGTTTACTTGACAAGATTTTACAAAGATTAATTTTCTTTTTAAAACACAAGGGTACATGACTTCTTCTGTGGAGCAAGAGAGTCTGTCTCGGGGCGACAACTAGGGTAAAACGACGTTGATGCAAAAGTTCCTTTTTCTGAATGGTGGTTACCGTGCAGGCGAATCTAAGTTGTGCAGCCGGCGGGTTGACCAGCTCTCCGTCACGGCCGGCTGCCTCCCTGCTGTCTCTACCGTGGTCAGCTCGGGCTGCCGATCTACCTCTCTCGGCAGTCAATCAACCAATTCCTTCTCTTCCGTGCTGCCGGACACAGCGTCGCTTTCCTCCCCCTCTTGATGACGTCTGCCAATGTCTGTATTTGGAGGCAAGCTCTTCTCGCTGGTTGGCTCGGGACATGCAACAAAACCGTCCTTTTTTTCATAATAAAAATACAACTTTTTCCTATTGGCTGTACTCCCTGGCTTGCTCTCACCCTTCGTTCTTGGATACAGATTTACTTTTTATTTTATTTGCTTACTGAAACAGCCCAGGCTCCTCTTGAGTTGTGTCACGCGACTGTTATGCCATAAGTAAGATTTAATGGCAACACTCAGGGACTGGCGTTCACCTAACACTAGCAGAACCTCCCCTGGGACCGACGCACACACGACGAGAAAAAAAAATAAAAAATACGCACACATGTGTTTCAATCTCTGGCTCTCGCGGAACTTTACAACCTGGACTTATTGTATTTTCCTGACTCATTCCGGCGCGCGCCTAAAACTGGCAGAATGAATCAACCTTCGTTTATACAATTAAATTTCACATTTTAAATTATGAGTAAAATTGCAGCGATTTAATATTCAGATTATTGGTACTTTATTGCATTTCATAGAGTGCGAAGTGGTATCTAAAAATTTCCGGACTAATCCTACAATATCTAAAATACTCACATCAAACGTCGAAGCATCGGTTCCGCGTTAATCCCATTGGGTGAACATTTTTTGTAACGCCGATTCTGGCAAACGCTCCACGCCCCGAGCGATTCATATTATGTCTGCCCTATCGACTCGAACTGGCAGTCGAAAAGTCAGAGAGTGTCAAATCAGGTGAATAAGGGCGACTGGTGATTACAGTCGTGGAATTCTTTGCAAAAATCTGTTTTGTACAGAACAAACTGTAGGTCAGTGCATTGTCGTTATGCGTAAAGGCCGGTCTACACGTAACGTCTTGACTGACGTTTTACTTGATCGGGCAAGACGTCAGGAAAAACTGACCAAAAGCTCGCGTCCACACACTTACGTTTTTGAATTCAGACTTTGGCTCAGTTCTATTGAAATCATGGGTGAAGCATTAATTTTAGCGATTATTTCACAAAGTTTGATGAGATTAGAAAGTAAGAATGGTCTAGAAGTGGTTTGCTAAAAGGTTCTTTCATCTGAATTTGCCTCGGAAATTATCTCATGAGGACTGGTGTAATTATTTACGAATGGTTACGGATCCTTATTTGAAATAATCTAAAAAAAAAAGAGAGAGAGAGAGTGACTGCTATGATAAGATTTCTAGTAACAAGTAGAAACTACGAACATCTAGAGTTCACAACTATAATTTCGAAACAATCTCAAGATCTAGAGTTCACAGCTGTAATGTCGTAACAATCTTTTAGCCGCCTTATACCAGAATCTTGTCGAGTTAAATATGAAAGTTGAAACCAGGAAATTCATTTACGAAGAATTGGACTTGTTCTGAAAGATGCGAAACGTGTAAGGGATACATTAAAGATGTACTTTAATAACCACGGAACATGACATTGGCAGGACAACTTTTTTAGGAGAATTTGATAAAATAAAATAATTTTGAAGACAATAATTATTTATTTCATTTATATTTAGCACTACTACTGTCTAGCTATTAAATATATCTACTTTATTTTTATACGTACATTTCTAAAGTACAGTTCTGTTAATTTGTAATGGTTGCCAACTTACTTCAGCTTCTGAATCATCCTCTCTATTGATAATTGATCCTCTTGGAGTATCTTTATAATTTAAGAATAAAAGAAGGTCAAAATTCCACAGAGAAGATTTGTAAATATCATCGGCACCAGCACCAAAAAGTGCCAGCTGCTTAATTTTTAACAACCTTTTAAGAAACACTGAACGAAAACAATTTTTTTTTTCATACCCGCTTCATTTGTATCTCCAAGATACACTTGCTTACATTTATCAACCAAAGCATATGCTTAATTTTCTTGTCCCGCATGCTGTAGTCATTTGACTTTAACTTGCCGTATACAAGGATAACCCGGATACAACTCAATGAATTCCGTAATCAAATCACTGTCCTAGATTCTAAAAGACCACCGCGTAAAATGTTTTCAAAAAGAAAACCAACATAATAGTTATTTTAGCTCTGCATAAGCTGAGAGGTGATTAAAGGCTGAAGGGAAAACATCAGTCAAGACCGAAAACAATGCTCCCGTTTTCTGGAAGTCGTCAGTCAAGACGGAAAACAATGCTCCCGCTGATCCGTTTTCTGGAAGTCGTCCGTCTTCATTCAGTTGAGGTAAAACGTCCGTTTTGCTATCCACACGCAATGTTTTGTCTGATACGTTTTGCCGTCAAGACGTTACGTGTAGACCGACCTTAAGAAACATTCACGCTTCAAAGCTCCAGTCCTATTCTTGCCTAGTCTTACCGAGTGGCAGTAGAATGCCGAATTCACGCTATGCTTCAGTTGCAGACCTACAAATTCTGGATGATATATTGCTTTCACATCGAAAAAAAAGTAAGCGTTCTCTTCACACATTTATAGTCTGTATCCATTAATTTAATTGCGATGGAGCACACAACACGGTGGCTGTTTCCGAACACACCCATTTTTCTACTTTCTTTTTCCCACTTACGTTTGCCCTCTGCTAATTCAGGGTTTTTGGAGAGATATTCATCATTTCTCTTGGTAATTTATTCCAATCCCTGAGCCACCTATCTACGAAACAAAATCTTCCTACACCCTTGTGCCTGAGATCGAGTGCCAGCTTGTAGTCATGGTCATCTTTTCCCTTCCATACACCTCACCTAATGCATCCACCAACATCCTTCCATGCTTCATTAACAATACATCTCCCATGAATCTCTTCACCTTCCTCCTGTCTTCCAATGAATCCCATCCCAGCTCCTTTATCATATCAGTTACTGATTCTGTTCTGAAGAAATTTCCAGGGACAAATCTTTGCACTCTCTCCAACTCATGTTCTTGATACCCAAAATGTGTGTCCCATAATACAACGTCACCCGTCGGCGTTTCTTAGAAGTTGGTGGGTGACCTGGAACTCTTCGATTGACGATTGTTGCTTCCTTTACGGATTATAGGCGTACATCTTATTTTCAACGTTCATTGCGTTCCACTGAAAGTCAGCGAGCCTTTAATCGCGAAAACTTATATGAATCTGATGCCTTCATCTCCGAATCATTTCATAGGTTTTACTAGCACTTTCATTCATATGCGCTGATCTTTTTTCGATTACATCGTAAAAATTTCGAGATACAGAATTAGACATTGACGCGAACTTGTATACTGATCAAATCGAACGAGAAAGCAAGTTGAAAGTTGTCACACAAGGTTGTTTCGGATGAGTACGATTTCGCGTTATTGTTATAATTTAATTTAATAGAAAATTCTCCCACTCCGTTACTACTGAAATCGAGTGTCAGCTTTTGGTCATAGGCATTTTTTTCTCCTACGGTGTACTACCTACACTTAATTCTTATACTAACATCTTATCAAGCATCATGATCAATATACATCTTGTACACTCCAAGCACTAATTTTCGATTCATAGTAGCTAAGTTATACCAATCTAATCTGTATCTTTCGCTTTAGTCTTCGCCTGTTTTATTCACTTTCTGACCTTTTGACTATAATCGTCGGTAGTGTTGCATTAATTTTTCTTTCTCAACAATGTTTATTTCTCCTATGTGCCGAGTCTTAAAAATTTGCCGCTTCAGATGCTAACATTTTTCTTGCAATGTTCTTAATTAGTCGATCCCAGCATGGTCGATACACTTTTTCTAGTTTTTCGCTGCCAAATTTTCTTTTTTTTCTATTTTCTTGGGTGTTGTACCATAGATACACCATTTTCATTTTACTTTTTTACTTTTTTTTTTTCTGAATCCTGAACGCCATGTTGTTTATCTTCTTTTTGTCTATCGTTTACTTCTCTGCTTTTTTATGGTGAATTCGATAGTTTGACAATAGATATAAATATCTTTTCGGTTTATCGTTCTTAATATAAAACTGCGAAGGTCTTGTTGGCGGCAATTGGTTGTTGAAAACTTTTTATTTTGTTTAATTCACTAACATTGGATTGATTTGTTAAGAACTCGCCATTAAGAAGAGCCATTAGGATCATGTCTGGACAGGGCATAATAATACGTCGAAATTTCCAGCGTTTGGATTCCTCATCTAGAAACACATATTATAAATGCTGTCATGTAATACTAATACTGATGTAATCCAACACCATGTCGCCTTCCAACCGACCAGAGTGTAACCACTCTGGTTGTTCGGTACTGTGATTGACAGGCCATACTGGTTACCTATCACTCTAGGTAAGAATCACGAGGAACCATTTGGCAGGTGGATGGTTGACAGGTAGTGTCCAACCGAAGGTCATTTTTTGGCCGAAGCCGAATGTTCGGCTCTTGGGATAATCTTTGTCCGTAGCCGAAGCCGTAACCGAAGGTTCAAAAATAATTATATATCTTAGACCACTGACACGAAGTATGTATGACATGCAAATACTGAACTGTTATTTTGTTTTATGTGTGGTATTGTTGATATAAATTGCACCTTTACAATAATTATCAGCACAGTTTTTAATATTTATTTTTATAATAAAATAAAACAGTAAAATAGTACCAAACCAGGTTCTGAGCAATGCAATTTAGCAAAAATAAATGCAGTTATTTTATATTTAAAAAGAAACTATAAAATTTAACAGTAACAGCCCGAACTAAATCAGAATAATTTGTCTCATGTATTAACTTAATAATTAATGTTTGGGGTTTTAGCTTTGGTAAATCAAATACATGTTAGCTTAAGTATACGAATACCATCATTTTTTAACAACAATAAAAACAAGTTCCAATCTTCTTACCTAACATAAATTATTCTAGCTTTTAAAGTACGATATTCTGTTGTCTAAATTAGTATCACATATTAAATTTTCAGTTAAAACCGAATCGATACCAATATTTTTAAAGTAGTTTCACGTATACATGTTAATTAAAAATGTACTGATTATAACCAAAACAAAAAGTACGTCGGCACTAATAGAATAAAATTTAATAATCAAAGCCAAACAGCCTAATGTTATAAGCTAAAACTAATAGTATTTCAATATTTTTCCGCTTTAATTAGCTCTTCTGCCGTTATAGATTTAACCAGCAGCACTGAATAATTGTTCGCTAGGAATACTAGTGGGAGGAGATGATAAATATTTGGTTGCTATCGCTCGTAAATATATATACGTACTGGAAGCCCAAAATTGAAAAATATTAGTAGTCCTCAGCAGCAAAGGTTCTTTTAAACAACAAATAAAGTGTTCTTCAAACGGTGGGTGACAGCTGTCCGAATATTCTAATTCATTCTCAGTCAAAGTCATTTTGTTAAGGGTATCCCATAAATCGTCTGCTAGGGATTTATTTTCAGGAATAGAATTTGATGTTGAACAGGAGGGTCCAGGTTCACCAACATCCACATCCAAATGGTCCGTACTATTTGTTATTGTCAGTGCACAGTTTTGACGTAGAAATGCCAAAATTTCAGTCTTCGTATTTACAATTTCGTCGCTAGTCAAATACTTAATTTTAAACCGTTGATCGATTAGAGCGGCAATCAACAACCGTAAGGTTTTTCTTGAGAAAGCAGATCTCCTGTTAACAGACTCACACAAGCGGCTTTTGAGCAATATTATATGATCAGCCTTCATCCTTCTGAACAAGTTTTGAATTTAAGATGTCAATCAATGGTATAATTAAAGATACTGATGATGAATCGCTAGATATATAAGTTGTTGCTTGATAAATACACTTCAGCACAGTTATAAAATTGTTCATTTGTATCCATTCTTCTGCAGTTGGAATTTCTATTCCATCACGTTCTAACATATACAGATTTACTGCATTTTTCTGTTCTATTAATTAAGATATCGAGTGGCTTGTTCACTCTTCTTACGTTTTACGACACTTTTTCACTATTGCAATTAGAGCAATATCTTTAAAAATTACATCGTGAATCATGAGCTGTAGAGTGTGAACAACACAACCAACAAAAACGAAGTTTCCACAGCGCATGGTTGCGTTCATATTTGTAGCATTATTACGAATACCCCTATGGATATTTTCTCTTGTATTGTATCAGTGATTTTTTGTGTAATATATTGCCCTGTATGATCTTCTTCCAAGACACTAACAGCCAGTTTAATTTTTTTCTTTTGGAACCTTTGGAAATGCCATGTGTCGTGAAACTCAAAAATATATTCGTGGTAAAACTGATCCATTCAGCCTTTTTCTAAAAGCAATACAACTTTACTGTTTACTTTTTCTTACGTAGCTGGCATTAAAGACTTTCTAAAATATTTCTCTCGCTTTTGTCTGTACTTGGGTCGAGTTTGAGGCTAAGTATAATGAAGTCTGGGAAGTTTACAATGACCAGGTCCATACGTAATACATTAATCCGCAAAGAATCGGATGATTATCGGGCCATAGTGACGCTACTTTTTTGCTACGATATCGCGTAAAATAGACTGTTAAACTTCCTTTTTAAAGTCTTGGGGCACATACAAGATCTCCGATTTTTAAATAAAATTTAATCAATCTTTGGTATTTAACACTGGCTTCACAATTTTTATGATGTTTTCCAAATGGTTCTTTATCTTTGCTATCGTCTGTTGGCGCGCTACGTTAACGGTATTCGTAAAAGTTGAATTTTCGGCGGCTGGATGAAAAACTTCGGCTTCGGCCAAACATTCGGCTGAATTTGGCCGAAGCCGAATGTGCGGCCGAAGGTGCTTTTTTTTGGCCGAAGGTGGTGGAAGCCGAAGCCGAACCTTTGGTCGGATTCTATTGACAGGGATGTTGGGTTGACTGGAATGTGTTAGGGAGGAGCAAAGAGTGTCAAGGAACTGAAAGGACTCAGCCCTGCATAACCATAAAGCGTCGCTTACTGGAGTGTACTAGTATGAAATAATGACCCTGTCCTTTATTTGTGTTAAGACTGGCAAACAAATATATTGAAAAGCATTATAATTGAAACGAATAAATTCAAATGATGTAATTTCCGAAAGGGGAAAAAAAAACGAAAGAAAGGGGAAAAAAACCTAGATGAGTTGCTGGAAGTTGCTCATGCTGTGTGTTGTACTGTAGCGGCGAGGCACCGCGCTGGAGTCCGTCGCCTGACGCGATGTTAGCTGGTTCCAGCCGTCATGGTGGAATTATTTTTCCATCGTATTGATAAAAAAAAACCCTTCCCATTTATATTGTATATCATACTATTGACGTCATAACTCCAAAAATTGTTCTCAAGGAAGATTTCAATTCCTATCTTCAAATATTTCACGTGCTGATCAGAGAATTCCTCGCAGATCGTAGCTGACGTCTGACAGAGAGCAATTTCTGTAAAAGACAAATTTTGCAATGAGCGGTAGTTTAAATTGTTTGGAATTCAAGGAAGGAAAGAAGGCTGATATGTAGATTATAAATCGAACAAGGAGTTAAAATCAGAGTGGGGAATGATCTTACAGAAGAGGGAAAGATTGGAAGAGATGTAAGACAGGGATGTTGTCTGTCACCCATATTATTTAACATATATTTGGAGGAAATATTATACAGAGGAGCTTAAGAGGTAAAGGAGGTGTATGATTAGGATTAATTGCATCAGGTTTGCTGATGACATTGTTTTGCTGGGGGAAGTGTCAAGATACTCAGAAGAATGTTAGAGGCTTATAACAAAGGGTTGTAAGGAATTCGTTCTCTTCATACCAACTACGTTGAAGCTTTAATAAACGTTGATAATATCAACGTGGTTCAATCGATATCAACGGCTCATTCAAAACATGTTCGATAACCTTAAGAGTTGTCGAAAATATTTAGTACGTTGAAGGCCTTGGCGAGACAAGGTTTTCTGTAAGAGGAACCAACAGCGATGAAAATTCAAAATTCATTGCATTTTTAAAAGCTCGAGCTGAAGATGTGACTGATCTAAAATCGTGGCTACAAAGAGATGGTTACAAATGGCTTCATAATGACTGTCAGAATGAAATTCTTGATTTGATGGCTACTAAACTATTGTCTGCAATCAGGGGCGGATCCAGTGGGGGGGGGGGGGAGAGAGGAGCCTCCCCAAAAAGTATCTAGATCCACCTCCCGCATCGTAATTTTGGAGATCTTTTTTTTTCTTTTTTAAGCTCTCCTGATCTTATAATCCGAGGAGACTATAAAGACTACCCTCAAGCCCCCCCCCCCCAAATCAAAATCCACTCAAGCCCCTCCCAAACCACAGTCCTGGATCCGCGCCTATCAGGAATCATGGAAGAAATAGGATCAACTTGCCTCAGAATCGTTTCAGAAGATTTCATTGCAAGTGAACTTTTTATTGGATTGTTTTTAACGAAAACCAAAGCAGAAACCTTATTTGATCCGTTTATTGACATTTTCGCCATGCACAAGTTGGCGCTCCTAAAACTCAAAAGGCTACGATGAGGCTTTCAATGTTCCTGGAAAAATAGCTATTTCAGCCACGAATACGCAATGTAGAGCCTCGAGCTTAACGAGATGGAATTGAAAGAGTTTTAACAGCAAGAAGGTTCATAGGAACTATAAAAGATTTGGCAAACTTCTTGCGAGACTCGCCGAAACGACTTTTACAGTTTAAGTAATTGCAAATCGGAATCTAATATGGAACTAATGATGATTTTCCCCCCTTTTTTTACAGCCTATTGTCCAAGTTATTTGTAAAGATTAAAAGTTAAATCCAATTTTTTAAATTATGGTTATATATTTTTAAGCATATCTATACATTTTTTTAGTGATGGTTAATGAGAATAAAATCTCTTAAATCAGTAAGAGAAAATTATCAGCAGCGGAAACAATTTTTATACGATCATTCTGCAGCAGAGAAGTAGATAGCGCTATGGCTGCTTAAGGCTTCTGGAATTTATTCCTACATGGTATGGTTTAAGTGTATTTTCTATTTAACGATGACGATATACATTTTTAATCGCTTCGAAATTTTGAATGCAGCTCTACAGAAATGAATTCATATTATTGGATCGTGTGAGAAGATAGAAGCAATCACCGACGTTTTGTAGTGTGTTCGAGATTCAAAATTCGAAGCAATTTGGCGGAAAAGTGTGCATTCAGGTACTAACTTTGAAATCAACTAACCACAAATCCCACATCAGCGTAAAATTCCCATCGCCTAGACCAAGGTAGAAGCGAAAATCTCCTATTCGAAACACCTCAAGATTTTTTTCGTAAATCTTATTTTGAAGTTTATGATCAAGTACTCTTGTTAAAGAGTCAATTCCACAACGATTCCATCCACTTCTTAAAATCGTTAGAATGATTCGCTTTGGAACAGCCCGCAAAAATTGAAAGATTTGTAAATTTCTATAACCATGATTTTACCGAGAAAGATTTCTGAGTGATAGAGACAAGTTTTTGCAACTATTAAAAGGCAAGATGAGAAGGCAAAAAAGTATGGGAGGTGTTGTAGATTTTTTTACAAAAGTACAGACTAGAAGACTCACACCAGAGTTTGTTCACTACGTTCGACTACTCGTTACCATTACTGGGTCGTCCTGTTCGAATGAATGAAGTTTTCTTCTTACACCAACATAAGACTTACCCAGGATCGACAATGTATTGAAAACAGACAATAATATCGCAACATTACATGTATATGGTAATGTGACGGACGAACAAAATTTGGAAGAATTGTTGAATCGGTTCATTTCCAAACAAGCAAAGCGCAGTACAGTTTTTGGATTGCGCAATTAATATTTAGTAAATTAAAAATATAAGTCTTGTATGAAACTAAATTTATATTAAATAAATTCGAAGTCTTTTAATTCATTTTTTAGTTTGTATCCGAATGAATTTCTCTTATGAATTTGTTTGTATAATTATCATTATTATTATTTTAGATAAGATAGCCAAATAACATTTTCAAGGAAATCTCCCCCCTCCCCCCCCCCCCCCCCCCCCACTAACTGCCTGACTACCCACTGATTCACTGCAGATTTATTGATTGTGTAAAATATACACTATTTCCTAAGGTACGATGCATTAAAAAAATTTAAGGGTCTCATTAAGCTACACTTTCAATCTCTATCGCAATGCCAGCTGTCCATATTCATTAGGAAAATTCCTGTCATATTTCGTATTGACATGAAATTTCTTACTGCGTTGCTCCATTGATTGCAATTAGGTATTTCTGTTCCAAAATTTAGTTTTTGTAATGTTAAATGGTTCTTTTTCAGTAATGTATCGGTCGAATCGTATATCCAGTATTCAAAGGAAAGGTTAGTTTTGGATAAAAGAATGAGTTTTTGTAAAGTTTACGCTGTAATACCCACACCTGTAGGCTGAAGAAATTATTATAAATCTTCAATGGGCATCTATTAAGGATAGTATTCCCGTTTTCCCACGCCGTGGCGAGTCGGTGATGGAATCATTACGAATAGATACTGCAGGTATCGTTAAGCAATTAGAGCTCCTGAAGTGGGGGAAAGCACCGGGCCCGGATGGAATTCCAGTAAGAGTATTTTCAGAGTATGCTGCAGAAATCGGGCCATTTCTGTCTGATATATTCAGTAAATCATTAGAAGAGCGAAAAGTACCTTCAGACTGGAAAATCGCGCAAGTAACTCCGATTTTCAAAAAAGGTGATCGAAGTGATCCTGGGAATTATCGTCCCATATCTATAACATCTGTTTGTAGTAGAGTTATGGAGCATATTATATGCTCGAACATTATGAATTTTCTAGATTATAATAATTTGCTTACAACAAATCAACATGGATTTCGGAAGAAAAGATCATGTGAAACACAGCTGGCCCTATTTACACACGACGTAATGAAAGTTATCGATACAGGTTCACAAGTAGATGCAATTTTTTTAGATTTCCAGAAAGCCTTTGACTCTGTGCCACACAACCGCCTTTTAGCGAAGCTTCGAGCGTACGGTATATCGGATCAGCTTTGTGAATGGATAAAGGATTTTCTAACTGGTCGGTCGCAGTATGTTGTCGTTGAAGGAGAAAGTTCTTCTAATCTAGATGTTACATCGGGTGTACCTCAAGGAAGTGTAATAGGACCACTTCTTTTCTTAATTTTTATAAACGATCTCGGAGACAAAGTGAAAAGCCTTTTTAGATTGTTTGCTGATGATGCGGTTATTTATAGGGAAGTAAGAACTTTGGCTGATTGCTAAGAAATTCAGCGCGATCTGGATGTTATTTTGGCTTGGTGCGCTGAGTGGCAACTTACTCTAAACTGTAAAAAGTGCAAGACAATGAGCATAACTAACAAAAAGAATCCGATAGTTCAGAAATACGAGTTAAACAATACAGTTATTGATATGGTCGATTCTATTAAATATTTGGGAGTAACAGTACAAAGGAACATGAAATGGGATATACACATTAATTCTTTAGTAGGTAGAGCAAATTCTAGGCTGCGATTCATAGGTAGAATCTTGAAAAATTGTAATGAACAAACAAAGGAGATAGCGTACAAATCTCTTGTGCGTCCACATTTGGATTATTGTTGTGCCATTTGGGACCCGTTTCGTAAGGGATTGATCGAAAGTATAGAGAAAGTACAGAGAAGAGCCGCTCGATTCGTGACCGCTTGCTACAGTCCTTATGAAAGCGTCACTGAACTGATTAGTAGATTAGGTTGGGAGTCTCTGGTAGATAGACGACACACGTTTCGTTTAAACTTATTGGAAAACATGCGTACTCCAACTTTCACTCATGAGTGTAGTGAAATACTTCTTCCACCAACCTATTTGAGTCGGAAGGACAGGAAAGATAAAATTAGAGAAATAAGGTGCCGGACTGATTCTTATATGAATTCTTTTTTCCCTCGTACCATTAGGGATTGGAATGCACAGCAAAGAGATTAGCTTTGGTGCTGAGCACCCTCTGCCACCCACAATTTTGTGAATTGCAGAGTATATATGTGGATGTAGATGTAGATTTAACACTGACCGAGGATTTTATTCAAAAGTATTGACGCAGCTCGACACAGGCATGCTGCTTCTGTATTGTCAAGATTAAATGGTGTGTGCAACGATAACATTTACAGAGAGACTATAATGTATAACTTTTATTCTTGACTGGTAAATTCTGACCAATTAAATTACAGTTTTTTTTCTTCCCCCCCCCCTTTTCCAGTGTACAATAGGAGTACAGTTCTCTGAATAATTATCTTAATTTATTCTCATCTATAATTACTACTGAGTTCCCGGAACTATTAAAAAAATTGTTAGAGTTTCCTCAAAATATTGCCTTATGATCGTAATATGACCAAAATAAGGAAATGATGTGAATATGTAATTGTGTGCTATATAAAATACATTTAAATACAATCAGAAACGATCAATCAGTGTTTAATTGAGCATTACAGCTCAAAAAGAAGGTAGAACAAAACATGACTTGTCCTAAAGATCCGAAGCCAGTTAATACGTGCATTTTTGTTTGTGAAATGTGTAGATTAAGAGGTGTGGAGTGGGGACCATCTAGGAGGTGATTGTGGGAACTGCATTCGGGCCGGCCGATGCGGAGGGGGCTGAACCTGTATCTCCTAGATCCAAAGCAAGCAGCTACAATGGCGGGTCATTATATTCCATTTATTTAGACGGTTTGTTTTCAGAGGTTTCCGAACCTAGCAGTATATATTAAATGTGAACATTTAACTTTAAGCTCAAAGCTATATATAACCGATACAATGGGAAAATATTGATTACATTCACAGCATGTGTTTCATTTGGTGCTGGTGACAGTTCGCAACTTAAGACAATAGTCATAAGATTTCAGTGACATATCAAAGTTGTCCATTTGAAGATTTACATTCCTGGTTACACTCAAATTTTGCTGGTGTCTTAATAATCTGCCATACTAGGCAACCAGACAGTGGTGTCTATGTCGTATTGGCTAATTGATTCACATTTAATCATATGTAGCTCATTCTTTAAAGATTGGATTATTTTAAGTTTTCATGTACATGATATTTGCTACGATCGTAAATCTAATGCTATATTAGGCAATCGGTTTGGTACCGACAGCAAGCTCTTGTGAGTACTTCTGTTATTTTCTTATCAAACTTACATAATCATGCCATTCATAATCACTCAGTTCACCATTACATTAGATTTTAACTTTGTGTTGGTTAACTGAAAATGGAAAACTGGTGTAATACTTCTCGGGAAAATATGCGAGTAATGTACAGTGTTGTTTGTTTTGATGAGCTGTGATTCCACCTCGATTAAAACCACTTCCAACAGTTGTTAATCGGTAAGTGTGCTAGGTATTCCTCTAGGGCCGATGATTATTAAGAGAGGAGCTCTGCAGTCCATCCCAGTACTCAGCAGACGGATACAGCGTTGTCATCCTTCAGGCTAACTGGGCTTGTTAGTCGGTAGTAGATTTTTTAAATGACTTATTTAGATCTCTAACAAATAACACCTAAGCTTATGGATACGGAATCAAAGAATAAGCCTTTCGTTCTCGGCCTGTCCTAATGAGTCGCCGACATATTTCGTAAGAAAACACAGAATCTAATTATGCATGGCTGGGCAGAAGCTATTACGTCATCAACATTAAAATATAAGCCAAGTGTAGCGCAACAAGTTGTTCACAATCTACAAATGAACGAAAATGACAGATCGTTAGGGTGTTATTTAATTAGAAATAATAAAACTAATTTACCGACAATTTCTTTCCTTATCTGAAATTATTGCAGAAACTAAAGGTAAGAAATTTATTTCTACTTTTTGAAATAATTCATAGATGAACTGACGCTTTTCATTCTAATCAAGTGATGACTAAGGAATTGTGTCACTACGCTATTAAACGAACGCGGCTTTATTTATCGTTGTAATTGATTTGAACCTTTCCTTGGAGTAAGGTTTTCGGCAGTACTAAATTCCTCGTGGCCGTAATACTTTATGGAATATTACCTATCCAAGCAATTCAATAAGCGAATAAACTTACTTTCAAAACATTTAAACAAACTTACAGAATACTCTAGCTGTAGGAAATAACACTGGCGGCCACACCGTCAAGATTTTTTCTGTTTTCCACAAAATAAGTCCATCGGCGGCAATGCATAAGAAATTTCTCTAGGCGACGACGGTTGTCTAACCGCTAAACAGCAACTCAGAGATATAATGCAAGTTTACCGTCTGATGATATATTAAATAATTGAGGTAAAATTATCGCCGTAATAGGCATGAATGAAAGAAAAAACAATTAGTAAGGAAGTAGAAAGAATGATGCTCAGTCTTTGCTTGGAGTATTTGGGTGTAAGCAACACGGGTGAGTAAGGGGACCTGGCGTTCTCTAACTCGAGCGATAACAAAGGTAAGGTAGTATCCGCATGTTAAGTTATTACAAAGATGGAGGGGAAAAAAAAAAACACGTAGCTTATTTTCTATCATCGTTGACCTCTTCTTTTGCCTCCATTTACGATGCCCTCCAGGGCGGTTTTAAGCAGGCACTCATTCCTCAACACATGACCAATCCAGTTACTTTTTTTCTGTTTCTTATAGTTTTTATAAGAGTCCTTTCCTCTCCTACTTGTTATAAGCCTCTAACATTCTTCTGAGTATCTTGACACTTCCCCCAGCAAAACAATGTCATCATCTTATGGTTATCGAACATGTTTTGAATGAGCCGTTGATATCAATTGAACCACGTTGATATTATCAACGTTTATTAAAGCTTCAACGTAGTTGGTATGAAGAGAACGAGTGCCGTGAGAGTTTAACCGCTAATTAAGTATTTGTTGTATAACCAGTAGTGAGTCTCAAAACGAAACCAAGTTCGATCTGGAGAAAAAAATTAATCTTCGGGAAAGTGTACGTTATTTGAAAAAGAATTTCTGCCATTCTACCATTGCTTTAGAAAGACATTTGAGATGTATGCTTCCAGAAGAGTTTGAAGCGTGTGAGAAACTAAATGCGATTCTTAAATTGTAGGAACAAAAATGAAAATATCAATGTCAGTCTGGTGCAGTAGCTGAAGTAAATACGATTTCCATCAAAAGAAGAGCCTCCTAAATGGTGGTTAAAGAACACTCACAGATTTTCCATGTTGTAGTCTTACTCCGTCTATCAGTGTTACTAGCGAAAAAGTGTTCAGTGAAGCAGCCTTAATATCAAAGAAGCAATTTAAAATAAGAAAAGGCTGCTAAGCTTTTGTTTTAAAATTTAATTTTCGAATATTAGTTACAGTATTTAGAAATTTATTATTATTATTATTATTTACTTTAAAGTCAGCTACTGCCTGATTGATTTGATTATTAAGATAATCATTATTTCACTTGACGTTGTTATTAAATAGAAGTAACTAGGAAGTAGATTAGGAACAGTGATACCAATTTACATTTTTATACAACATTTTCATATAACTTCTGTTTCCATATAACTTCAGTTTCATCTCTAGAACATACGCGTGAATATTCATTATATACTTAGTTGTGTATACAGAGAAGAACAAAAATACGAAGTCAGCTGACTGAACAATGTCATCTTTTAATGTTCCAGTGGACCTGCGTCTAAGGGAGATGCATATTTATCAGCATTATAGCATTATCCTTCTGAACTTTATTGTCGATAATACACACGGAAGTGCGTTTGAAATACACTAAGGCGGCTTTCACACATGACGGTTTTGGATGTATGACATTTCAACGTAGCATTCTTGCTTTCACGCAGAACAACTGTTTCCCGTCGATGGCGATAGCTTGGTTGGCTACTTGGTTATCTCTAGGGATTGCAATCCAGCAAAGCGGGATCCCGCAATCCCGCGGGATCCCGCATCATTAGACAGTCTGGCGGATCCCGCACAAAATTAAGCGGATCCGCAATCCGCAAAATCCGGCGGAAACGCGTGTCAGTCTGCATGACTCGCTGCCCCAGTCGGTCTCTGTCGGATATTTTGCACTGTTTGCCTGTACCCTTGTAGTTGGCATTTGACTCATGTGAACAAGCGTTTGTTTTCGTCACCCTTCGTCATTCGTAAGTAAATAAATACACTTTTACGTATTCATCAAAACTTACGTTTGTTTCGAGTACACATTTCTGTAATTTGAGTTATGGTGCGTATTTAGTACGATTTTCTAACTATATAATTATTTTTTAAGTGTCGCACACGTTATCTGAACTACACGGTTACAGTTTTTTATTCACGGTTTCATTATTCCCATTTTCTGTATTTGCAGATAAAGTAATTGTGACAATTTCCTGATTTGATTATTCGTTGATATGAAACTAATGTTATCGCAATTCTAACGATCGCGTGCCTATTTATTTAACAGCTATCAAAAGGAAATCGTATATCCTTTGACTTATTGTTGTTTTGGCCGCTGCCTCAATGCGTTTCTTTGACGAAAGCCACCTGCTTACATGTGCCGCTCAGGCTTCCGATTAATCTCTCTTGTCCTTGTTATTATTTCGACTAAAGGTAAAAAAAATTATAATGAAATTTTCACGAGTGTATCGACGAATTGAGTTGTAGGAACACCATACTTCGACTGCTGCCTCCGCCTTCTCACTACTCACGTGTGTTTACAATGAAATCCGTAGATACAACCTATGAGGACTTCACTGCAATAATTCGCCGAGAAAGTCTCCTTTCTTACTAAAAAATAATAATTTCCACTCTAAAAAATTCGTTACGCCACATAAATAAATCGGAAATACTTGACAGTTAACGCGTTGGTGAGTAGTTTCTTTTAATAATATTGAATCAACTGTAATAAAGAAAGAAAAAAACTCTGGTTACTTGGCCACTAAGCAAAACATATTTTTTAACTTACATGATGTATTGTAAGGCACATAATATGACCTAAGACTCAATATTTTCCATTTTTATTATTTATTTAATAATTTGTTTAGATTAAAAAACAAAAATGTAAAACCTCGAAATACACTTATGACACGCTAAAAAGTTTGATGTCATTTTGCCAATCAAAATATTGTTAACTGTTAATTTTTATCATTTAACATTAAAAATTATATACTAATTTAATTATTATTTAATTAACTATGTTTTAAATATATGCGTTAAAAACTGTTTGTACCAATCCCGCACGGATCCCGCGGGATCGGCGCAAATCCCGCGCGGATCCCGCGGGATTGAAAACACTGTGGTATTGCAATCCTTAGTTATCTCCGTTGAAACGTCAAAGGAATTTTGCGCTTCTCTCATGCCGTTGTTGTGGATGCATAGCTAATTTTACACGCTTTTTGAATAATGAAACTAATATGCTTAGCTGGTCTGGTCTTTCATTCTTTCTTTCTCTTATTTATTTCCTAATAGGAATCCTCAGTCACTCTCAAATTCCGATTGCGTAAAATACTCACCAGAAATTTCCAGGGTGGGTACTGCTACCCACCATAACCACATTATCCGCCGGCCATGTCAGTGAATATCTTCACACCAAAAACAAAATTTTCTGAAAGTGCGAAGTTACGGATTTACGTCAAGCAATTCGGAGTAGAGTATTTCAGTACGGGAGAGTTTTCCTGTAAATTATGTGAAATTAAAGTAACTTCAACAAAGCTATTTAAAATTTAATTGTTTAGTACGGTGAATGCACGGAAGCAAATTATGGTGTCTACATGAAAGCGACACTGGTAGCTAAAATAAATGGTGTATGTTCAACATGTTTTGATGTATAGCAGATTTAAATGTTTGGTCATATTTTGTTATTTTTAGGTCTTATTTGCCCATTTTTAAGGTCGTATTTGGATGCATATTTCTCTATTTTTTTGGTCATATAGATCCGAACCCTAATTATCACATAGAACACATGTTACATATTTGGCAGACATATGGCATTACAAACATTCCACCGGTAGGATAAACGCTCCAGATATATCAAACGTAGTTACAGCTATGGACTCTCCTGCCTCTTAATTCACACCAAGTACGTAGTCCATTGAGGCTGTCGAATACAGACGAACAAATCGAATAAACTCATTCCAAGGCCGGCGCTAGGATTTTGGGGCCGGGGGTAAGCGTTCTTAGCAGTCACGTAACCAGTTGGCAGTTGAGCAGTTGAGGGCCATTGGTCAATTCATCGGTTAGGGTCCTCCCTCCCAACAAATGGGCAACCTCGACTTTTTTTTTTAGCTCTATAACTTGTCGAGCAGGGGGCCCCTACAGCCGGTGATCGGGCCCTCCATCAGCCGGGCGCGGGTCCGGGTACATTTGACCCGCTTGCCCCCCCCCCCTCCCCTAACACCCGCCCTGACTCAGTCTACTAGATTTTGAAAATTGACAATTCTAGTGATTGCCGTGATGTTTCTACAGTTTCGTTTAAAATTGTCATATTTTGCCCTGTCATACAGCGCAGGGAAATTGAAGGGATTCAAAGATCTTCGAGATCTTTTATTTATTTAATTAAATCATTTGGTTTAGTTAACGATATCACAGTCAATGTTAATCTGAAGATGGGTACTTTATAATAAGGTATATTATACAACTGTTAGGGTTTTTTTTTCGCCGTCATTTATTGGCTGTTATATACATTTAGCTAATTTAAACTCGCCAGTTTTCTGTTTAATTACTGTATAGAAGGATGGAATAGCAGCTTTGAAGGTCGTTACTGAATAAGTGAGCTATAAGTTACTTACTGTAACGGGTATTAACGTTGCAGGCAGCGTGTTGCCGGAGCTGAAGGTGTGGCGACGATGTTCGTCCAAGCTGACGACTCAGCAGGTGTTGGAGAGGGAGGGGCGGTATGGTGCACACAACTACCACCCGCTGCCCGTGGCGCTGTGCAGAGGCCAGGGTGAGTATTCAAATCACTACAGGCGAATGGCCGAATTCCTTGCCGTGAATTACCCTCTCCCGATAGATCTCAACGTCGATAATAATAATTGGAGCGTGGTGTGGCAGGTGTGTTCCTGTGGGACGTGGAAGGGCGGCGCTACTTCGACTTCCTGAGCGCGTACTCTGCTGTGAGCCACGGACACTGCCACCCCCGCATCGTGGAGGCGCTCAAGAAGCAGGCAGACGTGCTCACGCTCACCTCCAGGGCCTTCCACTCCGACGTGCTCGGCGAGTACGAGCAGAGGGCCACGCAGATCTTCGGATACGACAAGCTGCTACCCATGAACACAGGTCAGCAGCGACCTATCCATACAGACTCCTTGCTCTGCGCCACTCAACTGCTTCATACGATATTATCTTGGCTACCCGGGTGAAAACGCGTCATTTTATCGAAACCTAAGGTTTCGGCCATCATTGTGTGGCCTTCTTCAGAGGAATGTCATGGCTAGAACCAGTGCCGCCTATATATAGCTCCCGAAGAGCGCGCTAACCATTCGGAGTGACGTCACTCAAGCTCCCTCCGTCAGCGTGGCCGGTCCGATGGGGGCCTGCGTCCCGCGTTTTCCTGATCAAGCATGACCATATCTGGTCAAGCTGTAGCGCGCCGTCCGCGTTCATATTATATGGTCTTTTTTTTATTTCCATCGCTTCTCTGATTATCCTGACCACAATTTGCTTTCCTGAACCAGTACACTTGTGTCGCTGAATAAGATAGCGTCTAAGGATTGCAATCCCGCAGTGTTTTCCATCCCGCGGGATCCGCGCGGGATTTGCGCCAATCCCGCGGGATCCGTGCGGGATTGGTACAAACAGTATGTTAACGCATATATTTAAAACATAGTTACTTAAAACGTTAATAAATTAAATAAAAATTAATAAATAATTTTAATGTTAAATGATAAAAATTAACAGTTAATAATATTTTCATTGGCAAAATGACTTTAAAACTTTTTAGCGTCTCTTAAGTGTATTTCGAGGTTTTACATTTTTGTTTTTTAATCTAAACCAACTTTTAAATAAATAATAAAAATGGAAAATATTGAGTCTTAGGTCATATTATGTGCCTTACAATAAATATATCACATAAGTTCAAAAATATGGTTTGCTTAATGGCAAAGTTACCAGAGTTTAAAAAAAAAAAAAAAAAAAAAATCTAAATAAACCTTCCATAACACCGAGAAAAGCATTCCATTTCACAAAGTGATGTGAATATACTCTGTAAAGAACAAGATCACATAACTTTTTGTCACTTCACAAGCACGAGACTTTGCCCTTTTTTGCGTGATTCATTATTATATCTCCTGATTCCTTGATTGATATTATAGTTGATTCAATGTTATTAAAAGAAACTACTCACCAACACGTAAACTGTCAAGTATTTCAGATTTACTTATGTGGCGTAACGACGTTTTTAGAGTGGAAATTATTATTTTCTAGTAAGAAAGGAGACTTTCTCGGCGAATGATTGCAGTGAAGTCCTCTTTGGTTGTATCTCCGGATTTCATTGCAAACACACGAAATTACACACGTGAGGAAGACGGCTGAGGCAGCCGTCGAAGTATGGTGTTCCTACAAGACAATTCGTCGATACACCCTTAAAAATTTCATTATAACTTTTTTTACCTTTAGTCGAAATAATAAGAAGGAGAAGAGGGATTAATCGAAAGCCTGAGCGGCACATGTAAGCAGGTGGCTTTCGTGAAAGAAACGCATTGAGGTAGCGGCCAAAAAAAAAACAATAAGTCAAGGGATATACAATTTCCTTTTGATAGCTGTTAAATAAATAGGTATGCGATCGTTAAAATTACGATAACATTAGTTTCATATCAACGAATAATCAAATTTTCAGCCGCAAATTAGGAAATTGTCACAATTACTTTATCTGCAAATATAGAAATACAGAAAATGGGAATAATGAAACCGTGAATAAAAAGCTGTAACGGTGTAGTTCAGATAACGTGTGCGACACTTAAAAAATAATTATATAGTTAGAAAATCGTACTAAATACGCAACATAACTCAAATTACAGAAATGTGTACTCGAAACAATGAATACGTAAAAGTGTATTTATTTACTTACGAACGACGAAGGTTGACAAAAACAAACGCTTGTTCACACGAGTCAAATGCCAACTGGAAGGGTACAGGCAAACAGTGCAATACATCCGATAGAAACCGAGTGGGGTAGCGAGTCACGCAGACTGACACGCGTTTCCGCCGGATTTTGCGGATTGCGGATCCGCTTAATTTTGTGCGGGATCCGCCAGACTGTCTAATGATGCGGGATCCCGCGGGATTGCGGGATCCCGCTTTGCTGGATTACAATCCCTAATAGCGTGTCCACTGTCAGCTGAGTATTGTGCTACAGGTTTACGTTAGGTTTCAATAAATTGACGCGGTTCAACCTGGACAACCAAGATAGCATCTACAACGACCGCGGATTATGCACCCCAGTTGATCTGATAATCTACGGTATGTCTGGATGCTGTTTAAGTTAGGACAGTTGCATTAGAGCTTTGCTCTATTCCTAATAACCTATAGTGTTAAGCACAAAATAAATCGGAAAAAACTAGTGAATGGTGTTAGGAATCCCCCAGTGTATCATCAACACAAAATTATTTTTCCTTTGATTTTCACCGGTTTTCCTAGAGGTTAATTATTTTACCGATAGTAACTATTAGCATAAATCCACCGGCGACCGAGTTCAATGTTTTAAATATGGGCTATTTCACTAGTTCACAAAGAAGTCTTCCTTTCCCCGTTATTTGAGAAAACACTGTTACATTGGTTGCAGTCTCTTTAAATAAAGAACACTCCAAAAATATCTCGCTTATATAGAAGAAAACCGTGGGCGATGTATTCCTGGCACACAGGACAGGGTATATTTCTCACTGTACAGAAATTACTTTGTTAAGGATATACCGCTTAGAGGGCTCTTAGAAACCGCCTTCAAAGTTACCTCTAATGCCCAATAAATCTGTGTTTAAGGAAACATCTGATGTATAAATAAAGTTGCAGTTACATGAAATGTTAAGGAATGTTTTAATGTCGGACTTGAGATAGAACGTAAGTGGCATAACAGATAATTGCTTATCATTTGTAATGAAGTGATGTTTTCGTCTGATTATATCTCAGTTATCACCAAATAGTCACATGAACGGTTGACAAAAGAACAATTACAATCGAATAAATGATTATCTGTGCTTCATTACCTTACACTTTTGCTAGAAATTTCATATTAATCATCTTAGCATTCCATAGTAGCACATACCATTACTATCTAAACCGAAAGTAGCATCTCTGGAATTAATACATTTATTTGAATAAATCTTTAAGAGAAGGGTATCTTAAAGCGGCCGTTTCCTGACACATGTTCTTATTTTGTGCATTTTACTTGCTCCCAACGGACTGATATACAGAAATCTATTACGGTATTAATATTTTTGGATGTGTTAGATTTTTGTTACTACATATATTACGCGAGTCTGCCTATCCTTGCAATCTTTTGCCGGTGTTATGATAAGGCACCTTAGTGTACGTTATCATGGTAAGATAATGTCTTCACTTCAAACTAAGTTAGGATTAACACAATTTTTTCTCCAAATCCGGGGACGCTTCAAAACTTTTTCACCAAAATCCGGGGACACTTTCGGCATTTGTCCCAATGAAGCATTTCACTTCTATATGTTATATGATTAAAGGTTGGGTTAACTTAAAAGAAACATATTTATTATATATTTTGATATGGTACCTGATTTTACCTCCAACTTGTTGTCATTGGTATTTCTCAGAAGAATGAACCTTCTTAAGAAGACTTGCCAGAAAATTCTTGGCAAGTCATGGGAAAGTTTGTTAATTAGTTAAAATAGCTTGAACTGTTTCTGTACTGATTCTGGATCCCTATGATGTCCACATCATGTTCATTGAGGAGAAAACTATCTCTACATATGCGTTACTCGCAGGAAGACACAAAGACAGTTCTAATAACTTGCGAAGCTGTACGAAAAATGTGAAAAAAATTCACTCCATCTTGATCAAACACCGACACTGGATTCATTCCATCCACATACTTTATCTTTTAACACAAATTCCTTTAAAGAAGAAATCGTCGGAAAGGCTGTCCTCATCTAAAGCAACCCCATCCACTTTTGACAAGAAGTAATTATTTGTTGCCTCGAAGTTAACTCTTTCAGGAAGCAGCATGCATTTCAAATGGCTTAAGTCTTGACAATGAACACCCCAGGCATTGCAGATATTGTGTGGCATTGTCGTAAACGTCATACGAAGTGTTGAGGAATTCTATATACTGGTGACGAGGCCTGCATAAATATTCGTGAAAGATTTAGAAGTACCATGTGGAAGGGAAAAGAGGGCCATGATGATAAATTAGCAATTTACTCCAGGCGTAAAGGAATATGAAAATTATCATTTGTAGGTAGTGGAGTAAGGGACGAATTACCTAAGGAGGTGATGAAAAATGTACATCAGACTGTAGGATTTTAAGGTGAAAATATGCATGTATATAGGAAAAATGCCATTGGAGCATAAGTTCGTCACAATTAGTAGGCCTAATAATAACAGTAGCTATATGTTACTAGAAATACTGAAATGTTTATTGATACAAGTTATTACTGTGTCATAGAATATAGTTTTGTCACACCAGGATTTCTGAAAGGATTGACCAAATTCTCACAAAAATTGAAGTTCTGTTACACTGATTAATTGCCACTTCTGACAACTGATGGTTGCTGCTAAACACATGGCCCTGTTTTAAGCCATCACATTCGTATAGAACAGCACAAGATTTCACTCCTTATCTTTAGAAGTAGTGTGGGATAAAATAAAAGTCATATCGTCTAGTTTACACATAGAGAAATATAAGTTCTATACAAAATTTGAAGGTAAGACATCGAAGATATCATATCCGTGAATTTTAGACTGCAGGTCGATGTTAAACACTATCACTCACTCCTGGAAAATCTTCCGTAAGTAACCCCGAAATATGGAAATATGAAAGAGGCTTTAATGCATCGCAAAACAAAAACAAGGTCCACTATCCTGACTGTTAATTACATGCTGATAACATCTTGAAATTTCTTAGTCACTGAAGTACTCCTATCGTCCAAATTTTTTTTTTCTAACTCTCTGCAACCTAATTCTGCCTATAGCGGAGCTCCTAAACGTCCTTACGCCATAACTTGCTGCGAAAGACTGCTTGCTTTGTCAAGTAAAATCGAGTTCTTTATATAGGGATCGCCCGGGTTGACCTTTGCACTTTCCTTCTTTGTCTGTCAACTTGCTCCAATCTCCCTGAAACTTTTACCTCTTGTAGCCCCTTTTTTCTGATCATATAGTTCCATTATACTTTATGTCCAAAATTGCTTCGTTTAAAAGATATAAAATTATAAAAACCTGATTGCTCGTAATGTTTTCAATCCCATGTGATAATTCTTGTACCAAATTACTTCTTAAAATTTCCTTTTTTTTTTGAAATTTCTCACTAATAAAAACGTGAAATTGAAACTACGCATTATCTCCGTTACTGCCAAAATCTTTTAGAAGTATTTCTTCGAAACTACTGCTCTGATCTAAATGGTATAAACACTACTTTCCTTATTAAAAATTCCAAAAATTCCCCTATCTCCTAATAATTTTTTCTGGTGCGCCATCCTATTCCGCGTTACTCAACCCGGAAATTCTGAAAACGGAGCCATGACAGTGGAAACTATAAATTTACTTTTAGCCCTTAAATCTCTATCTAATGGAAAAACTAAAAAGATATTCGTACTCAGCTAATTTTTCCCTTTAATCATGTATCTTAACTTTTTTTTACAAAATTTCGTATCTATTTTTACCAAAGAACCCTATTTCAGTTTTACCTACGAGGTCTATTTGTACAAAAGTTGCATCTTCTCATTCTGAATGTTTTGACGTATCAAACTTAACAATATCTTAAAAACTGAGTGACTTCTTTGTGAGAAATTTTTTCATTCCATGCACTCCACGTGGTGCAATTTTTCCATAACTCTTTCAATAAAATTTTCCAACTGTACATTTTATTCCTCAAATTGTTTGTGATTTTCATTTCTATCTGTGGAAATTAATGCATAACTGAGGATTCGAATTTATTATTTATTTATTTATCGTATGATTATTTAACAAGGTACACAGTCAATAGGAAATGTACATATCACAAGCTTGTACAATTTCATATCTCGACATCTAATGTTTTAATCCAGTCAACTGCACTGATCGACACATGTATTTCCGCCATTGTTCCCATGTACGCCTGAAGAGGACAGTCAGAAACGATGTGATTGATTGTATGTAAGATGGCTCCACAATCACAATTTGCAGAATTTGTATAATAAGTAGGTGCATCTGCCTTGTCCTGTTCGAATCCGATTGATGATTCTCCACTGCCGCCTGGGGAGATCGAAACCTTGTAACCTTACTGAGGGGTCCTCAACTAGATTTTCATTGGCTACTCATGGGCGCCGGCAGGATTGTTTCTAGGGGGGTGCACCAGGGCTGCGTTGGTGCCCCCCCACCTATCGGCCCAAAAATTTCCGGGCGACCTTTTTTTTTTATTGGGTCTACTACTGACCACACGGCGACCCGGGATGCGGGATGTAGGGGGGTGCACCCGGGATCCAGGGGGGATGCACCAGGGCCGTAATTGGTGCTCCCCACCCCCTATCGGCCCAAATTTACGGGCGACCCGGGATGCCAGGGGGGTGCAAGTGCACCCCCCTCCCGGCGCCCATGTGGCTACTGATGACTGCTCCCATTGAGTTGCCCACAGCTTGTTGATGTTGAAAGAGGACTCTGTAAGGTTGATTGCTGTGCGCCATGATAGTTTTCTTGATTTCAAGCGTTGTTGTTTTGCTTGAATCATGTCTTGATGTATAGGCAGCTGAGGGTTCTTCAGGATATTTTTCCAGATTTTTAAGAGAGATTCTGATATTCTTAGTGCTGGGGGTGAGACATTGCATAGCAGTGGAAGCCATATGGTGTTCGTACTGTGAATACATCCCGTAATAATCCTCGTTGCCTGATTGAGTTGTACATCTATCTTCTTTGTGTGGCACTATTGATCCAGGATGGGCAGCAGTATTCAGCAACAGAGTATGACAGAGCTAAGGCTGTGGATCTTAGAATGTGAGCACTGGCTCCCCATGAAGTACCTGCAAGCTTTTGGAGAATATTATTTCTCGTTTTGACTATGGCAGCCACAGTTTGAGAGATGCTGTTTGAAAGTTAGAGTTCTGTCCAGTGTTATACCAAGATATTTTGATCTGCGACAATACGGCAGGAGTTGGCCGTCTGAATTTAACTTCTGGTTTATTGTGTGCTTGTCTGTTGTGGAAATGAAATGTTGAAATTACTGTTTTCTGAGGATTTAGATGGAAGGCACCATTTCTTGAAGTAGTCATCTAACTTTTCCAGATCAGCTGATAAAGTTGTTTCTGCATCAGGAAAGTTGGGATTCTGGTTCACCAAACAAATGTCATCAGCGTAAGTAAATTTTCTTGAAGATGTTTCCGGTAAATCATGAGTATACAAACTTGAATAGGAGGGGCGCTAAAACATGATCCTTGGGGTAAACCATCATTTAGTATAAATATTCTGCTTCTGTCATTATCAGAGTATATCTGAAAGTATCTATTGCTCAACATGTTGTAAGTAGTTCCGTAAGTTTTCGACATGGGATAATACTCACAAATTTCAGAAAAAGTCCGTCTCACCAAACAGTGTCATAGGCAGCTGACAGATCCAAAAAGTCAGCCACACTTATTGATTTCTTCTCAAACCTGAATTAATTAATGTACCTTTTTAAAACTTTATTTTCTTATGACTATTACTGATTTTACTTCTCAAAGGTTCTTTAAAGTCAAGAAAATCGTTATAGAAATGTTTTACTATTTGGCTTCTTTCTAGACTATATTTGAGATATTATCAATAGATAGTATGGCTGTATGACCCACTCTGCAATTACGAATTTCTAAGTAAAAGGATTCAGACATTATGAAGGTGTGATAAATGGACAAGTGAGCAAATCAACAAGGGTTCCATTTCTCACTCATAAACCACACAGAACCCAAACAATGATTACTTTTTGCTTTTAGTAATATAATAATCTGCTGTATACCCTAACATTCATGACAGAAGTCTGAAAATGTGTTTCTTGTGAAATGTAAATACATGTAAATGTAGCAGAATTATCAGATAATTTATTAAAAACAGTAGTATTTTCAACGAAGATGCAGGATGAGTTGTTTCAATCTCATTGTAAATGTTTCAGGTGTTGAAGCAGGTGAGACAGGCTGCAAGCTAGCTCGTAAGTGGGGATACTTGAGAAAGAAGATCCCTGAGAACCAGGCTCGCATTGTTTTTGCGGAGGGAAATTTCTGGGGCCGTACTCTATCAGCCATCTCAAGTTCAACTGATCCTTCCAGTTATGGTGGCTTTGGGCCCTTCATGCCTGGCTTCTCCAATATCCCATATAATGATTTGAATGCACTGGAGGTATGCTGAAGAAATTTTTAGTCACTTTGTCTGCTCATTCATTAACACTTAGTATGATTTAAAACTGTTCTAAGAGAACTGGTAATATTTAATTTTATTGTAAGAGTATTTTGGAAAAAAATTATTATTGCTATTATTATTTTATGCATGCCAGTTTTCATACAAAAAAAAAAAACTACAACAAAAAATAAGCAAAGTTTCTCATATCACATTGAACAATGTTATTGTTTTTAATTACAAGCATATATAAAGTCACTATTTGCTTATTTATGATCACAAAATTTATTTAAATTATACTATGATGGGGTATGCTTCCATCTCTGTAAGTTTAATTTTATTGCATGAATATCTGTAATGTAAGCATAAGATGACTCACAATAGAAAAATTGTTGCAATAATAAATATGTTTGCTCACATTTCATTGCTTTTTGGTCATAATGGTGTGAACGTTAAGTTAATTTTCCTGACGAGTATGGATTTCTGAGCAAATTGGAACACTGTTTCCATGTACAACTTCCTTACTCATTTTTGGTAAATGGTGGTCTGAAGAGTTTTCAGTCTGTCATGCATGATAAAATATTGGCAAACTAAAAAATTTCCCTTGTGACAAAAAGTTGTTGTTCATGACATCTGTAAATTTTCCATTAGAACAGTGAATTATCTACTGTTGAGGCTGAAATATATCCAGATCATTTTGTTTCTTATAACATTGTCAAGTGATTTCACTTGACAATGGCGGCAGGATTTGTGACCGCCGAAAAGTCGTGTTTGATCGACAGACTATCTCAGACTAACTCGGCTAGTTACCCCAACAACGAAGAAAACCTCCATTCTTATATAACATTGTTTTAGTCTGTTTGGTATAACCATTAATAAGAAAAGGCTATCAAAGACTTACTTCACAACTGTTCACTTATATAACTCAAAAGTGAGTGCAGCAAGGTGATGCTGAATGCAAGTGACATCTTTCAGCACAATCTCTACTCATAGCTGTGGAAATTGTCATTAGTTTTCTAATTTTTATTACAGTTCAGAGCTTTTAGAAAGCTTTCAAATGTTTACTTGCAAATCATAGAAATATATATAAGATTAAACATTTAGGTATGGTGAAGTTTTAAGTGAGATAGTATTAAGCAGATTTTAAGAGAAAAAAATGCAAGTGAATATGTAGTGTAGGAAGGCAACATTTAAATTCCCTGCTCTTTACAATCAGATAATGCCTATCCCTAATAATGACATCTGCAATTATTTCTGAAGCTATGGAGTTACGGAGAAGTACATATTGACGTTATCAGTAGCTGGAGACGGAAAAAGTGGGAGGAGAGCTAGACTTGATTCTTGGAAGTTAGAATGAAAACAAAACCAGTAGCTGATATGATAAATGAGCTGAGTTTGGTGTCATTGAAATATATGAGGCACCAGGAGAGAGCTGGAAGTGAATGAAGCATATGAGCCCCTTAAAGCCCAAGTGGTGTAACTCACATGAATCAAGTTTCGAGAAAATTAATGTTTTACTGCAGTTTTAATAAAAAAAATCATTTTATATATTTTGAAGTTTTTTCTCAACAATGTATCATTAAAGAGTTATTCTAACTTATGCTGGCAGTTTTAAAAACTTTTAAAATGTTTTCTTTTTTGGGGGGGCTTTGTTTGGAGTTACACCACTTGTGATATAAACAGGGAACAGATTCTCTTTAAAGAAGTGGGAAAGAATACAGTATTTTACTGCAACATCTATTTTTTATTCTACTGTTTATACATTTCTTACTCTGCATCTAGTGGCCCAATGTCTGCAGCATCATCTTGAGTCGATAGACTATAAAAGCAAGGATGACAGATGGGTGGAATGAATGGTAACATGTCTTGCATATCCTTTTTCTTCTCTTTTGTTACAGATCTTTGATTTCTGTACAGTTATTCTTGATATACATTAGTAAGATTAACAGGTCTGCCTCTTTTAGGTCCAGGTTTGAAGTTTAGTTCTGAAAAGGGCATTTCTTTGGAAAGAGTTTCTATGAAAAAAATTGAAAATGTTTCTTCCTTTCGATACTGGATCCACTGCATTTGTAGCAATGATAAAGGATGTTTTTCCGTATCAACCTTTCTATTGGTGATATGTTGTAAAAGATTTCCAACAGACAAAAAGTCACCATGAGTCATCACTGTTATGTAAAAAGGATTTTTCTTCCTAGATTTTGCAATGACAGTATACCTGTACCAATCATTGTGATGATATAACAGCTAAATACTGCTGTAGTTTGCTATTGAGGCAAAATCACAGTCGTTGGGCAAATAAGAATAACCACTTCTCATAAACTTCTGGACAATAACTTCAATGTTATTATCTTCACTCAGAACCAGTTTCATCACCATAGCAACATTCCAGTTTCTATTTTGCTTGGCACAGGTGTCACTATACATTAAAACATTTTTCGCAGCTGAAGCCCTGTTTTCAATGTGCTTGACCAAACATGCACTAATTTCTTGGGAACTTTGTGATCCATTTATCTCATTACAACAATACATAAATCCTAATTTTGAGGAAAGCTCATGGCATCCCAAATTATAAACATTATTGCATTTGTAATAGGGCACTTGACATGATAGTTTAGGAAAAGGAAGAGACTTTTCCAAATCAAAGGAAAATGTATAGTAAGAGCTATTATTAATGGACTGTTGAGTGCCCTCGTTCATGGCATTATGAGCTTTTTTCTGCTTGGCGAAGATGAATTCAGAATCTGGTGGAATACATTCATCACTTGCTCCAATATCTGCCAAAATGCTTGGCTCACTAACACTGCTCTCATCACTGCTCATAATGACACATCAAAACTTAAATCTTTTACATCTAGGTTATTAAAATGTTTTTTAGTTTACCTGGTTACAACATTTCTAGATGAGCAACAAGTGGTTGAACTGCAAACAGTCACGGGCACAGTGGTGTATCTCCAATATACACCACTTTAGCTTTTACCCAACAGATGGCTGCATTGACTGCATAAACTAGTGCTGCTAACTATAAGGTTGTTAAGGGAACTAGAATTTACACCATTTGTGCTTTAAACAGAATGCAACTTGCTGAACACTTCTGAAACATTAACTCCAAAAAAACAAAAATTGGACTTACACCACTTGGGCTTTAAGGGGCTCATATATTGAAAATGACGTCTGAGTGGATATCGGGAGAAGAATAAATATTGTGTAGGAGGGGAGAGATGAAAGCTGCCATTGACTAGAACTTGATTTAAAAAATAAGGGAGTGGGAAAATTTCTGTTTGTAGGTAACAAAGTTGGAGGCAGAAATGGGTTCTCAAAATAGGAACCGAAGAGTTTACCTTGGGCATTGAAAGAAGTTAAAGTGAAAACAAAGGCCCCACAACCTGATTTTTAAATATTATGTCTATCTTCAGAGTTGGTATACTTTACACGTTCAGTTTGTGCAGTTTGTTTATAATTATTCCAAAACAGGATGTCTGAATAATTTTCACAGTGCAAAAAATTGACACTTTGCTTTACGCAGGGCTTGGGTAAGGTAACATTCACCATATAAAACAATATGTGTATAATTATACCTCAGTTTTCTTATTTTCATGAAGTTTGATGTTTACTTAAACTAGTATTTTCATTTTTTCTTGTACTCTTGTATGAATAATTGACAAAAGTTGTTGCTCTGAGGATTATTAGGCACCATGCTCATTCTTCTGTCAAAATATGTTTAGTGCATTAACAAAAATGTTTTAACTGAAATTTAATCTCTGTGACAGGAGGCCCTAAAGGACCCCAATGTGTGTGCATTTATGGTGGAACCAATCCAGGGGGAGGCAGGAGTTGTGGTGCCATCAGAAGGTTATCTGCGCGGAGTGCGGGAACTCTGCACTCGATACAATGTACTGTGGATTGCAGACGAAGTACAGACAGGGTTGGCTCGCACTGGGAAGATGCTAGCTGTTGACCATGAGGGTGTCAAACCAGACATTCTGCTGCTTGGAAAAGCACTCTCCGGAGGACTGTACCCAGTATGTACAACCTGCAGATATTATAGTAGCATATATTTCATGGTTATTTCTATGATGCAACTAAGGAAAATGGAAGCGGCTTCTAGGTGATATAAATAAGAAAAGAAAGGGAAATTAACCCACCACATACCAAAGTGGACGGATGCGATGAGAGAACACTAATGCTGACAAACAACTACACAATATTTCGGCATATGCCTTGCTCACAAATAGAAAAAACGGGCCATTAGGCTCGGAACGTGTGTGCACACCGAACGTTACCTAATGACTAACCGTGTTGTGGTGGGGGGGGGGGGGAGGGTTTGACGGATAAGGAGTAGACTATCGATATCGGTATACAATGTCTGAGATAATATATTTAATATTTTGGCAGGCGATGGTAAAATGAGCAAATGTAGTAATGGTATGGTATAAACATGGCAAAAAAAAAAAAAAAAAGGGTAGTGATGGGTTAATTGGAATTTAATGGTGGTTAAGTCCACGTGGGTGTCTTGTATCCAGGATATTCTGGTACGCTAGTTCCCATCTCCGGAGTTCTGCTGCAGTGGTGCTGTCAGGGAAAACTCTGACTGCTCTCACAGTGAAACAGTCGTTGAGGTTGTTGGAATCATGGCTATTGGCATGTTCTGGTACTGGAAGGTACAGGTTACGAGTATGGACTGTTTGTCTGTGGCCATTCATTCTAACAGAGAGTTGCTGTGTGGTGAGGCCTATGTAAGAACTGGTGCAAAAGTGGCAAGTTAGTTGGTATATAAGATGAGTGGTTGAACAGGTGGCATGTCCAATAATGGGGGAAAGTTTCTCCTGTGGTGGGGTTGGAATATGTAGTGGTGGGTGGAAGCATGCTGCAGGTTTTACAGCGGGGTCTATTACAAGGATAAGATCCATATGGTGCTTTTGGAGAGTCTAACGGAGGGTATTTGTGGACTAAGATGTTCTTAAGATTGGATGGTCTGCTAAAACATACACGAGGGACGTTGGGTAGAATTTTGGGAAGGAGAGTACGCATTTCCGGAAATGAGCGAAGGAAGTCATACCCCTGTCACAAGATATGGTTGATGGACTCGAGGCCAGGAGAGAACTGAGTGACAAAAGCAGGGCTATGGTTGGTTTTTGTAGGAGACAAGTGAGAGTGGTTACGTGGAGGGTGGTTGATCGCGCGGGAGATCTGTTTATGTACAAGATCCCTGGGGTAACAACGGGAAATAAGGGCGTGGGATAGGTTTTGTGAGTATTGATGGAGAGAATGAGCGTCAGAGCAAATGTGACTTCCACGGATGGCAAGGCTGTATGGGAGGGAACGTTTGGTATGGAATGGATGGCAGCTATCAAAGTGTAGATACTGCTGTAAATTAGTGGGTTTGATGTGGACTGCAGTATGAAGGACACCGTGCCTGAGCATGATGTCAACATCGAGGAATGTGATGTGTGAGCGGGAGTAAGTCCAGGTGAAATTGATGGAATTGTTGCTATTGTTAAGGGAGTGGAGGAATTCAAGGAGGTGGTTTTCGCTGTGGGTCCAGATCTTAAATATGTCATCTATGTATCTGAACCACACAGTGGGTTTAAAGGGAGTGTTGTTCAGGAAACGTTGGCATAGGATGGGGCCATGCGGGTGCCCATGGCAGTACTGCGGATTTGGTGATATACTACAGAATTAAAGGTAAAGAAATTTTTGGAGAGAACTATATGGGCCAAGGTTGAAATGAAGTATGTACTAGGCAGGCTATGTGGTGGTCGTAGGTCTAGGTAGTATTCTAGGGCACTGAGGCCCTGGCTATGTGGAATGTTGGTATAAAGGGAAGTTACATCAATTGAGACCACGAAGGAGTCTGGAGGTAGAGGTGTGTGGATTGTGGATAGGCGTTCAAGGAAATGTGGAGTGTCTTTCACGTAGGAGGGAAGATTTAGGACAAAGGGTTGGAGATGTTGATCCACAAAAGCTGAAATCCTTTCAGTGGGCGATCCATATGCCGCAACTATAGGTCGCCCAGGATTACCAGTCTTGTGGATCTTAGGAAGAAGATACAGTGTGGGAGTGCGGGGATTCTGGGGAGTCAGGAGGGAGATGGACTGAGGAGAGAGGCCTTGCAGGGGGCCTTGTAGGTCAAGAAGATTTTTTATTTCCTGGCATATGGAGGTAGTGGGATCTGTAGCTTGTGGAAGGTAGGTGTTAGTGTCCGACAGTTGCCTTAGGGCCTCAGCCACATTATATCCCCTCCACTCTGATAAGTTTCAAAGATAGCCCCCAGAAACTATTGCATTCTGGTATCGTTTTCTACTGCCCCTCTAGCCAAGCATGCTTAGACATGCCACAACTGCCATGAGCTAGTCCCAGGCCCTCCTATATATATAAGCAACCAGTGGTAAAATGTATTCTTCCACATTCTAATCCAATGTGGCTCCCCACAGTATGGAAAAAATGTAGCCTTCCGCGTTTTTATTGCAACATCCAAAATCTTCAGTTGCTAAATAAATTCCTATCGGTCTAAAATTTTTTACAGTAGATACCCAGACTTGTAAATGTTAAATTCAATACTGATAAAAATAATTTGTAGCTATCATACGTACTTTAGCCGTAAAAAAATATTTTCCGAAATTTCTGAAAATATCCATAACTCTCAAAGCTTTAAAGCTACTAGCTGAAATGACTTTTTCTACTCTTTAATTTGATACCAAGATCCACTTTTTTACTATTTTCTAACAGGATGAACCAAAATTATTATACGACTTTTAACTTCAAAAATTAATATCCTTTGAAATATTTAACTTACAGCTCTGAAACCAGCTTTTAACAATTCTATGTCCCATTTTCTATAAGAAATCATAACTCTCTAATTGTAACAACAGTTCTTAAATAGTTTCTTCAACGTTTTATAATTCCATCCCTTCCCTTTGATAGTTTGAATTCTTTAAAAATTTCTGACAGCAACTGCCATCATGGTATGAATTGTAATTATTTCTTTTTCAGATATTTGCCTAACCATTGCATCAATTAAAAAACCAATTGCATTTTCACATCTAGAAAAAATTCCTCTTTAATTTAAACCTAGTGGCTCCTTTGGATTTATTTCCCTTCTAATTTTAACTATTTTTCCTCCTGGCATAATCATTTTTCAGTAAAACTTCAGAAAAACAACTCTTAAGTTTTAAATATCTCTCTAATCTATCTTAATATGATGTAAAATCTAAAATCATGCTTCTTTTAAGCTATAAACTATCTTTCTATCTTCCAAATTGTGGCTTCTAGAATTAAAATGTATTTATTGCCAGGGCCGGATTAAGAAAGCACGAGGCCCGTAGCAAATGTGAAGAAGAGGCCCCCCCCCCCTAGGAGGCGCGAGGCCCCCTAGAAGGTGCAAGGTGTAACATTTGCTAATTTGCTACCTCCTGCTACGTGGTTAATTTGTTAATCCGGTACTGTTTATTGCATCATTATAATTTTCATTCTAGTTCCAAATTTCAGTCTCATGTCTCTTCAGGGAAAATTCCTACCTGCAAGATTACTAATCTCATTTTACTAGTTATAGTCTGAAATAGCTCTGAGAATAAAGGTAACATTATATGAAAATATTAATGCTACTTTCTGACATTAAATGACTCTTTACTCTGAAATGTCACCCAAAATATCTAATCAAATGACTATAACTATTATCTGCAATGTTACTTCAATGAACTTGCTGCTCTATGAACAAATTTGGTTATGAAGTAACAAAATTTAGGTTACCTGACAGTGAGTTTGTAATAAACCTATATTATGTGTAGTGAAGGTGTGTGTAACTGAGGGAAACTAATGCACACTGCTGTCAGTAACTGATATGCTAAAATAGGTGGGTTAACAGTGAGGCAGGTGAACAGTAAATGATCATCTGTCTAGGATGTCACATGTTCTTTATTGTAATATAAATAACAAAGGATAGGAAAAATGACTCATCACTCACCAAAGTGGAAATCCATGATAAGTGAAAAACATAAATGATTAATGAAAACATATACAGTATTTCAGTTTTACCTTATTCATGTTTTAGAAAACAAGTCAAGTTCTTTATTGTGATTGCATGAAGGGATTAAGGTTCATTTTATCTTCTTTCTTCACCGAAAGATAGATAGAGTTATACCATGAGAAAAATATTTCATTGTTAAATGTTTAACACCAAACAAGAAGTTTCTTTCCACATTGAAGGAATAGTAATGATTATTTTCAGTAACGACAGCAATTTTTGTGTTTTTGTGGTAATATACTACTTTCAACACTACTTCTGATGCTGTCTTAGTTTCTTTAAATTCTTCAGAATATTATCAACATATGTAAGTCACATTCATTGTAAAGAATCTGTCTTCTGCTTAAATAATGAGAACATTTATATCCTAGAACAAACAATAAACACCATATTAGTAACTATGAAACACCACTCATTTTTCTATGAACCATTTCCTGACATTCATTTTTGATACAGGTCTCTGCTGCTTTAGCCAATGATGATATAATGTTATGCATCAAACCTGGTGAACACGGCTCGACATATGGGGGCAACCCATTAGCTTGTCGTGTAGCTATAGAGGCACTGAATATTCTATTAGAAGAAAATCTTGCCGACAATGCTGAACGTATGGGAAAGATTTTACGGGATGAGCTCTCAACTCTACCCAAGGATGTTGTTTCCATTGTGCGAGGAAAAGGACTTCTTAATGCTATTGTTATCAACAAAAGTAAGTCAGCATAATTTATCTGAGTACATTTAACTCATATGTACCTGTAATGCTTAAACATGAGTGTAGTAATCTTGAACTCTCAACTGAAATATGGATTCTCTTTTTCAGAATATGATGCCTGGCAGGTGTGCCTGAAGCTGAAGGACAATGGTCTGCTAGCTAAGCCAACACACGGAGACATAATTAGGTTTGCTCCCCCTCTAGTGATTACAGAAGAGCAGACACGAGAATGTGTAAACATTATAAAAGACACTATTCTTGATTTTGCAAGAAAATGATTTTCCCAACTTTTTGCTACATTTCCAAATGAAGTTGCTTGTCTTGGAATGGCAGTGATAAGATTTGCCCAGTTTTTGCTAAAATACCTTTGAATAAATGGAAGTACATTTTAAATAAGACCTGATAATTTTCATTGACTTTCTATTTATTTGAAGATCATCAAAAGCAATGATAGTCATTTAACATTTATGTATTTTTTATTGTTATTCAAACCACTTGCTTTAAAGCTGGAGAAATAGACAATTTTGTAACAGAAGCTAAATTTCAATTTTGAAACATTATTAACTGAAGTTTAGACTTACATGACATAGATCTTACAGCACCCAGTTACAGTAAATTATTTACTACAGTGTTAAATACCACTTTAATTGCTACCAAGCATCAGCATCTTTTAGTTTGGGAAAATTAATAAAACCATATTTGCTCTCTGCACTAATGAGAATTTTTTAAATGTGTTACTCATTTAACATTTTTGATTCATATCTCCATATATCTAGGACAGGTGACACAAACTTGCGTAACATTGATATATGCTTGTTTTACTGCAGGTTCATGGTATGGCTTAAAGAACATAGAAATAATTTTAATTGGTGATGAACTATTTACTAGAATGAGAGTGTTCAAATTAAAAATGTGCATAAGCCATGACTTTATGTGTATGCCATTAAGTCATAAGTTCCATTTTATTTATTATCATTATTGTATGTGCAAACTTATATAAAATTTAACCTTAAAAATTAAAATTATTTTTAAGTAAATAATATGTGACTTTTTTGTGAAAAAGATGTGTCAACTTTAAAATTTATCATTCTTGAATTTTAAGAAATTCATTAGGGACTTCTGTACTTTCATTACCAGTTTATAGAATTATATGAAGTTGTGGAGATTTCAGCAGGAGTTTCTTAGTACAGCAGAACCAACTGATGTTCTTAAATGTGTGCGTTGTAAATATGAGATGATATAAAATAAGTAGAAAAAATGGATAACAGTGTTTCTGCCACAAAAGCAGACTACCATATACTAAAAATTTGACTTGAACCCTGAGACTATTTATTTCCACAGGTAAGAGAGTGCTAATGACACACCTATCCATGGACACACACAATTATTATAGAAACATATGCACCAATCAACAAAAAATCCAGAGTCCTGGGTTTGTGACTTATAGAAACAGATGTTTTGTAGTCCCATCATTCTATTTGGCAATTTAAGTGATACACAGTGTTATGTAGCTTATTGTTTTGTGGCATGAGAGGTTAGATGAGATTATTTGAACTTTAAAACAGTAGGTAGCATCAGACTGACTAGAAATAGGTGGTTTTCAGATATTTCACGTTCCTATACCATGCTAAAATATTACTTTCTAAACAAAATAGTAAAAAATAAAAGCGTTGTTAATATCATTCAATTGAATTGATTAAATTTCATCTGCTGTTTGCATAATTCATTTTGCCTTTGTATATTTCAGCATGAACAAACAAACACTGATATTCTTATTTGCCCTAACATTAGTGGTAACCATATTCACCACTACTCTATTGCTTACTCTATCAAATGGCTTTGAAAAGACCAAATCAACACCTTTGGCTTCTTTGCTCCATTTCATATGAATTATCTTCCAGACATTTCATTACCATTATAGTTGGATACAAAACTCTCCATTCATTTGCTTGATAATCCTAAACTTTCCAAATTCATACTCTCATCTTCAGTTTCCTAAATTGGCTGTAAATATTCCCATTAAGTCTTTCAGTGATCTATCAGCCTTAATATTTTTCATTATAAGATCCTTAGCTCCTCTTGCAGCTGCTATCAGTTACTTGATTAGTTATTCCACAAGTTCCCTACTGCATAGCTGTCTTCGCCTACTTCAAGGTTAACTAGTTTCAATGTTTCCTTTATTTTCAGTTTTAGTGTAAAGATTTCTTGCCCTATTCTTTTTGCATCTTGAAGTGATCCCACATCATTTTAATTGTAGAGATGATCTACTGCCATACAACAAACATTTCCCCTCCTTTTTTTGTGTCTGGCCTTACACCTTGTTGACATCAATGTCCTTAGAGGTGAAAAAAGATTGGGGTGGAAAGAACAGGAAGGAATTCAACCATGACCTTTTGAAGGAACCGTATTGAGATTCATCTGCAGAGATTTGGGGAATCTATGGAAAATCCAAATCTGGATTGCCATATGGGGGATTCAAACTCATGTCCTTTCAAATGCAAGGCTAGAGCATTACTGTTCACACACCATATTTGGCCTTTTTTTAATCAACTGACTTCTTTGGCTAGAAGATCTCTGTGGGGATAGTTCTGCAGCCTAGAATGTAAGATCTAAAATAGATGACACGTTTTCTGCTTTGCAGCAGTTGAGTCGACACATTGTCTAATGTAATTCAATAGGGCAAAACAGATGACGCTGCACGTGGTGCATGGTTTCCCGCGGCTTGCGACTTATTTCATTGCCTTGAAACATACACTAGTGGAGGAAGTGAAATGTTGCCATCTGTCTGTAAATGTGTAACTGTGTTCTGTGTATGAGAAGTGTATATATGTGTGTGAAATGTGTCTCTTATGAAGAAGAAATTCACCTTGATGATTGCAGGAAACTGCACAGATGGGAGGGGGGCGGGGAGGAGGGTCAGGGCTCGTCCCTGGTCCCATTGTACCTTCCCAATCTTGTGTGGTACTGTAGCTCAGTGGCTCTCATGGGGATGTAAAAGTTTCCCTGATATATCTCTTTTGTTGTGGAACTCTTGTCACCGTATGGTTATCCCTATATCCACCACCTTTCTTGAAATCGTTTATTGAACGAACTTAAATTACTTATTTTCATAATTTTTTTGTGATTAAACACTTGTTTCAGTGATAATTGCCCTACACACCTACTGTTGTATTATGCAAATTTTTACTTCAAACTTTTTTACTGCTTTATTGTTTGGAGCACATACTCTCATGATCTCAAAGTCTGTAAAAAAGATGATGATGATGAAGATGATGATGATGATGATGATGACTGAAGTAAACTTGAAAACATAACTTTCTTATTACTTCCAACACTGGCGTAGCCATACAGTTGAGGCCTGTGGCAAATTCATCAGATGGGGCTGTCTCAGTGCCAGATTTCGGGTTCAGGGTGCAAACTATTTTTTGTTTTGAGGTGATATTTTTTTTCAAAAATATAAAAGCTCCACTACTGCCCCAAGCAGCGACAATTGGTGCAGTAAATTTGAAGAGATGGGCCTGCACTGGCTGGTGGCCCGTTCCATTTCGCTGATCCTGCCACCCTATTGTTGTGATATTACACTCAAACAATCATAGTATTGCCAATCCTCTGTTCTAAACTGTCAGTTATTCAATATACAATAAAATGCATTCATTTTCCTAAGAACTCTTTCTGTGGCATATAGTAAGGAGTCATTTTGCAGAAAAATCATAACATAACAAATAGTTGTATACAGCAGAAGATGAATTGTTACAGAATAATAAGTACATTAATCATGACTAAATGGCAATTATTTTGCAGATACTTTTGACAGATATTCTATGAAGCAGGAGTTGTCAATTAAAAAAAAAAAAAAAAATCTTTTAATTTTTTTCTAAATTTATTCTTATCCCCTGTCCGAAATCTTTATAATGTCATTTATTTCTTGGATTAATATTTAGAGGTACTAATTTTATATTAACTAAGACATTTTTTGAGGAATGTTGGTGTTGGGATGATTTGGAGCAGAGTGAGTTTCATTTCAGGTTAAAGGTGTGGGGAAATACAGCCCTAAAGCCAAGAGAAAATATAAGATGAATAATGGAAACATTTATGTCCTAAAATGTTATCAGTGAAATAATAACATCATCCTTTAAAATCTAAATCCATTTTGTCTAAAAAGGAGATAATTTCTTTGGTCACAGTTTTTTTTATGGTTATACGAAAAAGGATTGATGCAACATGAACAGTGTTACATTTATGTTCACTGAGGGTTTGAAGAGTAATGGTACTACATTCAATTGATATATAACATGGAAATAAAGGCTAAGGATTTTGGAAGTGGTATTAAAAGTGAGATTCAATGTAATATTTTATTCTGAGTAACAAATACCTCATTTAATAAAGTACAAAATTTGATACAATTATAGGTATATAATTAATATTTTATTTACAATAAATAACTGTTGATAAATAATACATTCCACTTAATTTAAGTGATTCATCATATTACCTTATTCATTTAAGATCATTAAATTAACTTTTATCTTAAACTAATTACCGATAATTTATTTCTTTACAATAATAAATGCCATTAATTAACACCAACTAATTTGCTGACAGTAATAGCTTAAAGTTTTATAGATAATGTGATCTGACGTGAACAGTGAAAGAATTTACATAACTGAAGAATAGATTATGAATTTTTAATTGATCTGTTTCAGTCTTCCATTTTTATTTTATATATACATATATATATATAAAACTTATATTCGAGATATGGCATGTTTGCAAAGAGCAATGAATATACTTTTACAATACTGGTAAACAATATTGAACGAAATCAATCATTGCTCAGATGGAGTTTGCAATGTACTGCTCATTATCTGATAACAGGAAGATATAAATTCCTATATTCTTTTTGATTGTACATTATCTTCACAACCAAGCAGGCAATATATTTTAGCTACATTCCTGTCTTCTGCAGGTGCAACTTTCGAATTATGGTAATGTCATTACCAATATTCTTCTGACAAATCAAGTGCATGGTCCTCTCTTTACAATCCTCCAACCTGAAACATTTCAAATAGATTTTTATAAGGCTTTTTTCTTTTAAAAAAATGAACAACTGTTACATAGATGCAGAAGGAAATGGGAAACCACTGCATTAAAGACCCAAAGGGTATCCTGAGTACACGTAATCGTCTCAAATTTCATATGTCATGGTGGCTTCTTCCTGGGTAACATATTCTGGAGGTAAAATATGTCCCCCAATCAGATCTCCAGGTAGGGACTACTCAGGGAGGAGTCATAAGAACTGATAGAAACATTCTACAAGTCACAGTATGGAATGTTAGAAGTCTGAATAGGGCAGGTAGCTTAGAAAACTTAAAAAGGCAGATGGAACGACTTAAGTTAGTTGTCACGAGGATTAGTGGGATTAAATGGAAGGATGCACAGTATTTCTGGTCTGGGGAATACAGAATAATTAACACAAAAGCTATCAGTGGATTTACTAGAGAAGGTTTTGTAATTAATAAGAGAGTAGGGAAATAGGAGAGTTATTATGAACAGTTTAGTGACAGGATTATTGTGATGAGGTTAGAAACTAAGCCTGCCCTAACCACGTTACTACAAGTGCATATGCCAACGTCACAGGAGGATGACGAAGAAATAGACACTGAAACTGAAAGTTAATCAAATATGTGAAGGGGGAAAATTTAATTATCTTGGGTGACTGTAATGTGATAGTAGGAGAAGTAAAAGAGGGAAATACTGTAGGAAGTTTTGGTTTAGGAGAAAAAAAAACGAGCAAGGAAGCATTAGAATTTTGTTCAAGATATAAGCTAGTCATGGCAAACACACTGGTCAAAAACTATGCAAGAAGGATATACATCTGGAAACATCGAGCAGAAACAGGCAGATATCAGCTAGATTATATCATGGTCAAACAGATATTCAGGAATCAAGTTTTAGACTGTAAAGTGTACCCAGGAGCAGACATATACACTGACCATAATGTGATAGTAATGAAATGCAGGCTGAAATTCAAGCAAATAAGGGAGCAATATAACCAGGACAGACTGGAAGTGAATAAACTGAAACAAAATAACATGAGAGAAAAATTTGCAGAAATGGTAGACTTGGGTCTAAGAAGTAACTCTGAAAGGAGCTCCACCGAGGATGAATGGAATGCATTGCAGAGAGAAATAATGAAAGCTGGTAATGACACATTAGGCTTTAGGGAACAAGCCACCCGTAAACCTTGGATCACAGAATTTTTTTTGGAGTTGATTGATCAGAGGAGAATGCACAAAAATACTCAGGATAAAGCAAGAAGAGAGCACTACAGCACACACAATTTAGAAATAAAATAAACAGGAAATGCAAAAAAGCCAAAGAAAAATAATGCAAGAAAAGTGTGAAGAAGTAGAAAGGAAATGGTCATATGTAAAGTAGATGTTGCATGTAGGAAAATCAAACAAAATTTTGGAGAAATGAAGAGAAGAGGTGTAAACATTAAAGCTTCTGATGGGAAAACCTCTTTTAAGCTCAGATGATAGAGTTAACCAATGCAAGGAATACATTGAGAAACTGTATGATGGGGATGACTTGAACAATAGTGTAATGGAAAAGGAAGGTGATGTCAAAATTGATGACTTAGGAGATCCTGTTTTGAGGACAGATTTTAATAGAGCTCTGAATGACTTCAAAGCAAATAAGGCAGTTGGAATTGATGAGATCCCTACAGAGCTTCTTAAATCCCTAGAAGAAGAAGGAATCAAAAGATTATTCAGGCTGATATCAAAAAGTTATGGAACAGGAGAATTTCCAACTGATTTTAATAAAAATATAATCTTCACACTTCTGAAGAAAACACAAGCCAACAAATGTAAGAATTATCGCACCATTAGTCTAACATCACATGCTTCAGAATCACTGACCATAATAATATACAGATGAATGGAAGGGGTGGTAGAAGAGATGATAGTTGGTGAAGATCAATTTGGGTTTATGAAAAACTGCGGTACAAGGGAAACAATTCTGGCTTCAAGGTTAATACTTGAAGAGCAGATCAAGGGTAATTTTATGATGTTTGTTGATTTAGAAACTTTTGATTATGTTAGGTGGGATGTTCAAAAATTTAAAGAAGTTAGGTCTAAAATATCGATATAGAAGAATACTTTATAAACTATATAAGAATCAAGTGGCTATAATAAAAGTAGAGAATCATGAGAGACAAACATCAGTTAAAAAGGGGGTGATGCAAGGTCAAAGTCTATCCCTGTTAATATTCAACTTCTATGTAGAGGAAGATATAAAGGAAGTATAAGAAATATTTTCACGTGGCATAAGTGTTCAAAGGAAAAAATCAGTATGCTACGATTTACTGATTACACTTTATGGCAGCAAAACATAGACTTTAGGAATACCAAAAAGAAAGAAAATTGAAGCATTTGAAATGTGGTGCTGCATAAGAATGTAGAAAATTAAATGGACATACAAAGTATGAAATGAATGAGTTTTGGAAATGATATATGAGGAAAGAAGTTTGTGGAAGGAGCTTACAGAAAGAAGAGACAGGCTGGTAGGTCATATTTTGATACTTACTGGATTGGTAATTTGTTAGTGAAGGGAACAGTTGAAGGTAAGAATTGTAGAGGAAGAGAGAAATTAGAATATGTGAAGCAGATAATTGAGGACATGCATTGTAAGAGGTATGCAGAGATGAAGAGGTTGACACAAGATAGAAAGTGATGGAGCATTGCATCAAACCAGTCTAAAGATTGATAAGAGCGAAAAAGAATGCAAATAGTCTTTGGTATTTCTGAAATCACATTAAAATGATTGTTGAGTAGAATAACTTAATGTGGTTTAATATTCTGATTAGAAATGGTATAAGAAAAGTAAAATAAAATTAAATGCTGAGGTTTTTTTTTTCTCTCACAGCAAGAAATCAGTTGGCTGGTTTTTCAACTAGCCAGTGATAAATCCTAAAAGTAATTTATTTAAATTTTTCTAGATATACGGTGCAAAATATGATTATACTGTAAAATCTAAGTGTGAACAGTTTTGATACTTACTGGTACATATATTTCCAGAAGCATTTGCAACCATGTAAAATTGGAAATATTAAATTTGATTAGTTGTGCGATAATATGAGTTATGTATCAACATGAAGTAAAGGCCCTTAAAAACGGATAAAAATAACAGAGTAATTAAACCAGTTAACACTGATTTTTCATACTTGTAAGTACGTTAAACACTCTGTACATATTTGTATACAATCTTCTCGAGCGTTCCACCTGGAGATGGCTGCATTTAAGCATAGGCTCCATAGGCTGTAGCCTAAGGACCTGCACCACAAAGGGGGCCCCATACTATAAAGACTATAAAGGGGGCCTGCACAACTAAGGAGGGGCCCACACCACACCACAGCCAGAGGGTCCCATCCACACCTCCCACCCCAACTAGGACCAGGGCCGGCGCTAGGAATTTTGGGCCCAGGGTAAAATATGCGACCTTTTTTTTTTTTAGCTCTACAAACTAGCCCAGTGACAAGGCGACAATAGGTGTGTTGCCTTCGGGACCTGGGGTCCCCTGTAGCCAGTGATCGGGGCCCCACATCAGCCGGCGGGCCCGGGTACATTTGACCCGCTTACCCCCCCCCCCCTAACGCCAGCCCTGACTAGGACAGTATAACGCGACTGCCGACAGGAATCCACACCACAAGTACAGCCTAGGGGCCCACGAAGCCTAAATGCGTCCCTGCTTGGAGAGCACTCTCCTGGTGGAAAGCTCGAGAAGATTTTATATAGCCTAATTGGCTCACCGAGATAGCCTATATTGTTTCACTCTGTATTTGGTATGGCAGGTCACTAGCATGCTCTGATTATGGTTTCTCTTGCTTGGAAATTGTAAAGAGAAATACGTTTAGTCTAAGCAAAACAAAATATGCGAGTATTAGGTTTATTGCCCAATTTGCTTGTTTGAAAAACGATTGCTGCATGGTAATATTACTTTTTGGTTATGTTACAAAATGGAACTATTAGACTTTTCTGAAACTGCATTATCAAATGCTGTACTGCTGAAATGATCTTCTAGGACTCTAAAAAGTCACCTGTAGTTATTGGCATGTTTAATACGACTTGATACGTCAAACTTTTATGAAGAATGCGATTCGAACTGATTTCATGCGTGGTGTGACATATAAACTATGGAGAGAAACTCACGCCTCTTGTAGACGCAGTTGTGTATGATGACGTGGCAGGCGCTGGGAAAGGTTTTCTTGTACTTCTTGCGGGCTGCGACGGCACAGACAGGCGTCTGGTTTGGAGGACAGCGAGATGGACAGGCCTGGACCGCGCCGCCTGAAATAGTGCAACCACAACAAATGATTCAACAGTACAAACAATCAGACTGGTCTAAACACAAGGAACAGTCACGCAGCTTGCGGTATGCAGGACAGACATTTGTTTCCTTGTTGCAATCTGCTGCACTTCGCACAGTTTCAGACAGCTCGTATCGATCAATCCTAACTATATAAATGGTTACCTGGTTTTGGATATAGCTGAACTAATAGCTTACTGTTCAAATAGCATCTGAGAAGAAAAATACGGCAAATTATGACGATGAGGAGGAGAGTATGATTGTAATGTTCAGCATGAAGCAGTGCGGAATACATACAACACAGGATACGACTGCCCAAATAAAATACCACTACTACTACTTGCATTTCATAAGCCTTTACTCGAGAAAATTTGTCTACTTGCATTAAACAAATCGCTTAATCATACTAGCATGCAGAGAAGGGCGTATGTAAGATTTTGAAAACCTGCACTATCCTGAAATAAGTAGTATCTGGCACAAAGACAATTCATCTGTTAACAGGAAAGAAAAAAAGATTGACTGATTAGAAAAACTGGATTGTATGCATTATATAAGCGTTTCTAAAATCTGTATGTAAGGAGCAAATCTTTTTGGGGACTTGAAACTCTTTTTAGGAACATCAGAAAAAAAATGGAGACACTAATTTAGATCAGCGCAAGAAAATAATTTGAAACTGTATTTCTCAACAAGACTCGCGTCCTGAGGTTTGTGAAAATGCTGGGCCTTGCAATGCAAAACACCAGTATTACCAGTCTTATCAAATTATCTCATGTGTTCCTGTTATAAGAACTGAGATGGATTAAGAGTATATCATATTTTGTCCAGAAAACTGGGTTATACCTAAAAGTATACGTCGTTTGAAAATTTCAGGCTCGGAAAATTGAGATGCAGGATAGAAGTGTAAGAAGTAGGCACTCACTACATTTCAGCACCGAGCCTGGTGGTCAGCGATGACATTCTGTGGGACCTGGATTCGATCACTGACTCACCCAACAAGATTTCGGTTTTCCTTCGTTTAGAGAAATCAGTCCAAGCTAACGCTGGGATAGTTCCTTCAAAAGAACATTTTCAGCCCTGCCGCTAACACTTACAGGATAGTATGAATACAGTGCCAACCATTAAAGAAGCAATGTGCAATCTGGGATTCAGGAAATTGTTATTAACATTGCTTTTCAGGTAGTTAGATTAGCTGGTGATTATTTTACCAGCAGCGTCGGGACGCATAAACTAAGAAGAGCCAAGTTATCAAATTGTATCAATATTTTTATCTGCAAATTTTCATAAGCATTCATTAATAACTTATGGTAGCTTGATTAAACTAAGATCAACGAGTTCTGTAATACTTGCCCAACTGATCACCTAAACAAAGTATTTTCTTGTCAACATAAAAAATAGTGATAGATTTGCTGGTCATATATTTCGATGGCGAATGAAATGTTTCCGATTTGAATCCCAACTTCGTCATTAATTTTTTAGACTTTTCGCTCTGATAAAGCTATGGTTCAGATTCAGAGAAAGATTGATTGCATGGGGAAACTGTGGGGACAATAGGAGTAGAATGAGCTAACTCAAGGAATTGTGGAGTTATTTCCTCGAAATGCTGGTAAAATGTCTGTCCCAAATTCTTTCACAACCTTGTTTGACTTTTAAAGCTCCGAATCAAGTATCGAAAATCGCTGTGTCAGCCAGTGTACTTCATATTAGCGGACGCACAATCAAACGCAGTGCGGTATGAGGTAACCTAGTGGGAAAAGAAAGGCTGTGTGACTCAGTTAGAGGAGGGGAAAATTCGGATAATGTACCGTCGTCGGTAAACGCAAAATTATGAAGGTTACATTTAGGTTAGTTGCTTCGGAAAATGTATTTACGGTAATGAAGTCAGCCCATATTTACACTGTAGTAAAACGTTAGCTATTTGGTGTAGGAGATAGAAAGGTCATAATATGAGGGAACTTAAATTACGAGGCGCAAGGAGGGAAGGAGATAGATTAATAATACAAGGGAACGGGGGTTTGCAAATACCTTAGGTACGGAGAGATGCTATGGCAAATGAGTAAAATATGTTGGATATTTTTCTAATAAAGTCTGTGTGCAGTATTAGATCATAGACGAAAAAAAGTGATCTTGAAATAATTCTGAACTTGTAAAAAAGGTCAGAAAAATCAGTGTATGTGACAGAAGGTCACATAATCGTAAGGAGTGATGGGTTCCAGTGTTAAATGGATGTTTCATGGAAAATTTCGGTAGGTTAAAGGAAGACACCTATACAATGTAGAAGAAGTGAGAACGGTTCAAAGATAGAATAAGAATGGGAAGAGAAATATCTCTTCCATAAAAAAAATAGTTGGTGAAGAGAGGCAGTAAGACAGTAAGGAGCACATGAAACAAATGAACTAGCGGCAAAGAGGGAAGCGAAGTATTCATGCGGGGATATCTATCATCTTTGGAAGGGGAGATGATGTTACGTTGAAGGGCCACTAAAAATTTCAGTGGCTGTGTGAGAAAATTGAGGTGAAAAGAGGCAATGTAGACAGTCATGGATAACGATAAGGAAGAAATTACTGAGGATATGAAAAATAAACAGCTGGTTTGGTTAGACCATTAGAGAATGTCATTCTCAGACAGCAGGGGAATTTTGAAGAAAGAACTTTTCACACAAACAGAAATAAGCAGACTTGGAAATGCGAAAGAGATGCTAAGGATAATATTAGGGGATTAAGTAGAATAGAAAAGAATAACGGAGCTGGTGTTAAAACATGAAAGTACCATATCGTGCCATTTATTGAAGTATTATTTAGACTGCCGGCTTGCAGTATCGCAGAGGACTGGAAACGGAAATTTAGATTGAGTTTGGAAACTAGCAGGCTACGAGGGACCTAGAGGAGTGCCATAGTAATTCCAGTCCACAAAGGAGGGAGGTAAATATGGTGAGAAGTACAGAACTATTTGTTTTACCTCAGTGGCAGGGAAATGAAGGGAAGATGAGATTTTAACCACATCAGAAATATTTTTGGTGAAAGAAATCTTTGTAAATAAGCAACTTGTGTTCGTTTATTTGAATCTCAACTGTGAGCTATATGAAATTTATTTCATATCAAGCGGACAAGGGAGTCGAAGTTGACAGTGGAACGCAGAATCTGTGTAATAAGTATGAGAGGGTGATACATGGACTGATGGGGAACAGGCTTAAAAACATTGCGGTCAGTCAGTATGTGTCTATATAACTGAAGGAATCCTTAAAAGGTAGGAAGGAAAGCGATATCACTAGAGGAGGGCCACAGGATAGATTATCGCTGTCCATCATTCTATTGAGTGAATCTGTTGTTGGTTTTTATAGTCAGAAGAAGAATTAAAAGGAGAGATGACGGCGAGTATTTACAAATTAAACTGGACAGAACATATAAGTCTTTTAGTCTTTATTGGATAATGATACATGACAAAAAGTCAGCTTGTTAGATAAACAGATTGAAAAATAAAGGTTTTCTATGATTATATAATGAAGGAGGATTGGAACATCATTTCATAATAGTTTTATCTGGATAAGTAACATTGGGGAGGGTGAGGTCCTGCCTTTACTGGAGAGGGTGTTTGGGGTTTGTATCAGACAGGTGCGGCAGCTGGTATATAGAATCTTTGTTTGAGTATGGTTCAACAACATAGAATCAGTGTTATGAGAAATGGAGATGATGGAAAGTATGGTACGTAGATTTGTTTGTGGAACGCATTGAGCAAATCATTGGAAGGTAAGATTAGGAGGTTGAAGAGAGTGCTGGGAGTGTCATTCTTGGATTGTTGAATGTAAACTAGCACTCGATTTCAGCCATAAACAAGTGGGAAAAGTTTCAATTACATTTAACGTAACCAAGGGCTGAAATAAATAATTATTGAGAAACAACAAAAGAATTTAAAGAAAAAATACGCATAATGCAAAAGTAGATGATCGGGAACTGGAAAATAAACTCCATATTAATAAACAGATAATGAAAAGAAATTCTCTAGGTGCTTCCTGATTTATAGAATAACACTTGGATTACAGATGTGATAGGTGTATTGATAAAAATACTGCCCTAATAAATAATTCATTTCAAGTGTTTCCTAATGCGTTTATCCTGAGATCGCCGGCGGTAAGCTTGAACAATTTACGAAGCATGTAATGAATACATTTGTGACGGGTTTTGTTGACCGTAATTCATCATAAAGACTTCTTAGTCACACAAAAATTTTACTTTACCTTAATGCGATCATCAAGATATTGGCTAGGACTATCCCCTCCAAGCACACTATGAACTTTTGTTAGCCACTGATATGTTCTTAGTTCTTATATTGTTCATATAAGTCGTTTTTAAAAAGGCAAGATAAAAAAGGAGAATGAAGGAAACAAAAAAAAGTTGCGTTGTACCTTATGAAGTGCCGCTGAATTGTCCGTCACGTTCATTTGCGTAGAAAACTGAGGCTCTGAAGATACAAGCAGATGAAGTTAGACTGCATAACTTAATAGCACATAAAATCATTGATAGAAAGTACATTGGTGCGTAAAGCAAAGCAGCCGCAGTGACAATCAGGCATTCAGGCAGAGGAAGCTGTGTTACAAATAAAGCGAAAGCTTATAATCGGTTGTGAAAATGGAAGCAGGAAAGACAAATCCTCCTAGGTCATTAGAGACAGGAGCTAATTCGGTCATGGCCTTTTGAAGGAATCATCGTGACATTAACCTGTATTGATGTCAGGAAACCTTGAAAAACCCAAATCTAGATGGCTGGTTGGGGGATTCAAACCCGCGTCCTCCCGAATGCTAGGCCAAAGCGTTACCAACTGCTCACCATGCTCGGTTTCGTGACGTAGAATCACATGGGGTGTACTGTCTTCACATATGTTCTGTTGCACGTTAGCACATTGTAATTGGGAAAACAATATCAGTAGTTATCAGACCCTCACCTCCAAGAAACTTAAAGCTACAACGAAATAAAAATTGAGTATTATGAGCGTAACATTTCTTTATGACTTCTGCACGGTACCGTTCTCCATTCATTTTGAATGCACATTTCAAATTTTCTTCTCGTATTCGTACTGTTTTGAGCTTAAGCGCAATATTGAACTCTCTGCAAACGCAAACATAAATTTAACATTTGCAGTAGCTTAAATTTTTCGAGGGCAATCTATTTGACTACAAAAGCGATTTTTTTTTGTTTTCTTTTTCACAAGACGTTGAATGATCTCTGATATTTTGGTAGCAATTGTCCACTAGGAGCAGTTAAACAGTAAAAGAAAAAGAAGCAGTTTAACTTAGTCAGTTTAAGGGTCGTTGAATCTAATGCTAAACTTGTTCAAAAGCAAGACTACGGAAGGCTCAATATTCTTGTGCAACGTGCGAACAGATGACGAAAATGTTTAGTGCTTTGAGATGGTTTCTGTGGTCGGTTTATGTATTAGGTTGCAGATTAGAGTGATCCCTCCACCGAGCAGTGCAGCGGGACATCCCGGGTACCTGAGGAGGCAGAGGCAGTGCTGGTAGCAGAAAGAGTGCTGCTAGGAGGCAAAGCGGTCGTCGTGATGCTCTCCGTAGTCTCGCAACAGTCCACGGAGTCCGTCGCAGAGGGCTCCACTGAAACACACGACAACAAGCGAAAGCTACATGCTAGGGAGTTACATTCTCTACATTCCAATCATTTGTCATTGAGAGAGACGCGGGAGCTGTCATTGATCAAGTTTTTACGTCCCTCTTAAACACTATGTTAATACCTCGCGTAGGCGAATTTATTATTCTGCAGCATATTATGAATTCAGTACTTTCATAATTTGGAAATAGGGAGTACGATGTTGTTGTTTTTATCTGTAGTATTGAATCTGTGATGTTTGCCCAGGCTGGCCCTCTTACCACTAGCCTGCTCTTTGTACCTCAAGTCTGTTCACCACTCTCTTAAAATTATTCTAGCTATTTATTACGACATAAGAAGAACTCCAGGGACCACCATGTGTAATTTATATTTCATCTTCCACAGATTCAATTTGCATTCTATCTGATCTTAATCTAAAACTGAATAAAATAAATATCATGGTAAATTTGTCGCGTGTATATTGTAAGTAACTTTACAAAAGCAAATCGTATGTGAATGAAACTAGCAGCCACAGCTGTTCTTTATCCCTGGTTTTGTCACAGTGAATCCCCTGGGTTCATAAAACTCGTAGCCGGAAACATTATAGGTTGTGTATCATTTGACAAAATTAACTACGACCATTCTCACTTGAAGGGTCAAAGATTGTTCTGAACGGATCATCAATAAGTGGTCCGTTATTGCGGTACTCCGTTTAGTTTTTCAGTCGGCTATTAAGTCGTAACCTGCTTCATTTGGTTATGGTCTACTCGTTGACCGAGGCGCCGGACAGGAATCTGCGGGTCAGGTTTCCGAAGGTTGACCACTACACGCCTACCCATCCAGACAACAATTCTCGTCTTCTGCGCAGCTGGTACAAAATAAAAACTCGACGGCTCCTAACAACAACTGTAAGCTGCGTCCTCAAACGATTACAACTCAACTGACCTGAAGACGTAAACCGATAAACCTGGGTTTATTGTCTCTGATTTCATTCTTCTATACAGATCAGCTAATTGCACAATCCATTAACTCGGAGCGTCGCTGGTGAGTTTGATTTGGAAACAAAACATATTCTTCTGTCGCTGATTCTACGAGTTCAGTATCGACAGGTAATATGAGAAACTCGGGTAACTTTTAATTATTATTGAGTCATCCGGAAGTGAGTGACAGCAACAGCAACTACTAGACGTGATGGACAATATAGAAACCCAGTGCTTATTGAAAAATTTGGTGTAGGGGATTTCAATCTACCGCATCGTCAAAATAACGTTAAATGATTAAACAGTTTTTCCGCCCCTCAGACTATATTTCACTTGCGTCGAAACTTTGGTCAATTCTTGTAATTATGTTAGTATTTCCGTAGTTTGCATTTTAGGTAAAACTGTTGTTTGTCCGGTAGGACTACCGCGTTAGGTTACATTAGCCACGCCAGAGGCGTATTTCGGGATGCATTCTGAAACACACTAACTTAGTAGGTTGATCTACTGTTCAGTTAGTAATGCCGTAAGCAATTATTTTTATGACTTAGAGCTATAGTAACATGGCGATGCGCGAGGTTCAGAGGGATAGTAGACATTTGTTGTTGCTGTTTGCGTTATTAGTAAGCTATGAACTTCCTTAGAATGTTATAAAGTTTGTTACGTCATGTATAGCTGACAGCAACGTTCAACAACCGTCGTCATTTACGGAGCAGCATTTTCATACAACATATGGCATCAGGACGGAAAAAAATTACTAACATTCTAAGAACAATATAATCCATTGATAGAGGAATGTGATGCGCACGGGTTTATTTTTAGGGTGTATGTCATGCGACATCTTTTCTAAAATATACAGTGTCACGAGTCTTGAGGAAAGCGGTTAAGTGTCTCAACATGCTTCATAAGTCATACTGGGTACCGTGTTTTTGTGCTTTACTGGTGAATAAGTTCCATGACGTATATTGATATTTTTAACGTTACAATTTAAGTCATAGCTGCGATGTGTTGTTCGTTATAAGAGGAAGAATAAAGGTAAAATTACTTCATTAAAAAAAAAAACCAATTATCAATGTATTTACACAAATGTGAAAAATAAGTTTTTTTTAAATAATAGATACAAAATGAATTAATTTATGCTGTATCGAAGTATATGGATGCCACTATTTTGATTCTGTCCAATTTTAACTGCAAACCACATTCGTCACAGGTGTTTTTTTCTATGAGTGTCTCTGTTATGCCACTGGTAAGCTGCAGGATCTGCCTAGCAGCGTGGTCGACGTCCTTCGCTCCTATCAGCCGACGTTTGGCGTTACATGAATTCTTACTTCCAAGTCCCGTTGTTCCTACATGGGCTACCTTTATCTTTGAAAGCTTACATCGTGGTGTCTGAGACAAAATTCGGTAAACGTATGGTTTTAAGTTTTTGAAGTGCAATCAGTTATTTTATAAATTGTGGTTTAATTTATATAGAAATTGTGAAGAATCTGTATTTAATGTTTCTGTATTTTGCAAGCGAAGTTTCGTCTGGTTGCTGGTAACATAACTCTGAATTCTTTCCCCAGCTAGCCCTCGACCTTCGCGTGTATCTCATAGTGAAGCATCTGATATCATCTAAATTACATGTACTCACGATAATGTCTCACTTCTAACGAATCAATTAGAGAGATCTTTGACTGAGATATCACAGACATTTCGCGTCAGAAAAAAAGAAATTCCACTTTGGATGTTATTTCCGCTGTTGTTTGTCAGACTTGTCTGAAAATATTTACTAGTCATCACTGCTTTTTCTTACTTCGCAAACCTTATACCCGTAGTTGCTAGATCTGAGAACAACGATGGATGGCCAAGATTTGAGACCACTCAATACGAGTAAATGCTCTCTGTACGTTCTCCACAAGTACAAATGATTTACTAATCTAATTAGTTAACACGTAACAAATCCATTTTTCATCAATATAGACACAGTAGCTACTAAAGCATACACTCTATGGCCTGACTGCACCAAAGCTTGGTGAAGTCGAAACCGCCAGGTCGACTTTGAACCCTCCCATTCCCGACCACTACCTGTTCAGAAATTTCCAGTTCACATGGTAACCAGGCGGTAAATATTTGGCAACTTCACCCTTGCAAGAGGATTGGAGACGTTTGTTTTGCAGGTGGTAGTTAGACTCTGAGGAGCGCTTTCTTGACTGAGGTCTCTGTGCGTGGGACGACTCGCAGCCACTTCGGTGGTGTTATCCCTGACAGGTGGAACTCTAAGAGTCTATGGCTGGAGGAGTTTGTTTACAGTCAGACAAGATTTCAAGAGCAGTAGTTGGATTCCTCTCTATTGTTCTGAAGTCTGAACTTCGTGTGGCCGTGGCAAGACCATCTGAGTAGAGCAACACCAGAGCCAACTCACTATCTTACGGTAGACCATTATTTGTTATCTCCATCGACTGCCCAGCGATGATCTTTAAGAAACTACTTGCGCTGTTAAAATAATTTCTCAATTGTCTTTTCATAAAGTACTAAATGAAATTCTGCTGTATGTTTCTTTTTTGAGAGAATAAATGTTGACGATGATTACTCCTGTGATGAAGAAAAACACCATTGTGGCTATTTCTTCATCCTCGTGTCAAATGTTTTATCGCCTCTCTTTCTTCGTCGAGGGAGCAGATTATTTCACTTATTTTACACAATAGGTCTTTAGACGCTTTTGATATTTATTTGTGAATGATCAATCAAGAACCTAAAACTTCAATAAAATGTATGTATTAATACTCGTCACGCTTAAAAACTTCAACCATAGCAAGTGCAGCCGAATGCGATTTGCTCACTGAGTCATATATGTGGCTATAATAGCAGCAATCAGGAGTAAGCTTCCATGACAGGCATGCACATTTTTTGTTTATTGTTTTGCCGCGAGCAGTTTTAGTACGTTTAAGTTTCGGTGGCTCCATGTTTCCGTGATTTCGGTACCAAAAATATGTGTGAGACATACTGGTATGATTGTAATATTTCTACCATAAAATATTTTCATTGTGTATATACATATACTGTGTACAATATCATAAAATTATTTAATTAAAAGTTGACGTACATAGCTCTGATCGTTCTTATAGTATTTAAGCCCTACGTTGTGCTCGAAACTGAGAACCATCGTGTGTTAGCTGTACAGTGTGGGACCAACCACATTCTTTTATTAACTGGGTTATTAAGGAATTATAATTGAAATAATCCATTGCAGAAGCTTGAATAAGTGGGTTACGCCTTTTGGCATGACGTTAAAAATTACCACTAAAACATCTGACGAAGTATCACCTCCGCTTATCAAATCCGCATGACACATTACTTTCTTAATAGAAAAACCGAAGAGAGAGGAAAAAAACAAAGAAAACTGTCACCAATTCAAATTACCGCTAAAATGACTTCAGTAGAACGATTTGAATGAATAGAGTTTGAAGACCGACAGTGAACGTCTTGAAGCTAGGTACCAACGTTTGAAGTGAACTGACTTAGTGATACCGTGGTTATGTGGGCAGGCAACTCTCACGGTCACACCTGGTATCAGCAACCTCGGCTGGAGACTGCAACGCTCGGGTAGAACAGGAACCCACATCCACTAGTTGTATGTCACGGAGGTCCAAACAAGCGAATTATATGTCGACCAGATGAATGTTTCACCACAGTTTCTTCTCACGTAGTTTTAACACAAAATATGTATCTTATCTACCCATGGATTTTGACTGTTGTTTTAGTCTTCAGTCTCAGGAGCTGCAATGATTACCAATCTGTGTTCGCATGTTATGCATACTGAAAGACTGAAATAGGCTACTTTATAGTGCAGTAGGTTTTCAGGCATGGACACACTCTCTCTCTCTCTCTCTCTCTCTCTCTCTCACACACACACACACACACACACTCACACATACACACAAATTCACATAAATGGTCGAAAATAAAAATAATTTCTACACAATGTATAGTTTCTAAACAAACATTATTTTATTTTAGGTTTCGTGCTGAAAATCACAAAGATAATTAATTAAAATTGTTATGTACGTGGTTTCATAAAAACTGAAATAACTGCTTATTTTTTAAAAAAAAGAAAGAACAAAAAAAAAGAAAGAAATTACTAGCATATGGCGAAATTTAGTGTTTTTAGTTTAGTCTGAGGCTAGCGACAGGATATTACATTAATGCTGATAATAAGATTTATTTTATATTACATTAATGCTGATAATAAGATTTATTTTACTAACAACTAATTTCAGCTGATAAGTCTGTACATGATGAAATTCACAAATAAAGAAATTTTGAGGCTGAAACTTGACCGAGCAAAGAATTTTCTTTGCATGAATTAGTTCATAAGTAAATACCGCGATTCACAGCAAACAATATGTGGTTCATGGCTATGCGAAACATCATCAAAAAACAGACAAAATTTACGAAATATTGAAATGCTGAAAGCTATGAATACAAGTCACTTCTTTCTTTCAGACATATGAAAGGAAAAACTAAAAAACGCCTTTTTTCTTCTGTGCCGCAAATCCGTTATGATCTTAAGACTGCTGCATCACGGATTTTATTTATTTATTTTTCTCTTTAACTATTTGGCAGACTCAGAACAAATCTACCGGGCATTGCTAGTAGACGTCAATCATTACCTCCGATAGATTAATGCTCCTCCGCAACGGACAAGCTCGGTTAAGTGATCAGTATTCACGTCATAGCGCTACGGTAGCTTTCGCTCCTGCTTAGGTTCGCTGCTTTCCTTATGAGAGAGGCTGACTTATTCTACTTTCACCTTTACTAGTCGAATTCTCTAATTTCGCCAGTTGCTTCACATCTGGTACGAACATCTAAGTTTTTGGTTTTCACAAGTTTTAATGCGCTTTAGCAAATTGAGGTTACCCTAACGCTTGAAAACATTTCGGTGAGTTGTCTTTTCCTTGCTGAATAATTATGTTTAATGAAACGTCATTTGTCACCTACGATACCAGACACGGGTAGAAAGTTTCTCTTCGAATTTTAGCGTACTCAAACTATCCTTCTCTTAATTTGGCCACAGCACGTAATGTTCAAAAGTTCTAAGAAGTATTCTATTGCAGGAGTGGAATCAACATCTGTCACATTTTGACCTCTGCAAATACCCACGTAAATACGCTTTACGTTATAAACTTGGTGCAGTCTTCAATATATTACATTTCAGTACTATCAATTTCTTCCTCTTCGCAAATCTGGTTGTAGGCCATCTTCCGCAGTTGTTGGATAATAGATTATAAATCAAAATTCTGTCTGGAACAACTGTTGATGTTACTGTTTTCTTTACTTTCATACGCGTTTCGCCCTTATGGTGTGGGGCATCATCAGTGGCTGTGAATTTGTTTTTACATGTGATATGTTACATTTGACAGAGCAATTACAAATTATTATATACATATTTACATTTTACTTACAGCTAGGGTGATGGTATTTACATGGCGATCTAAAACAGTTTTTATAATTGTGAAATAGAAGATCTGTAAGATGCATAAAGTGCTGTTCCAGATCGCCCTGTAAATCAGCTGTAAGTACAATGTAAATCTGTATATAATAATTTATAATTCCTCTGTCAAATGTAACATATCACATGTAAAAACAAATTCACAGCCACTGATGATGCCCCACACCATAAGGGCGAAACGCGTATGGAAATAAAGAAAACAGTAACATCAACAGTTTTTCCAGACGGAATTTTGTTTTATAATCTATTCTTCCTCTTCATACAGCAGTTACGGCCAATATCCAAAATTACCTGATTTAATTAACCATCTTTCTTTTCCTGAAATTCCTCCCTCTTACATTAATTCTCAAGTAAACAAATTAGTCAAACTTGTAGTTGTTTCACTTGACCCAATATTTAATATCTTCGATATGTATTAGTTCCGCCATCACAGCCAGAGCAAGTTTCTGTGGGACTTCACTGCTGAACTTAATTCACAATTCCAATGTTTTTTCTACTTTTTGACATCCCTCCTGTACAATTTCTCACATATTGCTGTGTTCCATACGTAATTTGTCAGTAATTAGTAATTTCCAATCACGAACTGACGAGGAGTCATGAGTACTGATTATCATAAAATTCTAAGGATGTAAAGCTAAGTCACCACGCCTGCTTCAGTAGTGGATTGGAAGAAGATATTCTACCTTATAAAGTGTTACCATCTGCCTACGATTCGAGTAACTTATGTTCTATAATAAGACGCTTTTTTTTTTTTTAATTCCTCCCAGGTAAAGCCTGGGAGGCGGGCTGCTGGAGGGTATCGAGGATCCTTTTCGGCGGACTAGCCTAAAGGGGAGGGAGGGGGGATGCAAGTTGGCCGTGGCCTTGTAGGGAACCATCCCAGCATTCGCCTTAAGTGACTGAGGAAAACTACGGAAAACCCCAGTCAGGATGGCCGAACGGGGTTTGATCCCCGTGCTCCCGAATGGCAGGTAGTAGTGCGAATTCGCACTACTCCAGACTCGGTGAATAAGAGTTTTTGAAACGTTTAGTTTATGAGGCGGAGCTTTCGCCTAGATGACTGCGGGAAACCGCCTAAATACCGGGGGCCTGTAGCGAACCTGGTCTCATTGTACCTCCTATATCCAGTGTATTAGCATGAACACTAATTCCCTCTTCTTTTAAAAGTTTAAGCAATTCCAATAAAATCTCGATTAGTCTTACCGCACTGTTGTAGTTTAACGCAATTATGAAATAAATGTTAAGAGGTTTCATTATATAGTTGTTATAGTAACTGTTGTTATTGCATTTAAATGCTTAATGTTCTAGCTAGCTAATTAGATACGGGGGGTCACTTTATATTGTGAATCAAGATTATTTCTGAAGATCACTTTTGTTTCAGATCAGTGTCGAAGTCGAGAATGCATCATAAATATTTACTGAACTTCTATAAAGTGTGAAGATGATCTGAGTTAAACCCGGCCATGAGGCGAGTACCCTGAAGATGGAGAGACTACTCCCCACAGGAGTGTGGACACCATGTTCAGGGGATACAGACGATCAGAAGGGAAAGTGTTAATTTGAGATCAGGAACTTCTTTTCGCGAACAACTCAGTTGCAAGTTACAAGTCAAAGGTGATTTTCTTAGGTCGAAGGCAATATAACACAATGGCAGGAAACCCGTCCAACAAGTAGACGTACATAAAGAAGAGTTGGAAGATACCCCACTAATGGAATGAAAATGGCGTGAGTTTTACACGTCAGTAACGCAATAAAAATTGCGTGATGTGTAGTGCCTGATTTTTACATTTTTAATAGCTTTACGCCTCGTCGATGCCAAGGTCATTAGGGGCGGAAAACGACTGGGCCAAGGAACGGGAAACAATTCCGCTTTTGATTTTTGAAGGAACTATCCAAACATTAACCTGTAATGATTTGGGGAATCCACGAAAAACGGAAATCTGGATGGCCGAACGGAGATTCGAACCCGCGTCCTCCCGATGCGTTACCACTCCCACCACGCCCTGTGCAGGAGGCCAGCTCATGTATCTGATCTGTTCCCAATCTGATATTTACCTAATTGCGTTATATGAAAAGTCTTGTGCACAAGACGCCTATATATACTAAAGAAGATGTATTGGCAAAATTTATCGTTGTCTGTAACATCGTTAGTGTGCCGGCCTCGGTAGCGTAGGGGCTAGAGTGCTAGCTCCGCGTACCGAAGGTGGCCGGTTCGAGTCCGGCCGAGGGCATGGGTGTTTAGTGTTGTGTCTGTGAATGTCTTGTCCGTGTTGTAGTGTCCTTGTGTCAATACTTGATAGTAACAATTCACATTGAGCTGGCTGTATGGCCCAGTAGCCGAATGCCATTTAAAAAAAAAACATCGTTAGTTTGATACCGCGTTTGTTCCACCGGTTACGGCAGGAGTTATTGGACGTTGGTATGCCTCCTTGAGTGCACGACATTTTTTACAACTGTAGATGTATTTACAGCTTATGAAAGTAGTGAAGCCAAACAAACTTATTACTCATACATCTATAAACAAAGGTTCGTAAGTTCTCTTATTCTACTTTCTTAAGTATTTCAAAACAGTCTTATAGCCTGCGACTCAATCGTTTCCCGACATGGATTTCTGATGTGGAGTTGATTCATTTATCTTCTTGCTTAGATTTTAAAGGTTGTATCGTCACGGGAACACCGTTTATAAGCTAGCTAAAGCTGTGAGGGAATCATCTTCTAATTTTAATTCGTTAAGTTGACATTGGAAGACAAATGCGCCACAGATATAGAGAAGGTTTAATCGTTGATAGGAAATAAGTTGGTGAAATAAATGAAAAAATAATAGGGGCAGTTAGCATGAGGAAAGTGAAGAGAGTAGGAAAACATATCAACGAGAAAACCGTCAACTGCTAGTGCATTGAGGAGCATGTTCATCAGAGTTAACCAGTTTCATAATCTAATAAAAACGCACGAAACGCAGGTAGTTTTAGTCTTGTTTAAGGTAAGGAGTGCTACACATGGAGTTTTCCTTGAGGGTTACAGAGAGAAAGGAGGAACTGATGGAAGCGTATTCATACTGGTTAGTAATGACCGATACAGTTAATTGATATTCATAGACATCAGGTCCTGGGCATTCAGTTCTAGCGACATACAAAGGAAAAGATTACGTCTCGATTGTTATCGGCAGTTGGAGCATCTATGAGTAAGATAAGGCCCTCTGGATTAAACTGAATGCCTAACAATGTTCTGATAAAGGTAATATCGGTATTACAAAGAAATTGTCAGTCACTTGAATACTTCAAACGAACACCTCCATGAGTATTTTGAACTAAAGATATACCGAAAAACGATATTCGTGTGCTGGTTCGAAGTTAGCTTGACATAACATTTATCTGACTAAAAACCATGCTCAACTTACCATTCAGCGAAAACTTGGAATAGAATAGAGCCATTTACACGCCCAGATTAACTTGAACTCATTTGTAGAAGGTGCTGGAACAATTCCAAGATTTTATAGCCTAGTAAATATTTGCCATTACTAGTATAGATATTATGCGCACTTCTTGAATCTGACAGAATGTTTGGAGGTATATCTTGTACATATTTAAAAAAAAAAATATTTTAAAGTGATTCGGCAACTGAGCCCATACAGCCAGCTCAGTGTGAATATGATAACTCTTCTACTGAATCAGTGTCTCCAGTACGTTGTAGCTTCTAAGTATGGACACGACATTAACACACATAACACTTAAACTCCCATGCCCTCGGCCGGACTCGAACCAGCGACCGTCGGAACGCGGGGTCAGTACTCTAGCCTCTACGCTACCGAGGCCGGCTATGCTATGCTTTTAAAATGGCTACCATTTCTGCAGTATACATTTTCGCTTGAACAGTACCAGCCTGAGTATCTACAAACGGTACCCGCTCCCCAGTCCAGTTTCTATTTTTTTGGTCCAGGAGTTTGAGGAGTGCTAGATTTATTTGTGTAAATTAAGGCAGAAATGATAAGAAATAACAGATGGACTGGAAGACAGAAGGTGGGTGAGAAAGTATGTGTAAGCCATCGGTTGTCGATTTGGCCTGGGTGGGTCTTGGTGAGCAATTAGGAATTAGTGTTCGTGAGACGGTCAGGGACTGGAATAACTTACGGAAGCATGTGATGAACAGTGACTAAAAGGCAGAAAGCAAAGAGGAATTGCCAGCGTTTCATCATACTTAATACTAATAATAAAATTTTTATGAATAAATTTCTTTAATAGCCTAAAAAAAAAAACTATAAATCACCAAAGTATGTAATTCCACAAGGATAAGCGAGGAGTATCTGAACAGTGTATATAACAAATCGTAACGCTATCGCGGCGCGGCCTGAACAAACAATACGCTATGTGGCGCTGCTTACCCGTAAGTTACGTCGCTATTAATACATCCGGAGTACTGACAGTCACTTACTTCCTGCGTCCTGCTGACCGACGCTACCGTCTTGTGTTGTAAACTGTTTCTGCTGCCCAGTGGCACCATTGGCCACCAGAGAGTTCCGCACAGAAATCAATAGCCAATGAAATTTCTTAAAGACATAATCCCGGAATCTGCCTACGGTATTCTGACTATGAGAAGGTAATAATAACCTGTTACGTGTAGCTGACTAACAATGCAACAATTACAAGTTTTAATTAATATTGAATAGATAAGCTCTGACTAAGTCACACGTTTAATAAATTACCTGTTGCAGTAATGAGGCCACTAATGTGCAATGCAAAATCCATAATTGTACGGGGAACATAAACAATTATTGTCCATAGCTTTAGATATGAATATAATTACAAAAGTAATAATTAATTGGTGGAACGGGATGATTATTTTACTTTCTGTAAAATCCAGTCCTTACAAGTAGTTATCGAATGACTTCAATATCTTCAGCTTCGTCCTGCTCCAAACTTCTCAGGTTGTCCCGATGATGCAGTTTCTACAAGTATTCCTTTTATCTGCTTAAAAAGAGCTTTTCCATCAGCATATGGGATGTCAAAATCATTTACTTTCCATCAAAACTGCGCCGGGTTTTCACGTTTGCTGGTTTAATTCTACCTGGAGCCGTTTTATTATTCATGCTTGTTGTTTAGCCGTTCTGGGTTGATCTTCTAACAAATAGTATTTATATAAACTAAAATATCGCTGCTACTTTTCCTTCTTCATGATGAACTCTCTTATGCTTTCATCTCAGACTAATCACTATTTCTTCTGTATACCCACGTTTCATCTTGCTCCTTTCCGATACCAAATGTTTCTTTTCCTCCTTGACTTAAGTGTCGTTATATTGAACTCCATCTTCGGTGAAATTAGATTTACTGTTTCCCTTAGTCCCGTATTTACTGCTTTTGCAAAATATCGTTCCTTGTGTGGCTTTTTTAGTTTGACACTATGGTCCTTTTTACTTACTTGTTCCCTCAAAATGTAATGTGAAATTCATAATTATAAGATGTAGTCACAATGTATAACCGTACCAGGTAGTACTGGTCTACCAAAATTTTCTTTCTTAATTTTTTAGTGTAATAAGGTCTTTCTGGTGTCAAGCTAGATCGCCAGATGTTTTCATGTGCATATTCTTCTTCTATGAATCGTAATTAGTGTGATGGATGAGACTATTTATATTTTCAAAAAATTCTAACAAAATAGTTGCTTGTTAATTTCCTTCTCCAAGAGCAAAATTCTATAAAACACTAGCTTCTTATGCTATTGTATTTTACTCGTCAAAGATAATTAAATTTTATTTCCTCTCACATATTTGATTAGCTCTTCGAATTCACTACATGTTTTATATGTTTCTTCATAGTATTTCTGCGGAGGGTTTGTACGTTTCCAAAAAAGTTATTGCTGTACTTTTAGTTCTTATTACCATCCAGCATAATTTGTCATTTTCACGGCAAGTCACTTTTAAAAAAAAAAATATGGCGCATTCTCTAATTAATCCTTATACCATAAATCTTGTCGCTATGGTTGCCTTTGACGTCATTGTTCTCCACAATACTTTGTGAGCTCTGACCATTTTCCTCTGTGTATTCTGTAACTTTCCTATCTCGTTAAAACTTCTGTTACTCCACGTAGCCGCAAACGATTTTTTGGGATGACTGTTTCCAGAGCTATAACTACCGGGAAATCCGATTGGTAAATCATTCACTCAAGTCGGAAATGTCCTTTTTTTTAAGACCTTAAAGTTTCCCGGGAATATCTTTATCGTTTTTAATTCTGTTGTCTTCTGCGTGCTGACGCAATTTACATTCACCCACACGATCCGTCTAACTCAAAGGTCATGAGTTTGCCTTGATCGCTGCCTGCTCTTCCGTCCTCTTATTTTGAGGATGGATGAGTTTGGAGAAAGCAAGTACCCCATACTGCGGATAGGGAGACATTTAGTTCGACGACATTAATATTTAGTAGTTCGTACTTCGGAATTTCTTCTCGACATCTTGAATTATAAATGAAATATAAAATACATTATCAAAATGAACTGTTTTTGGGTGGAAGCGGAGGGGAATATCCCCGTACTATCCACTTCGATGTAGTCCATATTCATCAGCTGAGCGCATAATTTTGAGGCATAATTTTAGCTATGTTACGTCGTCTACGTTTAACTGAATCGCTTTAATTCTAATTTAATTGCGATGGAATACAAACTGACGGAAAAATTTCGCTACACATCTAATGTTCCTTTTCACTAAATTGTACTTTAAAATCTATCTTAGTTCAGAATATACCTCGCTAATTTCTTTCATATTCGACTCCCTTAAGTTAATATTTTATCACTGCTTTATGCTTGAAGGTAGGCACACTCCGCGACCGCCTCCTAACATCCAATTGCTACAACCAAGATCCTTTATCCTAGCCGTCACTGGTTGCGTTTGCGGTAATTTCCACAAACAAATAAAACCACGCTCCCTTGTAACGCCTTTGATACCCATAATGTGGGTCGCGAACAACACCACCATAATCATTGAGCGGTCTTACCAAGATTCCCTTACCTCCGTTGTACCTCCTCTTGTAATATCACCAATGTGTCCCACCCAATTGAGTTTATCGTCCAATGTTACGCCAAGCTACTTGTATTTAATGCATTCAATAAATAATGACTCCTCCAGTTTATAATCATAGAAAAACCTTCATTTTCTATCTGTGTACTGACTAAGCTAACCCTTTGTGGCATTTATGTATATTCATTCCAGATAGGTTGTCCAGATCCCTCAGTAGTGTCCATAGTTAATGCTGTTATATCAAGTTATATCGTTTGCACACAACTTAACTTCTGACTGTAAACCATTAAGAGAATAATGTGCGTCAATGTCCCAATACCCCATGGTACTACTGATTTAACTTCCACCTGTTGACGCTTTATTTGCCACTCAGACTGTTTGCTTCCTGCCTTTTAAGAATTCCTTCAACCATAACTTTTTGTTATTTGTAGAGGTATTCGAGTGCAGTTTTGCTGTTGTTGAACAACGGTGAGTGCGCACGCTATTAGGAAACTTGATTTTGAGTCGAGCTCTCAGTGCTAAGCCACGAAAGTCAAAGCCGACTGAGGGACTTTGTATTCAGTTAGAATCAATGGCGAGGAAGTTTATCGCTATATTTCTCTGCCATATTTAATTAATAACGGGACTGCTACAGGATCAAGACTTAACTAATTTTCAGCACCCATTTGCAATCAGGATCTGTGGAGAGGCAAAATAGAACTTTAAATATAATTTTCTTTTTACTGGCGTACACTACAGTCAGAGTATTTCCAGTTTCTAGGTTTTGTATGGTGTTCAAACAATTAACATACCTAATACATTTCATAGTACAACGCGTTTTTTTTTTTTTTTTTTTTTTTTTAAAATCACAAATCCAAAGCTTTTAACATATTAAGTATACCTAGGTGCGTGAAGTAACGCGCTTTCTATTTTATTTTTGAGTACTAAAGTAGCAATTATTATTATCTCGAAGAAGGAAAGAAATCTGAATGTCATGTAATAATATTAGTTCATTTTAGTTACTAATTTGTTTCCGGTGTTTCTCCAGCTACAGTGAGTTATGATTTAGGTGTTAGGTATTTTTTAACGTAAAGTAATTCAGGAATTTTAATGCAAAGAGAAAATATTCAAAACAAATGTTAGTATCGATACTAAACAGAAACTTTAGGATTATATCCGAGATTTCTGTGATAGTGTCATTGGAACTTTTACCGTAAAGTAAATATCACAATTTAGTGGCGTTTTAATCTGTGATGATTAAGATTTCTAACGTATTACGTCTCAGAAAATTGAAGAGATCAATAATAAAAGTAAAGTAGTCAAAAAGAATCCAAAGAGTGGAGTGCTTATTTGCGACGGGTATTTATTCAGGTTAAGGAAGTTATGTTTATCATTGATGCATTGTGACCTGTGGTTCCTACCTGTTCAGGTTACAAACAGATTAACACTTGTTGCTCCATGCCCTGGTGACGCAGAGTGATACATATTTTAAGATGGACCGTAAGCTCTAAAACTGTGTAAACCCCATCCAAATCGGTTTAGTAGATTTTTCCATGACGCAGTAACAAAGAGACTGACAGAGTAGCCCCTTAAAGATTATAATACACGACTACAAGCTCAATATCAGTTCTGATCAAGCAGAATATTGCCAAATTTCATTTATCTTTAGTAATTAGACTTCAGTAGCTAACAACAATACTTTAGTTAAAAATTTGCATTCGTGGGAACCACCATAATTAAGAATTAACCCAACCTATACGACGTAGAAAATTAAATTTGCTGTATTTGCTGAGGGTTTTATTGAATAACACAGCGGTGTGTGTACCTTGCTGTATCTAGCATGACCCTCAAATTGTTGTCCAAAGGAAAACTTTGTAGTACAAGTCCACCTCGACACTCTCATTTATTTCTTTACAGTAGATAATAAAATATCTGAGATGATTCTTTGAGAACAATTCACAGAAATTCCTTAGCACTCGGAGAAATGGCCACTAAATGGCCTCTCGCCTAAGGCAAAACTGATTATGCTGTCATTTAATTATTACGCCTATAGAAAGGTCAGAGGTCAAAAAATTTCCATAGCCCGCTAGAAGCTAGTTACGTAACTGTGACCTTGGACTGGTGAGTACGGTATTAGGAATGCCACAAAAAAAACTGGACGCTATACAGCTGGGAAAACCTGAGTAGTTTGTTTTGATAATCTTCCACTTTAAGTAATGAAACTGAAAGAACTTACATCTAAGTCAGTTCTTGTGTCTTCCTCAGTCCCGGTCGACAGTACCGTTTGTAAACTGCACATGCTATAATGTATATGGAGCAGTCTCTAAGTGCATATTTACTAGCGTTGTGATAACTAATGGCGGAAAGCTTTATGGGAGTACAATGCATAACCTCTACAGAAATTTAAAAGTAATTCCGTGTATATATTCATAATTGATGATTGTGTTGTAGACCAGTATATTTTTTTGGATTGTTACCTGGAGCAATATATTGCAAAACGGTATGATCGCCAGTAAGACATCCTGCAGTGAGGATTTCGCTTTTATTGCAGTGTATTTCAATTCACGTTCCATAATTACGAACTTTAACTGCGGCTGGGCATCAATAACTTGTTCTTCTCTGAAAAACCTGTAGAGTCAAGTAAGCGATATAACATGAATGCGCAAAAGTAGTATATCAATATGCTGGCATGTCTGTAAAACACACAAAATGTCGATGGAATGTGTACTGCCTGACAAAAAAGTGAACCATGAAGAAGGGAAGGAGGAAACGAAATGAAACTTCATGGGTTGACAGGATATGTGATGTTCAATTAATAGAAACACGTCATACTTATAGTAACAGATTCACTTTTAAGATTAGCATGTCGGTGACAGAAACTCATAAGAAATTTTCACTTCAAAAACTAAAAATCTAAGTTAGTCCACATCTCGAAGATTGATTGAATCTTCCTGAAGGAGATGTGCTGTATGTACTCACTTTATCATTATTCTTGGCCGCCGCTGAAAAATTCTATCACTCTTATCTTACACAATCCTACATCAGTGTCATCCCAGGAAACAGTAACGCACTATTGACGAGCCAGTATTGCGTTACTGTATATTAGGATGGCATTGATGTAGGATTGTGTAAGATAAGAGTGATAGAATATTTCAGCCAAGAATAATGATAAAGTGTGTACCTACTGTAGTTACTGTGTCAGAGGCAGAAATGCCATTTCCTTTGCTCAGCGGCCTGCAGTTTAACGTGGAATGAGAACCACGGAACTTCCCGGCGTATAATCAAACATAACACCTTAAAATTCCTGCTCATTACAGGATTTGTACCCGCAACTGGAGAGAAACTTTTTGAAGTGAGGGCATTAACCGCTTTTTTCAGATTTGTATTTATTAATGATAGTTTACATCAGTAAGACTTTTTCGGGTCCTTTGTGTTCTGAATGTTCGAGTTTTATTTAGTTTGGCTCCTCTTGTTCCTTTTATACGAGTCTTTCTTTAGTTCTTGACGGGCTGTATAAACAGTTTTATTTGGATAAATTGTGATAATTGGAATGTTTCTGAGCATCCGTGCGTTTTCATAATTTTGAGTTTGGATTATTTCGTAATAAAGAATATTCAAATGTGCTATATATTCGTCGTAGGTAATCTTTTCGTTTTGTAGGATATAGGCTAGTGTATTGCCTAGTATCCATTGTACCGCGTTGTGTTTAATTTCAGGATATGTCATTTTCTCAGGTTTCAATATTTCCTGGATGCTCACGGTTAAAGGGGATGTTCTGTCAAGGAAGGCTATTCTTCGTCGTGCCCACGTCCATATTCTCTGGTTTTGGTTACACGTTATTCTGTGCATCAGTGTGTCAGTATTCCCGCATTTTTTGCACCTGTTATTCGGGGATAGATATATTTCATAAAGTCTTCTGTTGGTTTAGATGTTGTCATTTACCACGTCATACCACAAGGATTGTGTTTTAGAGTTTAGGGTTTTATTGGTTATATTTTTTCAGATATTGCTCCAGGTGTATCGTGGATTTTTAATTTAGATTTTTTTCTGTGTTTTGATGTGTTGATTATTTTGTAAATCTCCTTTGTTGTCTTGTTGTGTAAAGTGCATTCTTTTGTTTTTGCATAAGTTGTTTCGAGGTGGAATTTTCTCATGTGTGGTAAGGTAAACTTTATAGAGGCCATGTTGAAAGGTATTTCCTAAGTGACTGGTTGTGTTTCATTTATCAAGTTATTTGTTGGTCCGTTTGCGTTATTTACGGCTGTCGTTACGGTTTCTTTTGAGGAATAATGCGCAACGTCTTTCTCGTACGCTTATCATTCCTATGCCTCCTTTACCTAGGGGTAGAGTCACTGTTTTCAACACTGTTTTAAAGCTCTTACCTCTGCTTGCAAACCACCCGAGCAGGTTCTGTATCCGATCTGCAATTGTGTTGGGTATTGGCAGTACTTGGGCGATGTAAACCATTTTACTCAATAAAGGCACTTGTGCGATTTTAGCTTTTGTATCGCACCCAGGTCTCTAGTACAGTGCATGTTTATAACAGCCCTAATCTTCGGTAATGTTATGAGTCAGTTTTTGGTTATTGTTTTCAAAATGTTCTTTTGAAAAATAATGCCTAAGGTCTTATGTTCCTCTAATTGCTCAAACCAGGTGTCTGTTGTATATGGGACCTGTCTCATACTTATTGGGAGCAGTGCGGTTTTCTTTTGGTTTAGTTTGGCACCTATTGCATCCGTGAACGTTGTGATTATTTATCGCGTTTTTTGGATATCCTCCGCTTAAGTTTAGGCTATGAATATGTCATCTGCGTATCCTCTGCATGTAAATTTGTACCCATTCAGATTTATGCCTGTTAAATTTTGGTGACATTTCTCAAGGAGGGGCTCCTTTGGCAGTGCGTACAGGATCATTGATAGCGGGCATCCTTGTCTTATCGATCTTTCTATCTTGACGGACGCTGACACATGTCCATTTATAAGAAGTTTTGAATGTGTGTTTGTAATTATTTTCTTTATTACTTCCACGAATGGGGAGCTAAAGCCTTTATGTTCCATGATTTTTAAGAGGTAATTATGCTCAATTTAATCGAATGCTTTTTCAAAGTCGAGAAATAGTAAAGCTAATGGAGTTTATTTTTCTGCGTTTATGCTGATGATATCGCGATATTCGCACATAGTATTCAAGATGCTACGTCCAGGGATGGCACTGGTTTGGTGAGGTATAAAAGCCCTCAAACCTAGACTTTAAATGGAATTGTATTTTATCAATTATTTGTAGCAAGCTAGGGGTTGAGTGAATATGATTTTGTTGGATTGTCTTGCAATTTATTGTAAATAGGTGTAATTGGACTTTGTTTTATGAAAAGAAATTATGTAAATACCATTTAATATATATCGTATATTGGCCATCCTTCCGCAGTTGCTTATTACACAACCAACCCACCACGATTCAAACAGACATGAAAATACTGAAAATAAATAATCACAGGAAACACCTACTTACAGTACAGGAAAGTTACCATATTCACAAAGCCATTGCATCAAAGCAAACTGTACTTAATGAATTCACTCATTTAACATTAATGAGACATTGTTTAAAACAGTGAAAAATAACCAATACATAGGAATAAAATACACATAAAAAGTAAATTACAACACTGACACCACTGCACAAACAGAGACATAATTTAATAATACATATACGTTATATCACAAGCAAAAAAACATTAGGTTGGCATCACTGTAAACGAATGTAAATAACAAGGTTTTGCTGTTCACCAGACAAAAAAGTGTCACTTTCAATAGATTTTGAAAACAGTGGTAGGGTTACCTTCAAAAAACAGGGTAACAACAGCTACTCTCATAGTTATGTGGAACCATAACGACAGTTCACGTCACAAAAAAGTGGAAATGGAGCTATTCCTGACCACCATGTAACTGCCTCAACCATAAGTCGTAAGTAGAATGTAGTTTATTATTAGTTAGTTTTGTATATTAATATTGTAATTTTGTTAACACCAACCTGTATATACATCCACAGTCACTGACGATGATGCCCCATTCCACAAGGGCGAAACGCGTCTGAGCTTACATCAATAAAACCAGTTGCTAATAGACGGTGTTTTTATTTACAACCATTTAATATGTTTGAGGACAGAACATTGCTAGAGAAAATGATTAAATGTTTGTGTTTAAAGTATTAAGGTGAGCTACGATGTTTGAAGGATAGTTTACGACAGTTTTAAATGATGTATATAGATAATTTTGTGTTTAAATATCTTTAATTTTCATTTCTGAGCATTTAGTAATGATTTTAAATGATTATGTATTGATTTTGATTTTTTTTTATCGTTTAAGTATTGTTAAAGATCGAGAAATTTCTGTCGGAAGCCTTTGTAATGTTCGGGAACTTTCTATGAAACTTATATAAAGCAAGCGACAGAGACTCAGTTAACAAACAGCTTACGTCGGCAAAGGACATTCAGTTGGAACAGTTTTGAGTGAACAGTACTGTATTATCTTTGGAATCAGTATTGAATGTGATCGCTGGAGCTCGTGTTTACGTGTGACCAGTATCTTTGAAGTCCGACGCTTTACGAGGAAAAAAAAAAAAGTTAATTATTTCATGTATAATAAACCATGAGACACCTAATAGAGGTCCTAAGATTTCCTCCATAAGGGGTTTCAGTCTAGTTTCGACGATTCTTGTTAGTATTTTAAAATCTGAATGTAACTAAGTTATTGGTCGTATTTCATTGATATGTTTGATTTGGTTTACTTTGGGTACAAGTACTATGATGCCCTCCGTGAAGGCGGCGGGAAGATTTGCCCCGGCCCATATGATATTTAGAATTTCTGAAAACTTATTTCGTAGAATGGGCCAATAATGCATGTAAAATTGTATGGCAGCCAATCCGTCCCTGTGGATTTCCCTCTTGCTGCTTTGTTTATCGATGCTTGAATTTCGTCCTGGTCAAAAATCCTTGTTAGAGTTACCAATTCTTCCGCACTTTCTGTGTTACTTGAGTTGGATATTAACTCGGTGATTGCCTCGGTACTGGTTAAAGTTGATTTAAAATATTTTTATATCTCTTCCGTGCTTGATGTTTTCACCATTTTCTTTAAAAATATTGTTATTAAAGCTTTTTCCTCCTTTTTGTGCTACTTATTAGGTGGTATAAGGCTGCCGTTTCTTTGGTTGCGATGTCAGCCGGTTTTGACGTTGTCAGAAGTTTATTTGTTTGCATATTTTGTAAGGATAGGATCTTGGCTTTGTATTTTTTTTTTTTTATGTTTGTATCGATAATTATGGTGGCCTCTTGATATAATTCCTTGATGCATCTGTAATTGTACTCTATTGTGCCCTTCATCCAATAGTTCTTTTGTGTCCCCCAGGAGTTCGTTTTGTTTCGGTTTCACATGTTCGATGCACCAAAATAATGTGCTTTTATATTTTTTACATTCGTTCCAGACACTTTTGATTTCTTCATCTAGCGCCGGTGTTTCAAGCATAGAGATGTTACATTTCCAGAATCCTTTGCCTCTGCTTACTAATTGTCTCTGCATATTGACAGTGCATTGAATGCAATTGTGATCCAAGAAGCTTACAGGAAAAATGTTTGCACTTGTTGTTTTGGTTCGGAGAATATCCGTCACCTAGATTCTGTCGAGTCGGCTTGCCGAGGTATTTGAAACGTATGTGTACGCTGTCGCATTTCCGTGAATTCCCATGCGTCGTACAAGTCCATCCCTTGAATGAGGTTAGTCAGCTCCCTGTAACCATTGAAATTGAAGGTTTGATCTATTTGGGTTAGTTCACAATTGAAGTTCCCTCCCATGATTATTGCCCCTCTGGTATTTCGCATGAAATAGGGTAGCTCTTTTTTGTAGAAATATGCTCTTTGGGCTCTGTTGTTATTGCCAGAGGGAGCGTATACATTGATTATTCGCGTATCATTTATTGTAGTTGCATTGGCCCTGCCGTTTGTTAATTTTTCTGTACTAATCGTCTCAATTCCCTCTCTAATCTCGAGGGCTGTTCCCGTGTTGATTTCTTTGGGATATTTTACTATTCCATCGTGTTCCGTAACAGTTACTTCTTGCAGCATTGGAATATCAATACCGTTTTGTTTAATATAATCCGCTAGGCATTTTATTTTGAATGGCGTGATTATTCTGTTCATATTTATAGTTGCAATGTTATAACTTTGATTGGTTGTCATTGGTTATTGCACATCTAATCAGATCCCTTCATTTCTTCCTCTTCCAGCTGTCTTTACAGAGGGATTTTGGTTTATCTTTTTTTTAACTTTAAATTCTTTCAACGTTTTTGATAAATTATACATCATTTTCACTTGGTAATTTATTCCAATCCCCTTACCTAAAAAAGAGATTCTTTCTGCATCCTTGTGCCTGAAATCGAGTGCCAACTTATGGTCATGGTCATCTTTCCCATTCCATTCATTACTTTTAATTCCTACACCACTATCTTTCAATGCCTCATCACCAATATACGTCTTGTACACTCCCATGACCCTCTTCCTCCTCCTGTCTTCCAATGAAGCCCATTCCGGCTCTTTTATCATATCTGTTACTAATTTCTAGAAACAAATCTGGCGTTCAATAATATACATTTGGTTAAGTACTTCCATGTGTATTTTGCTGCGGCTTTTGTTACAGCTGGCCTTGTTAAAAGCAGTCTGGTTAACATTTGAAGTTGACAACAGTAAAAAATACGGGTATGAATATGTGAAATCAGGAATCGATGTTTATGTTTTGCGTAGCAGTATTTGCGTTGTCACTGGATACGATTTTGTTTCGCAGTGGAAAAGTTGCAGGTCGTCAAGCATAGTTTTTTTTTTTTTTTTTTTTTTTTTTTTTTTTTTTTTTTTTTTTTAAACAGTTTAACGTCCCTTTTTTAACAACGTGGTCTTTAGAGACGGGAAAGGATGGGGCAAGGAATGGGAAGGAATTCGGCCATGGCCTTTTGAAGGAAGCATCCCGGCATTCACCTGGAGTGATTTGGGGAAACCATGGAAAACCCAAATCTGGATGCCCGGACGCTATCCGTTACACCACCACGCTCGGTGTCAAGCATAGAACACAGGGAACGGAAACAATATATGACTAGTGAATGTTGTTGATTATATTTTTTTTGCTCTACATAATTTCCCCTTTGGATTTGATTTCCTACTTCGTCTTTGTTAATCATGTATTGTAGCAACTGAAAACACCTCAGCAACAATAAAAAGTGTGACATAGTTGCTATCATTTGAAACAAATATTTGGGGTATTAAAAATCTATAATATTGGTAGTTTGATGCTGTGTGATGTAATTACAAGTTAAGTTCTCGCCGTCAAGTATGCGGAAACTATGAAACTCCAATACCGCCGAAATTTGCTGGTCTTCGTTTTGTACGAGGAAATATAAGTATGTTACGACACACATATTTCATGACGTACAATAATGTATGGGAATAGCTACAGTAGAGTTTCACAAAACGCCTTAGTAACTTGACTCTAGCACGTACTTACCTGTCTGTTTACCTACAGTTACTTTCGAAAGAGAGACAGTATGTTTTTGACATTTTCAAGTATAGCAGCGCAGACCAAGGTAATGGAACACATATACTACACACCCTGCTGCCTGATAGACTCAGTAGTATACCAATGGCGCATTACTGACACTACCAACACTATGAGTCGAGCAACATGTCCTGAGCTGAGCGACGGTGTGCTAAACAACCCATAACTGGGCGAATTACAAGGCGCGGGGCAGTCTAAAGTTGTCACTACACAAATCCCTTTTTCCCTTCTGCTAGTATTTATTCGGACATAAAAAGATATATTCTACAAAAATAATCTTATATATATATATATATATATACGCGTGTGTCCCTATATTTCACTTTTGAGCCAAAACTACCTATCACAAACCATTGATGTTTGAGTGTGGTTGTGGCCTCGAGAATCCCATCGTGCAATATGATGGTTAGATGTCGGTAGCTGTGAGGAAGTGGGAGATATGGTGGCTGAAATTGATTGACTTAGGACATTTTCCTATTTTTACCAAAGACGTGTGTATCCCTATATTTCACATTACAACCAGAACTAACAAGCGCAGACCACGGGAGTTTGTTTGTGGTAGTAGCCTGAAGTCTTCCATTATAGCCTACATATGGTGATTGCATGTCGATAGCTGTGGGGGTGTGGTAGATATTGTAGTTGAAAGTGGTGGACCTGATATAAACATAAACATGCGTGTCCCTATATATCACTATGCAGCCAAAACTACCTAGCGCAGACCACTGGTGTTTGTGTTTGGTAGTAGACTCAAGCCTGCCATCGTGCACTTTGGTAGTTAAAAGTTGGCAGATGTGGGGGCGTCGGAGATATGATGGTTGAAATTGGTCGAGGAAGGGCATTTTCATATTTTGATGAAAGACACGTGTGTCCGTATATTTCACTTTCGAGCGACAACTATGTAGTTCAAACCACAGGTCTTTGTGTGTGGTAGTAGGATGTCTGAAGCTGTGGGGATATAGGAGATATAGTGGCTGAAAATGGTCCACCGAGAGTATTTTGCTATTACGACTAAAGACGTTCCTTATATTTCACTTTGCAAACACGAATACATAGCACATGTCACTGGTGTTTGTGTGTGGTAGTGACTTCCAGTTTACGGTTGTGCACTATGGTGGTTAGATGTCGGTAGCTGTGGGGGAGTGGGAAATATAGTGGTTGAAAGTGCTAGATCTAGGGCTTTATCCTATTTCGACCAAAGACATGTGTATCCCTAAATTTAACTTCGCAGCCACGAATACCCCGCGCAGATCACTGGTGTTTGTGTGTGGCATTAGGCTCGAGTCTCCCATTGTGCACCATGGTGGTTACATGTCAGTAGCTATCAATCAAAGTTCTATACAAACACGAACTAAGTCGTGGGCACCAGCTAGTAGTAAACACTAACTAGCATCGCAGCATGCGTTAAGGCACCACACAGGATCGGAGATGTAAAACGGAAACCGATTATTTATGTTTTGCTTATGTTTTTACGTCTTGTCGACGTCGTGGTCATTCGAGGCGGGAGAACTGGAGGCTAGGAACGGGTAGGAATTCGGCTATGGCCTTCTGAAGGAACCATCTTGGCTTTCGCCTGGAGTGATCAGGAAATCATGGAAAACTGAAATCTGGTTGGTGGGACGGCGTCCTCCAGACCATTACCACTCAGCCCCTCAACAGGGTAGACGGAGCCGCTCTCTTGGGAGGCGAAAAGAAAAGTTGGGTGAAAATTTTTCCGGTGTCACCACATTACGGAGCTTGCACAAACTACGTGGCTTGTTCAAGAGGGGGGGTGTTAGCTGAAAGGCTACGCTGGGCTACGTGGGGGGAGGGGGGTTCTGAGCCAGGCCACGTAGCTTTCCTTTTATAACATTTTTCACAGTTAAAATGAGGAACAGAACCCACAACAGTATGTGAATATTAATTTCCCTCAGTTAATTATCTCCATATATAATTTACAATCGTCTGACAAAAGAAAACTGTACAAAATATCTTCTGGAATCAAAAGGGAAAAAAAGCTACGTGCTACGTAGGGGGGGGGGGGGGTTGAGGCAAAAGCCACGTAGGGCAACATTTGTGGGAGGGGGGTTCACAGGAGGCCAAAATGGAGTTACGTGGTTTATGCACGCTCCCTTAGCACTTATTTTAATCATATATTAGTCAGATAATAGTTCTGTCTGGTTGAGAGCTGCCGGAAAGCGAAACATCATACCTTGTCATCAACGTCTGAAACAGCTTTTCCTGTTGTATAAAATCAAAGTAATCACTCCATCGGAAATTACATTCAACTCGTTCCTATATTGAAACTTCCGTTACTCCCGTCTGCATACGAGTATTTGAGACAGCTGTGCTACGATGTAACATTTTTATGCACTTTGCTAAATATCAGAGCAGCGCCCTGATGTGTCTAAATGAGACAACGTTTTTTCTGACAGAGTTGAAAGCTCATAACTTAACCACACCAATTGTTTTCATAACACTGACAATTATGTTAATGATTGTTGCGTGTAACTACGGTAACACAGTAAACAGGCTAAGGAGTCAACAGATTAAACCAGGCGGCTGCGTGTCATTAACATTTGAAGTCGTGCGGGAACTGTTCTGGGAGTGTTTTCAGCTGAATCATTGAAATATTGGAGACAAAGTTTGAAGTAAACATCTACTAGAGATGTTAAAACATCACTATAATTGCCGTCTAAGATACGGAATCTGGCATTTTGTAGGGACAAATCTCTGAGTAAGAGTTCATCAGCTTACAGCAATGTTTACTTGTATTGAAGTTCATAAGTTTGTCTTTGTTAAGGTCAACGAATGCGTAAAGCAAAGGTCATTTGGGGGCAGTGCATCATGGACGCGGGAATCCGATCGCACTATAGAAGTAATGGTCTGGGCCAACGGTGGAGGGATTCCCAGTCTCCGAAATCACACAAGGCTTACTAAGTTCGCAACTCCCAATATCTTCCTTACTCTAGGGCGTCCTTCGTGATTCCCGAGCTGTCGAAAAAAATCCACAGGAAAAATTTTGAGGAGAAAAAATATGATGTACGAGAGTGTTTGACTTCCAAATATCCAAGAATCTTGTGTTGAACTTACGTGCGTAATTCAGCGTATTAAGAAATTGATGGCTTGCTTCTTGTAGGCCCTTCCTACTTGTTCGATTCCATGATTCGGATTCCACGATAAACTGTAGGTCCTCTTTGCCTGCTACGATTATCAGGTTAGGTTAGGTGGGTACGATAGAAGCGTAATGCGTTGCCGGTAAGAAACTCTATCAACTGATCTTTGAGTTATCACATACCTGTCCGATTAACATGCCGTAACCCTTGAATTATTGTGATGGGCAGGTAGTTTTGGGGAGTCGCCGTGGAGTGTGGGAGGGGTTCCCAGTGATGTCAGGGCCGCTGTTGCGAGAAGAACACAGGAGAGATTTCATCAGCGGGAAGCGCTGCCCGCACCGCGGTTTTAATTAGTTGCGACTGCTTCCTCACGCATCACGCAATGCCAACCAGTCCCTGCTACTACTTTAACCATCACCTCACTCCCTTCATCTTTAACCCTATTTTTGTGTCTCATCTAATATCATATAAATTAAGGGCGGAGAATATAGCATCAAACAGACAAGTTACCTTTTACTTAATCCTCAAGTCAGAATTTAAATCAATTCCTTGTTTTGAGATAGCTTTTATGAGATCCTGCGTGCAACTGCATTCTCCTATTGTCATCAAAATTATCTAGCACGCGTGCTAAATTGGGGGATTGGTTTATGCTCAAATCTTTAACTAAACCGATAACCCTCGGCACATATTCTTTCTTGTATGTATTAAACACCAGCCCCGCTATCTCGGGCCTTTGTGACAGTGGGGTAGTGTCCGGCGCTGGTTCGAGCCCAGGTGGTGTAAAAAATTTTCATCATCTGGGCCTAGCCTGGTAGAATAAGAGAGGTGCTGTTGCACTATTGTGCAGCAAAGTCCTTGGTTAAATATCAAACCTCTGCACATAGGGCATACGATCTGTTCATGCTGATTCGACCGTTGGACAGTGTGTTTTTCGGAAGATTGAGTAAGAATTAGCCAGCATCGGACTTCACATTCTTCCTTTCTTTTATCGTCATACAATATGCAGAATGACACATTTCAATGAAGTCATCTACGCACAAACAACACTGTAAAATGCAAAGAACCAACACTAGTGTTATAAATCAAACATAACTTGTCAGAAATATAACGATAACTATAAGTCTGGCATTATCTTATTTCTTGTTGTTGTTTGTAACATAATTGCATTGTTCACCACATCTTTTTTATGGCTTTCCCTTGAAGGTCTAAATGTGTTTGTTTAGTTTACACCACACGCTGTTACTTGTCATAGCCAGGGCCGGCGTTAGGGGGGGGGCCCGATCACCGACTATAGGGGCCCTCAGGCCATGAAGCCAAGATTACGCCCATTGTCGCCTGCCCATTTTGTAGAGCTTTAAAAAAAAAAAAAAAAAAAAAAAAGTCAAGGTCGCCCATTTTACCCCGGACCCGAAATTCCTAGCGCCGGCCCTGGTCATAGTTGTATCACACACATTCATAATGGTTTTGTCAAACAACGAATCGTTGCTACATAATTTCAACTTACACTCATCTCGTTTCCAAAATGTTGGTCGGTAAAATATCAGAAACGACGAGCATTAAATATATGGCATTAGTGTAGAAACAAAGATACTGTATTCGAGAGCTCGGATAAACTAGAAGATTTACAAGTATTACGTTCACAAAAATATTTTTAGATACTTCAAAACACAAAACCAGAGTCGACTTCAAAACAGCAAATCGTTGACAGAATACAAAAACTAGACAATGCTCCATATTCTATATACGATATGAAGAAAATAATTATTTCATTTACAATAATTGAATAAATGTTGGAGTAGATTACATGTTTTATCCTATTATTATTTCACATGGTCTCTATAACGTCAAATTTTTAAGTTGAAATTAAGTGTTTTTTTCTGTAAATTTATCCGTAGATCTTTGTGAAAGATAAAAATCCTGTCTAGGTTAAAAAAAAATTCAAACTATTTGGATGACTGGAAGTGCGTAAACATTGAAATGAAAATTTCATCACATTCAACCATTTTTCTATAGCTACTGTAAAAATGATGAAAATAGCAGGACGTTGCTATGAATTGATTGTATTGTCATCGGTTTTTATACGTATGCAAAATTTAAAACAATTTGTACGTTAGAAAGAGGGTGAACATTCAAATAGAAGATTCCAATCGATTCAGCTATGTTTTCATTGTTACTGCCAAAGTGATGAGAATATCAGGACATAGCTGTGAGATTATTGTGTTTTCATCTATTCTAAATACATGTGCAAAACTTCTAACAACTTCGAAATCTGGAAGTGAGTGAAAATTGAATTGAAAGATTCCGTTACATTAATACATTCACACGTACAGGTCAAGCTAATATAAAGCTTTTAATTAGTAGAATCTCGCTCTAATACAGACAGATACTGCGCTTTTCTTCAAAATCTGGTAAATTAAATGAATGGAGATCATTTTAACACGAAATAAACAAAATGTAATAGATAAATGTTGCGACATTGGTAGTCAAACTAATAATATCTGTTTAATAAAATTGTCAGCGATGAAAGGAGAAAATACTGAAAGGAATGTCAGTCCACTGTTTCTAGTATAAAGACAGAGTGCATGGTAGGTCCAGCGGTAAACTCGAAACCGAAAGAAACACTCCACCAACAAAACAAAATTGTTTCAACAGTGCTGGAAGTAAGAGATTATACGCGCATTCAAATTTTATTTATGAGGCCAGTGTGCTTCTCTTAATACTTGCCAAGCGTACAACAACTTAATCAATTTTTCAAATGTCAGCACAGATTCACATTTATGAAAATAATCCTATTGTGCAGAGCACATTAAATTTTCAAAAGTGTATTGCCATGTTAGCTGCCATTTTTTTTTTTTTTTTTTTAAAAAAGCTGGTATTTTCCCTTTTTAAAAAAGAGGATTGGTAATGTTAAAAATTTATGCTAAAATATTGTTTGCCGCATTAACGTATACTTGGTTTAAATGTTTGTGCAACTTCGTGTAAGTTTTAGCGCTCTGCACCTGAAAACAACATATCTGATCACTGAATATTGTTGATTAATGCGCAATAAACTATGCGTCAGTGATGCGTGGGTGTGATTGTACTGGCCGTGTGGTTAGGTAACACCTGGAACTGGAATCCTCGGGAAATACACGGTAGAGTGTTGTATGGCTGCGGCTAAAATATTTAACATTTAGTTGCTACAGCTCAACACCATCAAGCTCAATATAATTGAATAAAGATTACATATAATTACTAAAATCATTTCAAGCACTCAGGGGACCCACATGCCACAATGTGTCTGAGGTGCGAACTAAACCAATAGCCTGACAATTAGTTTTTTTCCTCCGCACATATAATGGCGTACTTCATGCAGAATCTCTTACAGCAAGACACTTTATCATTCAGTTAATGGATTGCAGCAACGCATCACATTACTTCTTAAAAGTTGAGCCTAGTACTGAACTTTGTGACTCATCCTGCCTTAATCATCCCGTAACATTCACTCCGAACAATTTAAAGCGAAAGCTCGCAACATATTTCTGATTGTCCAGGATTTGAACGGAGACGTCCCTGAGCCGATGAAGTTATGGTTGGATGAACTGTCGCGCATCAAGAGCAGTCCAAACTCGCTGTGCTAAGTATAAACGACAAATGGCGCTGGTAACATTTGCATTGATTTCACTTTCACCCTGTAAGCTCGCGTGCTCTGGCGTGATGTTGGATCCTGTCCCCGCACAACACGTCTGGTCATCTCTGCAGGAGCACCATTGCAGAGCTCGTGCAACATGAACGACAATCACGCATTCCGACACTCGGGGCTGGTGTTCTTGGCGTCTCAGATTAATGGGGGAGTGAAATTTGATCCATGGAAACGTAACACCAGTAAGTTTCAAGCAGGGAGTTTGTAAGCTGTGCAGATAACGAGGAGTCGGCATTGCGCCGACTGGCGGTAACGCTCTGGCCTCGCATTCGAGGCGACGTGGCTTCAAACCCCATCCCACCATCACCATCTCGATTTACCATGGTATCCCGAAATCGACAATGGCAAATGTCGTGATGGTTCCTATTGAAACAAAAAAGCAAACAGTCAAGGAGTTCTCTAAATTACTTTGATGTTAATGATATAGGATCTATAATAAATGTATTTTAAACATTGTAAGATGTTTAACATATTGGATCATGGTTGTATATCTGTAACCGTTTTAAAGCGTTGAAAAAGTGAGAATTGATACAGGCAGTGATGAATTTTGCATAATAGTTTCCAGAAATTATTTGCTGTAAATTACTGTGTGAGTAAGTTCAGTAATGACGGTTTGCTTCCGACAGCCTTGCTAGTAGTCAGCGGCGCTATGCGCGTATCGACAATTACCAGAGGAACAGCCTGCGCTGCCAAGGCCGCGCTACTCCGGGATCCCAACAGCCTGCTTAATCGAAAAACAAGTCCAAACTCTGTGACGTGTGGAGTCCTCTGTTGGCTTTGTGGATCGCCTCTGTTCCCCCTACATGCTGACATTTATTATAATCGCGGCTTAACTGAAGGCAGTAAGAAAGTTCATTAGCACGTGACTGGTTGTTTCTAGTTCGCAGAGAATCACGCCAGCCGAAAGTGGCACCCAGTCCAAATGATGCTAGTGCAGTCTGAGGTGCTACCGTCAGCATGCCTCAGTATATTCGGCCGCATCCTTACTGACAAACAGATTCATTATAAAAATTATAAACTGATTTGTGTTTTATGTTTTACCTTGTAACACTATCAGACACATTACAAAAGATTGATTTTTATCTAAGACGTTTCGTTGATTTAAAATCATACGACGTAAATATTCAAAATCCTCAACTGTGATTCCATAATAAAGATAAACGTTTTCCGACCTTTATGCCTCACCGACGTGATTGTGGCCAAGGAAAGGGAAGAAATTCACCTGGAGTGATTTCGGGAAATCGAATTCTGGATTGGAATTGACGTCATGCCCGAGAGTTGACGCTCACTCGCCAAGCTCGCTTTTTAAAACTATTGTGTTCCCACTACCATAATTCTCTGTCACACCTTAAGAGGCCTTGCTTGCAGTGTCTCGCTAGTGAACATCTTAAACATTTACGGAAGCAATATCGCAGTGAGGCATCTCTTTTCCTGAATGTTTTCGACTACACTAGTGTGACGAAGTCCGCCGAAAGCCGGTTTTGTGTCAGGTTGGTGTAATGTTGTTGTTTTTGAGGTGTCCAACTCATTAAAAGCGACTTGTTTACTGTAGCTACCTACATGTTTTGCTGGGAGTAACATTTGACGCAGCATGAATCTGTATGTAACGCATGTTTTGGGAGGTAAATTCCCACAAAGTGACGCCAACTCCTTCAGCTGCGTACGTATCGACCGAGCTGTCACTTGATCAGGTAACTGGTGTGTCTGCTTCTCAAACGCGCGCTCTTCGTTTTGTTGCAGTTCTGAAGCAAGATTCCCTCACCGAACCAGCTTAGTACACAGTTCACCAACACCGCACGACGCGACTCGAGTTGGTTTCAAGACGCACTCACTTGCGTCGAGTAGTCGAGTCGAGCGAATAATTGTATGTATTGATCAGTTTCTAAACACGACGGCACATTCAGAAAATTTCCTTCTGTTAAATGTGTTTGTCTTTATTGCCTTAACAACACAGGTGTCAGGTTACCTTTCCGATAAAGTATTTGCTACCGTGAAACAGTTATTAAAATGAAAACTGTTTCTAAGGGATACAAAATCAAAGCACATTTAAATGAAGAAGAACTTTTAAATTTAGGTACATAACTTGAATGAAACCATCTTAACGGAAATAATAAACTGGGAAGATTTTAAACACTGAGAAGTAGCCACGTGGCTACCACGTGTGAGTTACCTAAATTCTTTTACTAAGCCCGAATATTGATCTAAGTGATCTTCAGTTACATTTAGATAATTAATAACATGAATCTAGGTATAACGCAAAGGAGGTTATACTGTATTAGAGCCCACAGCCGCTGCTCGACCGATGAGTCGTACGTGTGGTGAATGGGTTGCGGGTAATTGTGGAGGCGCTGAAGCAGTAGCAGGCCAGAGCAATTAGATGAGAGGTCTGCCCGACAGCCGTGAAGGTGAACTGGAAGGCACGAGCGCGCCTAGGTCACCACCCCACCTGCGGATCTCCAAACACTACCTGTGTACTAGCAGTTAAACGAAGCAAATGATCGCCATAAGGTATTAAGTACCAAATTACCTGAAGTTGAGATGAGTTATTTGCAGATATAGATCTTACTAGAATATTTCTAATTTTTTAGTGTTGATACGTATAAACCTCAGCTTCTAGTTTTTCTAGTTTCTTTGCAGAAACGAGACCCAAAAATCCACTGTAAAAGTTTTTCGTATTTTCTTGTTGAGCACCTGACTACGGCAAGTAATACAGGACACCATACAGATCTCGACCTCATCTGATCTCAGAACCATAACAAACAAGAGATCTAAATATGTCAAGTGGCAGTTGTTTGTAATATACAGAACTGGCCAACTTGTCACGAATTGTAGGACGGGAGGATTCGCACATAAACTAAATTGCAGCACCGTCAAAGAATCTTTGAACCGGAATGAAATTTATATCACAGTGGCGAGCCGCATTAACACCAATCGGACAGAAAGGGCACATGTGGTGACTAGGGAACTGGTTATTCGAGAGACCGCAATTCATGTGTCCCGACAGCTGGAGGTCTCGGCGTGATCACCAGGCCTACATGGAGGTCGGGCAGTAGTTCTATCTTTACCGCCACGATACGAAGAAATAGTGAGTTTGACTTAGTCGTAGTAAATTGCTGTACAGATTGCCCCGTACCACTGCCCCGACCGAAGCAAGTCTCGAGGTCAAGCTGGGTGGTTCGTGCGTGAGCTTCCCATCCTCCACTCAGCAAAGTCCCACCTGCAAAACCGCGATACCCACGTATCCACACACAGGCAGCGTGGTGGCATTGCATCCCGTTCCAGCCAACCAGATTTCTGAATTCCATGCTTCCTCTAAATCACTCCAGGAGGGATATTTCCTTTAAAATACCATGACCGAATTCCTTCCCGTTCTTAGGCCGCAGTCACTTCCCGCCTGGCCGACGAGCCGTTAATCAGTAAACCTACACCACACGAATTTTGTTTTCGCAGCATCCGCTATTATGAATCAGTCTGTGACTGTGAACTTCCAGATTTTAAATTAACGCATCATATATTTTAAATAAGTTACGGACTTCAAGAGTTACAGAAACCGGTCGGAACTAGGAATAATAATGTAATGTAAATTCAGATAATTATGGGAACAAAAACTTATTTCGCGCAAGAAAAAGAAAAATGGACAAGAGCATGTCAAGGGAACAACGTGGAAACCGGAAAGGCAATAAAGACGTCCAGAAACACTGATCCGTTGAAGGATGTGAAACTGCGTGGGAAGAAGCTTGAATGGATGGAAGGTTTCTGTTACCTGGCAGGTAAAGTAACACCCACGGGAGAAACAGATGAGGAGAAAAGACAAGCTTAGGGAAACCAATAAAAGAGGAATAAACTGTGTTGTTAACACTTATCGTCAAGCACCACTGATACTTATAGATAAACAACGGTAGATCTGTACAGACTACAGAGTATAGAGATGAGATTCGTAGGAAGTTCAGGAATGCTCTGAGAAAACATAACACCAGACAAGGAAAAGATGCTGGGTGAAACATTTACACGAAGTAACTTTGATGATGCTTAAATGTTGCCGATAACAGATGTAACGTTTACCAATGCCAAACAAGAGAGAAATAATTAAACTTTAATTAAATGAATCATTACGAAACGCAAACTGTCGGAGATTGTTATATAACTGCTTAAATATTGTGGTTAGAAATATATTCAGATAATAACATACCGCCTAAATGCACTAAAATATTGACTTTCCCGCTAATCAGAAAGGGGAAGAGAAGGTAACCCGGTGAAGGGAGGAAGGTAATATGCAACACAGGATTTAGAAGGAAAGCACTCTACACTCAACACTGCGTAAAAACTCGGCATAGTGCAAATCGCGTCATTTTTAATGCAAACGTTCTCATACCCTCAAAGTAACTTGTGTTATTACAAAGCAGAAGCTTTGTATGGTTTGGTCTAATATCACGGAAACCATCCGCTACAAGCCATTTTTTAAAATATGTTATGCAGTAATTTCACAACAATATATTTTTTTGAATGATCCATCCTATATATTTATCTCATGAACGAACAGATCTGGTATATTAGAAGTTTTTTCTAGTTGGGCGACAGCGAAGTTGACATTAATGTCGAATTTATTTCGTTTCAAACAGAGATTGCGATTTCTCCATTATGGTTAAGGAACGCTGCCGAGAACACACCAAACTACCCGAATTCATCGGCAGATAAATTAAGCAAGTTGCTTCTCTAATTTACTCTATCTTCTCCACACATACTCAACTATACTCGAGTACCTGGCAATCGATGATGCAAATCTTTCATAAATTGTATTTTAGAGACCTCCTATACTTTGCAGTACATCACGATACTGCTCAAAGTGCAGATAGTGTGTATTCCAAGAGCTCTGTAAGAACACAGAGCGGTTCCACTGCACAATGCTGCTGAATAAAAAAAAGTCGTTCAGTGAAGACTCGGCGGGACGCAGAGACAGGTGACATTGTATTAAGGACCTGTAACAGGTTACTCATTGAGTATAATAAAGAAACCAAGTAGTTTGTTGCGAATATGTAGAATTATTCACGTATAAGATGTATTTTGATTTGTATATCGTGAGAAATGGCTGTAAATAAATTAAATAATCTGTGTAACAGTGCATAGCCTGTAATAGGTTAAAGCCAGTTACCACATTCAAAGTGTAATTTTGACGATTTACAGTGTTTATTTATGACAGTGTCGTGACTGAAAATTATAAACATTTTGTAGCTTCATTTGAAAATGTTTTCATGTCGTTGTAACTGATTTTGTATTAGTTTTTATTGTTTTTAAATAGTTTCTGTCATTCACCGCTGAATTTATCGTTCAAGGAACTTCTGTCGGCGCCCAGAATTTTTTACGCTGTATAAAAGGTTACGATAATCGGAGATAAGCGACGAACTCGGAATAATACTAAACCAGAGTCTATGGAGGAAGCGTCGTTGTATACGTTTCAAATTTGTTTTATACCTTAATAAAATAGTGAATTTAAACTGTGAACGATAGCTTCGTTATTTAAAGTTATCTGTCTTTTATACGGAGAAGATCTGGAGGGGAGTCGAACCTCATTTGTAGTTCTTCCAGTATAAATGAATCAAAGCAAAATTACTCTTAGTGGCAACACAAATGGGGCTAGCTTCACAAATTTTAAATTCTGCGTAGCACTTTCTCTCAGGTTTTTTCTGTCTTTCTGTATGCAATATGTTTATCAAAGAAGTCAATATCTCATTTAATTTTTAACGGATTCCAAAGAAATTTCGTACTGTCGAGGAATTCTTTGTCGTTGTATATTATACAGCTACAATTTACTACTGCAGTTCTTATTTTAATTATCTAATAATTTCTTTTCCAAACACTCCATGCATGGGCTGAAACCAGTCTTCCGTGCGAACAAATATACAACCGCAAGTGACAATCGAACTATTGTTTAAAGGGATGGAGAGGAGAAGGGTGTTTGTGTTACTTATGGCGCTGTATGCTGTGATTTGGACCTGTTACTCCTTCGTGTTTCTCCGAGGCGTGCACTGGTGTGCTCAGTCTCAACCAACACACACACTCGAGCCATATTATACGCTGAACTAGCCGAGTGGGCCTAACTGTCACCATATTTATATTTACTAGTGATCGCCCAGCGATCGAAAGTCGACCGTAATTCATTAAGTTGTTTAGTTTCTTTCATGAAAGAGTAATAATCTAGTAATTCTCTGCATTACCTATAAAATTAAAACGATACACTCCACGCGTGACTGTATGCTAAGTTTTAGCTTCTAATCTAACCATAGCAAATGATGAAATGTATTTATCGATGGTTCATTTGAATTTTGCTTTATGAAACATGTGCATTTAAATGTATCTATCAAAATAATTTCGTCATTTTGTGTGTTCGCTATTTAAATTTGGTCTATTATCATTTTTAATTTCATGCAAATAAGTATTCCTTATTTCTTGTCTCTGTCTCTCTCTCTCATGAAATTACTGAAATTAAAAAATCAAAAGACACTTAACCAAAGTTTAACATTTTAAATAATCAAATAACCATATAGTATCTGGCAGAATCGCTACATTCCTTTTCAAAGTATTCCTTTCATAACTTCAAACATTAATATCTACTTTATCCGAGTCTATCGTTTTACCAAAGACCGCAGAGTGTCTCAATGCGGGGAGTTCACGTAAGAACGTTGGCTCCGATCCTATTTCACGCGCACACACACGTTCGCAAATTAATTTTTTATTTTAATAATCTATTTGTAACATGTATTAACTATGCTTATTATATTTTTGGGTTGGGTGGGACATTCTCCACCAGTGAAAAACTGTTACTGACCTGTTGAAATTTGGATTAACTGTTTCCTTATAGTGTCCTCTTCACGTTACGCACTGTCCTTTTCCGGAAAAGTCACCACGAATTAAATTAAAAATGCCGAAATATGGGATGCTCCGCAACCGCGAAATGTTAGCAGTACTGTAAAAATGACACAAAAATTATTGGTACAGGGATCATATCAACCTAAATAGGTTCGTTTTGTCATAGTGATCATGGTTAGGTTGAAATTCGGCCTGGACCAAGAGTAAAAAGTTTACGGGAAATTCGTTCTGCGCAGCCCATGTCGCAAACCAGACACAAACTGTGCATTTGTTTGCAACTGAAGCAATCGATTATCTCTGCCTGCTTATATCGATTCCAAGGTTTGTAATATATATTATATATAATTTTAGCTTTCTGTATTTCTTTAAGTTCCTCCGTTCACCCAATATTCTGGCCGCTAGCTGCGCTATCTACCAGCCCTCGAAATGTTGCTTCTTGCTTCTATATAAGTTCCGAGATTAATGTCGAATCTTTTGTTTCACCAAAGAAGACAAAGTAAGGCCGCTAGCTGTGCCATCTACCAGCCATCTGAACGAACTACGTAGGCGAGCGAGCGTTTTATTTTACTTAATTTAATGTATTTTTAACGCATATTATAAATATATTTTAGCTTCTTTCACTTCTTCTCCATATAATCTTTAACTATGCCAAAACTCAAACTTCTCCGTGTGCGCAATATTCTTAAAAATGTAACATAAGTTTTCGCTTAGCGTATTAATATGTGGATAGTATCTTTCTGTTCTTTACTATCGAAGCAGTAATGTGTATTATGGCGTCACTCTTCAAGTAGTCGAACATTTCCATCTCGGCTCCATCCCAGTCCAGTCACGAATCAGCAGAGCCGCGACGACCTTCGGGAAGCGTCTTGAGAAACTGCAAGATAACAATCTCCACCAAAATCCTCGTATATCAGACCATCGGAGACATGGACCACTTACGTCTGGCAACAGAGGCAGCTGAGCGCTTTCCATATGTGCTGCCTGCGGAGTCACGAGGCGAGACAGACTGAGCAACGAGACTGTATTGTCCAAAACAAACTGCCTCAATATTACTGTAATAGTATTCTGAAATAGAGACGACTCCGCTGGCCCTGAAAGATTACCTCATAAAGTCATGTTCGGTCAGATGGCTTGTGTTAAGAGACCTGGGCGCCCAATTCATGGTTTTAAGACTGGAGAATGCGGCATGAGCACTGCCGACTGAGAGGCTTGTGGCAGCATCGGACCCGTATGGAGTCGTCACATCGCCTCCACCGCGTAAAATGAAGCAAAGAAGGTTCGTAGCACTGAAGATTATCCTCTCGACTCCCATTTCAAGTGTGAGAGAAATAGTCAGGTATGTCGCGCCGCCATTGGGTTTGAACAGTCACATAAGAAGATTGTCGCTCAACCCTAGTAATAACTAACTTTCCCTAAGTCACTACAACCGTCATCTTCGAAGATGCTGTGTCCAATTATGATGATGACACAGAAAGCACGCAATTTTCCTGGTGGCCCGCTTATTAACCGCTTATTGGCTTGATGCTTAATACGCACAACCTTTTATTTAAGTTATAATCTCTGCAGTCTTGAAATTAATATAAAGTAATCACTGCATGAACAGATCAATTACAGCTGCCCCGCGCAGCAACTTCCATTAAAATACTACAACATAGTTTTTTATTAATACTTTCTGCGAAACATGTTTCCCTGACTCTGAAACTGATTGAAGGAAAAAGTGTTACCCAGTAATGTGTTGGCACTTGTTGTTCACCTTGCTCATATTCCAGTTACACAGTGCATTCCAAGTCCTAGACATCACTTCCCTGTACCGACTTACATCTCTCATCACATCCTCTATGTAGCACTCGACCATCCAGCCAAGAATTAAAACTTGGAAAATGGATCAAGCTGAAAAAGTTCAAGATAGGGTGTGTTCCGTTTGTGTTGCTTTACTGTCAGCCCGACTCATAGGATTCAACAAATGCAGACAGGTCGTCATATCCGAGGAGAGTTGGAGCTCTTCATTAGGGGCTTGTAGTTGGTGAATTACCGCCAAATAAATCGGTCAAGGGGACATCATCACAATTTCTTGATTTTCAAAAAGCTTTGGAAGTAGAGCAGTGCACGGGTGTTGGCGGAGCAGCTTGCTCGTGTAGTTACTGTCGCATGTGGTTAAGCCTGGGACTCCGTCCCAACGAAGACATGGACTTAAAACCAAGCATTTTTATCTTCGTGGGAGATGTTTAAATTTGTTAAATTATTTTCGGCTAACTGAGATGTAAATATAACGCATTGCACCGCTGCGGTCCCCTATATCGTAGGAGTTAAGCCGGAGTAGTGAGTGAAATGGTGTCAACCGCTCAAACCTGGATCGACCTTCGTTTAGTGATCGAAGGTCCAGCTTTCAGTTCCATTTATCAGCCGACATAAACCAGTTACTTCATGAACTTGAAAGGCAACTTGCAATTTAAAAAGCTTGTGGTTTCTTCCGCATCGCTTGTTGCTATTAATATGCATTAGCGACGGAACAATTTCAATAGGAATACCCGTAATGAAGTGGCTGTTCTCTTCCTTTCTATAAAATTATAAAACACATTTACGCTTATTGTTGCAGTCGTTAATAGTATGAAATGGCAGCGGTTTCAACTCTTATTGCGTTTGCAGTCTTTTGGACGCGTATTATTAGTCTTTTCTTTCGATTATAATTAGGTGCTTTTTTGACTGTGTATTGATGGAAACCAGTATCATTTTATTATGAGACAGATGGTTTGGTCGTACTAAAAAGTAAATTCGGTAGATACTTGTTATATAGTGACGTAAGTTACAATCTACACAGTGGCCTCGTGATGTATATGTATGATTTGTGTTATTGACAATACTTCAGTTGATCGAAACAATTCGGAGCGGAATAACAATCAGTCATCTTAACTCATCAAAATAACAAAAATACGATCTGAGCAATTGTAAAATGAGGTAAAAAGTCCGCACGTTTTCGTGTTTTTTTTAATAAGGAACTAGTGATTTGCCATTGAACAGTTAGGTAAAAAGTCTGCAAATTTTCGTGTTTTTTTTTTTTTTTAATAAAGAACTAGTTATTTGCCACTGAACAATCCCTTGAACAGTTACGTGTGATCCACTATCGCGTGCTGGTGGACTCTGCAGCAATATGCTAACGAGTTCGCCTTGGTCCGCTGCAGAGCCAGTTCTTCAGCTCACTTGCTACCCTTGCTGGACGTCGGACACTAAACCGCCGTGCACTTCACGGTCCAACCGGTTAGTCCAGAGTCGGTCCAACATGCTGCGACGCAGCGGCAGCACGCGGAACTTTGCGTCTGTTTACTTACTGCAAAATATAAGGTAACAGTACACATCAAGTACCACTGCAGTACCCAGTCATAAACAACCAAGCGCGCGAAAAACATTGGATATTATCTGAGGGAAGTAGGCAATATGAAAGGTTTCTGTCTGTCTAATGGTTCAAGATACGAAACATATGTTTCGTATTCTTTCAGCAAAGATGACACACAACCTTTTATTTAAGTTATAATCTCTGCAGTCTTGAAATTAATATAAAGTAATCACTGCATGAACAGATCAATTACAGCTGCCCCGCGCAGCAACTTCCATTAAAATACTACAACATATTTTTTTATTAATACTTTCTGCGAAACATGTTTCCCTGACTCTGAAACTGATTGAACATACAAATATACAAATATACTCTCTATGTATTGTCTTGTACCCCATATTCAAAGAAATTCTCTGTGTTTATTTATCAAAAGCTATTCTAAATGGAAACCATTCGGGTGATTTTTTTGTTTTAAAATAATCTGATGTGATACGAGACAACAAGTGGCAGACGACTCTAGTCATGCTAGCTCAACCCCGTACCAGGTGACACCAGTAACACCACGGAGCGACATTATCTTATGTTTACATATACAATTTAAACGTACATAAGAAGTTTATAATAAATATAAAACGATGATCCTTTGAGGCAATTAAAACAACGAAGGATGGAGAAAGTAGTTTTTTTTTACTTATGGCTTTACGCCTCGTCGACGTCGACGTCGAGGTCATTAGAGGCGGGATGGGAATGGGGGCAAGGAACGGGAAGGAATTCCACCATAGCCTTTTGAAGGAAGCATCTCGGCATTCGCCTGGAGTGATTTGGTTAAACCATGGAAAACCCAAATCTGGATACCCGGACAGGGATTCGAACCGGCGTCCTCCCGAATGCGAGGTCAGAGCGTCAACCGCTCACCCACCACGCTCGGTATGAGGAAAGTAGAACAATAACTTACACAGATGAATAGAGGAGGACAAAGATGAACAGAAAAAAGGGACGAACACATCTCATTATTTACGGATGTAAAAGATGATTTACGAGATTTACAGATACACGCCATATGGTAAGGGAAGTGTACATTAATACTTACCGCTGCACATGGTAACTATGTATATTTCAGAATTTTGTGCTTTGTGCATATATAACCCTAGGAGCAAAAAGAAACATGGGTCAGGAGAAGGTAATGATGCCCATGTCTACGACCCGTGGATCACGCAAACGACAGAACCAAAAAAAATAAAATAATAATAGTTACAAGGTCAGAAAAATAATTAAGCTTAGGGATTCAGTAATTGAGTTGTATAAGTAACTACGTGCAGCAGTTTGAACCTTAAAAAATATGTAGCTGTAGAGATGTCGGTAGAATAATGTGGAAATGCGCAGTGGAAATGGCCATGTTACGTGTCTGCCTGCGCTGCGAGAAATTAGACACGCAATGACCGGCTGTGGGGGCAACCAGACACACCATAACAGCGTGAAGAGCATAGCGTGAGTGCAATCTCTCTCACTACCATCTTGTAACATTTGCAGTTAGAAACATAACAACATGTCGACACACAAACAAAAGCATTCACGCCTTTCTCATTTTCAAGTCTGTGCTTCCAACTATTGCAAACTCCTTTTAAGACTATTCCTATCACAACAGACCACTCTCTCAGAACTGCAAGATGCATTCAGATGCTTGCAGACAGTGTTGTAGTCGAGGGATCAGCTAATCTTAAATACAATCGGCGGCTGTGATGCAAGCTAAAATCAGGATGAACTTCAGCCTCCCGCAATTCAAATTGTCTTCACAGAAACAGGAGAGGTTCCAATTTTTAACAACCGACAGAAAAACAAATATGTTTAAAATTGTCTAAACTTTATTTCAAATTATCCTTTCTCTCCACACAAGCTACCGACCGCTATATAAATTTAAAGATAAAGTATAAGAAGATTCCCGCTGCCACAAAGTTCCAAAAACTTAATAAATTACAAGGAAAGGGAATATGACTCATCATTCACCAAAGTTGAAGGCAGCGACGGGAGAAGAACAAATATACACAATATTTCGGTCTTAAACCTTGTTCATGTTAACGAGAATGAGTGATGTGTTTCGGGAGGTGTACACACGCGGAAGTATCCTACATGACTGAGTGGATTATCAATATGGCGATGGGACTAAGATGTTATATATAAATATGTATATCGCAGAAAGGTGATGGAAGTAGTAATATAACAAAATGGTACAGAATGTAGAGGTGAAAACAAAAAATATAGATATATATAAATTTTTTAAAAAAATTATAGATATATAAAAAAATTTAAATTTTTGAAAAAATAAATGAATAAATAATTTTTTTATAGATATATAAATTTTGAAAAAAAACAAAGGTAATTAGTTAAATGGCAATAATGCTAATACTGATAATAATGAGTGATGCGTCAAGGAAAGGAATTTTATTGGTGGTTGAGGCCGGGTGGGTGTCTGGTACCTAGGATAGTTTGGTATGCAAGTTCCCATCTCCGAAGTTCTGAGGCGGCGGTGGTTTCCGGGAAAACTCTGATTGCTCTCAAGGTGAAACATTCATTGAAGTTGTTGGAATTGTGGTAGTTAGCACGTTCAGGTATTGGCAGATATAAATTGCGGGTGTGGACTCTTTGTCTGTGGCCATTCATTCTGGTCGAAAGTTGTTGTGTAGTCAGTCCTATATAGGAACTTGTGAAATGGTGACAAGTTATCTGGTATATGATGTGGTTTGTGGAGCATGTGGCATGTCCAGTGATGGGAAGGTTTCCCCTGTGACAGGGTTGCAGTATGTAGTAGTGGAAGGATGCATGTTGCAGGTTTTGCAGCGATTTCTATTGCACGGAAAAGATCCATAAGGTGTTTTAGGAGAGTCAGATGGAGGGTATTTGTGAACCAAGATATTTTTGAGGCTCAGAATGAATGGCCACAGACAAACAGTCCACACCCGCAATTTATATCTGCCAATACTTGAACATGCTAGCTACCACAATTTCATCAACTTCAATGAATGTTTCACCGTGAGAGCAATCAGAGTTTTCCCCGAAACCACCGCCGCTTCAGAACTTCGGAGATGGGAACTTGCTTACCAAAATATCCTAGATACCAGACACCCACCCGGCCGCAACCTCCGATAAAATTCCTTTCCTTGACACATCACCCATTATTATCAGTGTTAGCATTATTACCTGTTGTTTTTCAAAATTTATATATCTATAAAAAATATATATATTCATTTATTTTTTCAAAAATTTTAATATTTTTATATATATATAATTTTTTCCAAAATATATATATATATCTATATTTTTTGTTTTCACCTCTACATTCGATACCCTTTTGTTATATTACTACTTCCATCACCTTTCTGCGATATACATATTTATATATAACATCTTAGTCCCGTCGCCATATTGATAATCCACTCAGTCATGTAGGATACTTCCGCGTGTGCACACCTCCCGAACCACATGCCTCATTCTCTTTAACATGAAGAAGGTTTAAGACCAAAATTTGTGTATATTTGTGTGTTCGTGATATATGTTCTCCCGTCGCTGCCTTCACCTTTGCTGAGTGTAATTTATATTGCGTAAAGCCGTTTCCTTTTTCCTTTGTTCAATAACTTAATAGCACATTTGAAAAATTTTCTATAAATTTCTACTATTCTCAACTGTAAGTTCAGAAAATTATTTGCTACAAGTTACTGAAGTGTTTTCAAATCAAACTTGTTTCCTTCAAATTAATTTTAAATTCATTCCAGTTCTCCTACATATATGCTGGACACCATGTCAGCCTTTTGCTCAACTCGAAACATCACAATATTTCTGAATACAAATTTATTTCGCTGGTAGTGAAACTTTCACAACTTTAATATAAAAATCGCTTGTCTGATTCGACTTTACTTCGGTTTTATACAGCACTGTATAACACTTTATACTGTCGTCACCATTTCAAAACAAAATAAACAAAAAAACTACTGAAGTTAATCTATTGGGTCTGCAGACAAAATATTTTGAGCCCTTCCTAAAACCTACTCAGAGAATTACGGCACTTTATACGTCACTAGGTCAATTTCACTTACTCCCTGATAGACGTAGATCATATTTCAGAAACCAAATAACAAAACTAACAATGTTTCACTCGTGCTGAAAGATTGCTTTCTTCACTTCGTCTTCCCCTGGGGGCGGGAACATACGCTCGCACTCATATTCAGTGATGGACAGCCGCCCTCCTAGTAGCTCACCCCCATTTACAACATCTAACACTTTCGGGATATGATGCAACCCAACCGACGCGACGCCTCGATAAGGTGCGGTTCTTCCGCTAAGCTCCGGTGGTGCAACTTTTATCCTTCGCGCTTCTCAAACCACTGCGCCACACTCTAAAATCGCCCAATATGGCCCAAAACACTCAAATACACGTTACAAGCTCCTCCCTTCACTCGCTAACTTAACGTTACCACAGTGGTATCGTAAATATTAGAATTTGGTTTTCCTTTTTTGTAGCGCCCATCACGACGATGAAGAGGCTTCCACGGTGGGGGTGTTTTTAATTAAGTAATGGGTTCGTCTGCACTGTGTCAAAACTAAATATAGAGAGTACTTCGATAAATATCTGCTAAATCAGTTTGGTTTTGTAAGGGTAGCTAAGAGAAAGCAAAAATAGATTGTTAGCACTATTCCTAGATAACCGTACGAGATCCCTCGATCCATTTTTCCAGCAAGAATTAATTGCAAGTTGCAAAATGGTTTTACGTGCCTTATTGAAGACGGTACCAAAACAAATATTTTGTGCGTGTTAGCCGGAAGATACATCTGTGTACGCAGTGCCGCTTTCCGATGTGGGAAACTCATTGAAGAACAATGTGAAACATTCGAAACGTCAGCTACTTTCTTTTTAAGAATCAATAAATGCTTTCCACTGTGAGAAAACATTGTACTGGTGAACTAAGAAACGTGAAATTTCACATATATGTAATCCTGATAGCATTCTGCAGATGCAAATTTCATGTCAAATTCGTCTGACTACACCACACAGCCAGCCAGCTACCATTATCCTTATTAATGCTCTTCAGCGCTAACAACCAAGGCTGGGCTCCAGAATTATTTAATCAAACCAACGATACAGAAGACCGAACTCGAACGTGACCCTTGCGAATCTAGCTTCCAGCGATTGTTAACCACCGCCGGATATGTCATGAATGCAGTATCAGTGATATTTCAATTTCAGCGTTATTATTGTTTTAATTTGATTAAGTAAAGATAGTGGCATGTATTTACATACAGTAGGTGTAGTCTGGATGCTTTCCACTGCGAAGTAATTTAAAATAGGTGTTAAATCGATATTAGTAACAAATTATATCAGTCAGTGGTTGTTAAAACTCTATCCTAACCACCGATCTACACCAAAGTAATTGTAAACATAGGCGGAAAATGTCGCGCTTAATGTTAAACTATTATCGTCACCTGAAATAATTTCGGGAATCTATGCGATTCTGAAACCTTTATGGTCGGACCACGAGTAGAAACTATGTGAGCTAGTCCGATAACAGAACTATATTTTTTATTAATTACAATAGAAAAGATCTGATAATCTATCACTCCTAGGATTTCTTCTGGTTTTAAAGCTGGTACCACTGCACAGACTCATTCAGCATAGTGAGAGCGCTGAGGCCGCGATGTCAGCGCCCAGTGCCACTCGCTGTCCATGTGTGATCGCTGTCGCCTTTCTTATCGACTGCGCCAATCATCTCTGTCCTACCATACATAGGAAATCTACAGTTTAACGTGGAATCCGAATCACCGAACATTCTGGCGCATTTCACATACAATCGGCAAGCTGTGCCGGAAGTGAAGGACGGGTTCAGAACTACTGAAAATCTAACCTCAGACCGAGATTTGAACTGGTGACTTTTCGATCTACTCAGATTATTAGTAGTTGTTCTGTACTGGAAGTAGTATTGGGATGTCCCCTCACCCCCCTCTTTCCTCCTCCGCATAGAAACTTACCGGGGATCCATCGATTTCCCCATCTGTCGAAATGTTGTGTGTGGATTACTGCAGTTTGTTTGTATTTTCTATGGTAGATTGTTTGTTATCACGCTGCACGGTAGAAAAAAGAACAGGGAAAAACCAGGCGAGGTGAGGCGAGGGGACAATCAGCCCTACTCTTCCAAAAGAGACCGTTTGCCCCGCGTAATTAAAGATCCGACGAACGAATCATCATGCCACAACGCAGTGCGGAGTCGTGCGGGATTTAAATGAAGCGTCTGATAAAAAATACTATTATTTAGGACAAGCTCAGAACACTGAAAATTTCTTCCATCAACGGTGCTAGAACTGAGTGGTGTCACACGTCGGATAATAGTAGTTTTGTTTTGTAACCCGGATAAGAGCTGACCGTCAACTAGTTTTTCGCGTTCAGGTGGAGCTTCCGCGACACTGACCGTTATAACAGGTTGAAGACCGGACGGCAGGTTTGCGTGTGATTGGCGCTTAATGCGTCGCTTCACAGCATATCCAGGTTCACTGTCCGAAAGGGCGTGAAGCCTTCGAATAATCTATCTACACCAGTGTTTCCCAACGTGGGGCCCACGCCCCACAGGGAGGCAATTTGGTTTTTTTAGGGGGGCAATCGCAATGCCAGATATGGTTTCAAAATGTAGCAAAAAAGCAAATTCTTAAAAGGATCACACTAAGTTGCCATAATAAATGTTGATTATAAGTCTTTTGAATTTGAATTTTAGTATTTCATTATATGTTTTTTAATTTTACTTACTGTGTTTTATGATAATATTAAAGTGTTTTCTTTCAAAAACCATCCTATATCAATTTCTTTAAAAACAAATAATTTTTTATTAAAAATTATGTATGGGGGGCAAAAAAATGTTGACAGTGGGACATGACCCAAAAAAGGTTAGGAAACACTGATCTACACGAATATTATAAATGCGAAAGTAACTCTGGCTCTTTGTCTGTTTGTTACATTTTCATGACTAAACGGCTAAACCGATATTGATGAAATCTCACAAGAAAATACTACGTATGATTTGGAAGGATGTAGGAGACATTTTTCGGAATATATAACATATTTTGTCATGAAATTTTTAGTACTAACCGAACGGTAACAGACAGGCAGTTTACGTGTTTGATTCTCTGTTATTTATATCAGTCTTTCAGATTTTGTTTACTTCGCAGTAGTTTTATATGTGATCTGTTTATAGTTACTGTTTATAGACACAACTTATTGTATAGTATAGATGTCGATTTGTGCTGTATCTTACTATTAATTTGTGTTTATCTAAAAGTATTTGGCATCAACACAGTGGTATAGAGGCCATATTCACCCGAGTACATGGTTTTTGGGACACCTTATATGTTAACTTACATCTTTCTATATCCAATCCTAGCAATAAAATTCTAAACATACGCGTATTAAGTAGCGGGTAAGAACTATCTTCTCTTTAAATGTAGAACAGGTTTATTACAAATATAGGAAACAGATTCTACAAATCATGCCTTCTTTCTTGAACACAAGTAGTATGTTCCGTGAGATAGACAGATATATTTCATCAAACAGTTTTTAAAGATTTCAATTTCTGATTTTCCACACGGACATTAAACAAGGACACAAAAAAAGTATTACGAAGCGAGTGCAGCTTTCCGAAAAGGCAGTCTGAAGAAGTTCACTATTTGTTTTTCTTTTGGAGACACACTAGACGTCTTTCTTGGAGTCACTGAACTTTTTATTTGGAGAAAAGTACTTGTGTTGATTTCTGCTGGCAGCACTATATCTCCTTCGTGCAGTGGAACGTACATACTGTATCATATAGGACCATGCACTAGTTACTGTTTTGCAGAAGCAGACTTGTGACTCTTCCAACTTGACCCTCATACAAACAGTAATACAGTAGCGAGGATATTATGTTAGTGGCTCACCGGTCTGCGAGTGCGCGGTGAGCAGCAGGGCGGCTGTGAGCAGCAGCAGCAGCAGCCGCGGCGTCATGACGTCCCGCACTGGCGCGCCGCGAGCCCGCGCCGCCTTTATAGCAGCGCTCGCGGACCACCACCACCTAACACTAGCGCCACTCTGCTAACATCACGGTTCACAATACCATCCTGACAGGATGATTTCTCATAATTACAAACGTCATCCTCCAACTTGTCGTCTGTTTTGTCAGCACCTTTGATGGTCTGGAGTTCTTCCATGTGTGTTATATGCTTCATCCATTTCTTCTCCTTCTTCGCTCGGACAAAAGCCAGCTAGCTCCTATCAAATGTGAAAAAAAAGAATTATAGGATTAAAAAAATTCTGTGGCAAAATTAACATAGTCATTTGAATCAATCACTCAATAGATTGATTTATATATTCTTTCCTCGACAGCAATCCAGTTTTAAATTTTAAATTAATATCGTCAATTACTTCATATCTTACTGCTAAAATTGCTCTTTCAAATAACTAATTTGAATTTGTATTGATATTAAGGAAAAAGGAAACGGCTCTTAGGCAATATAAATAACAAAGGATTCGAAAAATGAGTCATCACTCACCAAAGTTGAAGCCTCGACAAGAGAAACACATATGAGACAAACAAAAACATACACAACATTTCTGTTCTACACCTTATTATTGTGCCAGGGACCAAGTCATTTGGTTCGGGAGGTGTGTAGGAAGAATGAGGTGAGGGACTGAAAGGCGTGGGATTTGGTGGAAGGAGACAAGTTGGATGTTGATAAGCCATGTGAATATACTGTTGGAGAACCAGGTGGCTGAGGGTAAGGGATTGTGTGTAACGGAAAGCATGAAAGGATGGGTGAATTTGTGGGTGAAAACCTGAAATCGGAAGTTTTATGGTTATTTACGAAGAATGAGGAGAGGGAATGGACGGCGTATGGTTTTGTGGAGGGGGACAACACCTTTCGAACTATGAGTATATGACTAGGTACATAACACATGAATAAGGTGAAAACCGATATATTGTGTATGTTTTTGTTTGTCTCATGTGTTTCACTAGCCGCAGTTTTCAACTTTGCTGAGTGATGAGTCATTTTCCCTATTCATTGTTATTTAATTTGTATAATTTTGTTCAGTGTTCCAATAAACTTTACCTCATCTGGACTGTTGCTGATATTACATAAATAATTTGTCAGCTCAATTTAGTCAGTTACACAATCAATTGGATGAGTGTCTTCAGTAATTCGTAAGAGTTTTTCGTCAAGATGTCTGTTTTCTTCATCATTTGAAAGTTGTACTCTCATATGTGTTCTTAATTGTACTTTCTTCACTTGAGATCAGAGAAATGATTTCATCTGCTGGGAGTTGATTTTCACATCACTGGAAGCCTATGCCTAAAATCTATAGAAATCTAATACACCTTCAAATAATTCTGAATTACGCCCGAGATCTTGCAGGGTATCATCTCATACTTCGAATGACTTTTATGCTTCATTGTATATTCATTCATAATGATTACACTGTTTTAAATGTTGATCTCATGCAGTTGCTCTTGTTACATTACAAACTGTAAATTCTTGTTCTGCAACATTTAATGCCAGTTTCAAAGCAGACTAAGTAGTACGTACTCCTTGCATTAATATTGCAGCAATTGCAAAAGATGCCAACGCGAGTACAATTTCTTCCTTACTCGCGTATTTCCCCCATAATCCATTTGAATTCGATGGACTCCAAATTGTTAAAATTATTAGAATAAATTTCTCCAATGCTCTGTGGCTTTGTTCCAAGCAGCTTCTCGAAGTGCCAACTCCAAGTGGTCAAGTAATCCTAAACGTTTCACATACTACATATCGATCAATTAAAAAAAAAAATTAAACGTGTTACTCCACGAGTTTCATGCAGTAGCTTTCGGATATAGAAGCATTCAGCATTTATGTATGCCCCGTGTACACTCGTCCCAATGCGTCACTCCTAAAGATTCTTTCGTGACCTTCTGTTGGAGCTCCTAACTTTCTTGGTGGAAAGATTAATCTTGTTGCATTCCATGTATAATATAATAGTACAACGGCATATTGCAACATTCATGCAAATAGATAATTTGATAAAGCTGGAAAAATGCAGTTAATGTTGCTTTAACAGGTGCTCTTGTAAAAGATACTTGTTGGCTATTTTCTAAGTACATTGCCAAACGAACAACTGCTGGTTTTCGATCATGAATTGGAAAAATCAATATTTCCAAACTGCTTCATTGCTATCTGTATTTCTGTCCATTTGATACTGACATATTTCATTTTTTGGATGTTGTTCTCAGCGTTATCTGGTTATTACAAATACTGGCATATCACTGACTTTGTTAACATATTTAATAGATTTCTTTGAGTTACAGTATACTACATTTATGTATGCTTAAAATATTTTTGGGAGAAACGGAATGTATTGTTCAACGCATTCATTATCTACTTCTATTTCTTGGTTACCTCGCACCAAACAGATATTTCAGGGATAGTTTCCGCAAATGGAAGAATGGCACAAGTACAGTGGAGACGAAGTGGGAAGAGTTCAAGGAGATAACAAAAAGAGGTGAAGAAATATTTAATCCTAAACAGAAAACAGAGAGAAGTACAAAAGCATCTTACCATAACAGGTAGGTGAAGATGGTGAGATGAGAACATAACAAAGTTAAGAAACAGCAATGCAGTAGGGAATTCTTGAAACAACTAAACTAGGAATTAATAATATCACAGAAACTGGTTTAAGGATGAGTTTATGAAGAATATTGTTGGTGCTGACTGATGCATCTAGAAACTTCCGTGGCTATATCAGAAAAACTGAGGGAAATGAAGGTGTTGAGACAACTATAGATCAGGATGGAGAAGAAGTAACTGAGGATTTAAAAAATGGCAGAATTATGAAGTAACTGGTTCAGTAAGACCATTAAGGACTATGATTCAACAATGGTAGGGGTATATCAGAAAACGAGCCTATCCGCACAGTTGGAAGTGAACAGACTAGAGAATCTGAATTTTAATATGAAGATATCATGAAGGAACTAAGGAATCTAAAAAAATAATTAAGGGGCCGGTGTGGACAGTATTACTACGCATATCTTAAAGATATCCGGATGTGATATTGTACATTACCTTGAAAATCTATTTAAATTTAATGTAATTGCAATGGAGCACAGGCTCCGGTGGCAATTTCGCTACACCACCATCTTCCCCCCATCCTGCACTCACCTACATTTGCCCTCTACAAATTTTATCTTTAAAATCTTTCAACGTTTTTGGTAAATTATTCATCATTTCCCTTGGTAACTCATTCCAATCCCTGACACCCTTAACTAAAAAAGTGAATCTTCCCACACAATTGAGCATGAAATCGAGTGCCAGCTTGTGGTCATGGTCATCTTTTCCATTCCATGCACTACTTTTCATACCTACTCAAATATCTTTCCATGCCTCATCGCCAGTATACGCCCTGTACACTCCCATGACCCTCCTCATCCTCCTCCTGTCTTGCAATAAATCCCATTCCAGCTCCTTTATCATATCTGTCATTGATTGCATTCTGCGATAATTTCCAGAAACAAATCTAGCAGCTCTTTTTTGCACCTTTCTCCAACTCCTGTATTTGATACTTAACATGAGGATCCCATACTACACTACCATATTCGAGCAATGGTCTGACCAAAGTTTTGTAACCCAATTCCTTACTTCTCTCGTACATCCCCTCATTACTCTCTCCAACAAGTGCAGAATTTTGAAAACTTTTCCTACCACCTATCCAATGTGCCCTGCCCAGTTATGCTTGTTATCAAATAAAATGCCGTGATATTGCGTTTCAAGTCTTCAGCGAGCAATTCTTTCCCCACCTTACTGTATATTCATAATTAACCTTTTGTTTTTTATTTGTGTATCTGATAAGCTGACTCTTCTTTGCATTTATCTTCATCCCATGTTTACCAACCCAACTAGATTTTCTGTCCAGATTACTCTGCAACTGTTTACAATCCTCTATCGTTTTGATTCTTTTATATAGCATTATGTCATCTGCAAACAATCTAATTTCAGATAGTAAACAATCAACACAATTATTCATTAGAATAATGAATAGCAATGGTCCCAATACGCTACCCTGTGGCACACCCATTTTTACTTCCACTTCTTTTGATACTACATTTCCTACCCTAACTTTCTGTTTTCTACCTTTTAAAAATTCTTCTACCAGCAAATCACTTTCTCATCCACTCCAATGGTTTTTACCTTATTTACTACCATTTTATGGCTTACTCTATCAAACGCCTTTGAAAGATCCAGCGCTACACTATCAATTTGGCCTCCCTTGTCCATTTAATCTGAAATATCTTGCATATATTCCACCAACTGAGATTCGCATGAATATCCTTGCCTGAACCCATGTTGCCTGCTTGAAAACCACTTACGTTCCTCACATATATTTCTGATGTGGTTGCTTATCTATCTTTCCATTAATTTACCTACCACTGATGTCAAACTGATTGGCCTGTAATTCTCAACTCTATTTCTCACCCCTCCTTTATGTACCGGTACTGCTATTGCACTTTTCCAATCCTGTGGTAAGCAGCAAGCATCCATACTCAATTTAAATAATATTTCAAGATAAGGTACAATGTCACATCCGGCTGTCTTTAAGGTTTCTGTAGTAATATTATTTACACCAGCCCCTTTATGTTTTTTCAGCTTTCTTACTTCCTTCATGATTTCCTAAGGTGAATTTCAAATTTTTAATATCTTCATTCCCATTTGTGTTGTTAAGCTCGTTCTCCAATTAGACACTCCCGTTTCTGATTCATTGTCCCTAATGCTTTCACTAAACCAGTTACTTAAAATCTCTTCAATTTTTCAAATCCTTGTGCCTTCCTTCCATTTGCTGAATTGTTCTCTGAATTATCTCTTCAAATTTAAAACCTGTGCCTTTTTATAATAGTATCTATTTCCCCCTTCAATTTTGGCTGCTGGTTCACTGAATCGTCTAATATCCATCAGAACTGCTTCATGATCACTTATTCCTTCAGTTACTTGACACCCCACAAGGTTTTCATCGGGCTTAATTAGAGATATATCCACAATATTTTGTCCCCTAGTGTTTTGCTCAACCACTTCCTCCTTCCCTTACTGAGAATTTGCAAATCTTTGTTCCCTTATGTTATTTATCTTATTTCCTTCCCAGTTTACACCCGGTAAATTTAAATCCCCACCAATGATGATGATTCTATTCTCACCTCTGAAATCTGAATATGAATTTAATTTCTCCCAAAAGCCTCATCT
>JARYHS010013630.1:114363470-114455454 GCA_031002005.1 Vandiemenella viatica | reverse complement strand
GATATACATTAATGCTGATAATAAGATTTATTTATATTACATTAATGCTGATAATAAGATTTATTTTACTAACAACTAATTTCAGCTGATGAGTCTGTACATGATGAAATTCACAAATAAAGAAATTTTGAGGCTGAAACTTGACCGAGCAAAGAATTTTCTTTGCATGAATTAGTTCATAAGTAAATACCGCGATTCACAGCAAACAATATGTGGTTCATGGCTATGCGAAAGATCATCAGAAAACAGACAAAATTTACGAAATATTGAAATGCTGAAAGCTATGAATACAAGTCACTTCTTTCTTTCAGACATATGAAAGGAAAAACTAAAAAACGCCTTTTTTCTTCTGTGCCGCAAATCCGTTATGATCTTAAGACTGCTGCATCACGGATTTTATTTATTTATTTTTCTCTTTAACTATTTGGCAGACTCAGAACAAATCTACCGGGCATTGCTAGTAGACGTCAATCATTACCCCCGATAGATTTATGCTCCTCCGCAACGGACAAGCTCAGTTAAGTGATCAGTATTCACGTCATAGCGCTACGGTAGCTTTCGCTCCTGCTTAGGTTCGCTGCTTTCCTTATGAGAGAGGCTGACATATTCTACTTTCACCTTTACTAGTCGAATTCTCTAATTGCGCCAGTTGCTTCACATCTGGTACGAACATCTAAGTTTTTGGTTTTCACATGTTTTAATGCGCTTTAGCAAATTGAGGTTACCCTAACGCTTGAAAACATTTCGGTGAGTTGTCTTTTCCTTGCTGAATAATTATGTTTAATGAAACGTCATTTGTCACCTACGATACCAGACACGGGTAGAAAGTTTCTCTTCGAATTTTAGCGTACTCAAATTATCCTTCTCTTAATTTGGCCACAGCACGTAATGTTCAAAAGTTCTAAGAAGTATTCTATTGCAGGAGTGGAATCAAAATCTGTCACATTTTGACCTCTGCAAATACCCACGTAAATACGCTTTACGTTATAAACTTGGTGCAGTCTTCAATCTATTAAATTTCAGTACTATCAATTTCTTCCTCTTCGCAAATCTGGTTGTAGGCCATCTTCCGCAGTTGTTGGATAATAGATTATAAATCAAAATTCTGTCTGGAACAACTGTTGATGTTACTGTTTTCTTTATTTCCATACGCGTTTCGCCCTTATGGTGTGGGGCATCATCAGTGGCTGTGAATTTGTTTTTACATGTGATATGTTACATTTGACAGAGGAATTATAAATTATTATATACAGATTTACATTTTACTTACAGCTAGGGTGATGGTATTTACATGGCGATCTAAAACAGTTTTTATAATTGTGAAATAGAAGATCTGTAAGATGCATAAAGTGCTGTTCCAGATCGCCCTGTAAATACCATCACCCAGCTGTAAGTACAATGTAAATCTGTATATAATAATTTATAATTCCTCTGTCAAATGTAACATATCACATGTAAAAACAAATTCACAGCCACTGATGATGCCCCACACCATAAGGGCGAAACGCGTATGGAAATAAAGAAAACAGTAACATCAACAGTTTTTCCAGACGGAATTTTGTTTTATAATCTATTCTTCCTCTTCATACAGCAGTTACGGCCAATATCCAAAATTACCTGATTTAATTAACCATCTTTCTTTTCCTGAAATTCCTCCCTCTTACATTATTCTCAAGTAAACAAATTAGTCAAACTTGTAGTTGTTTCACTTGACCCAATATTTAATATCTTCGATATGTATTAGTTCCGCCTTCACAGCCAGAGCAAGTTTCTGTGGGACTTCACTGCTGAACTTAATTCACAATTCCAATTTATTTATTATCTACTTTTTGACATCACCCTTGTACAATTTCTCACATATTGCTGTGTTCCATACGTAATTTGTCAGTAATTAGTAATTTCCAATCACGAACTGACGAGGAGTCATGAGTACTGATTATCATAAAATTCTAAGGATGTAAAGCTAAGTCACCATGCCTGCTTCAGTAGTGGATTGGAAGAAGATATTCTACCTTATAAAGTGTTACCATCTGCCTACGATTCGCGTAACTTATGTTCTATAATAAGACGCTTTTTTTTTTTTTTTTTAATTCCTCCCAGGTGAAGCCTGGGAGGCGGGCTGCTGGAGGGTCTCGAGGATCCTTTTCGGCGGACTAGCCTAAAGGGGAGGGAGAGGGGATGCAAGTCGGCCGTGGCCTTGTAGGGAACCATCCCAGCATTCGCCTTAAGTGACTGAGGAAAACCACGGAAAACTCCAGTCAGGACGGCCGAACAGGGTTTGATCCCCGTGCTCCCGAATGGCAGGTAGTAGTGCAAATTCGCACTACTCCAGACTCGGTGAATAAGAGTTTTTGAAACGTTTAGTTTATGAGGCGGAGCTTTCGCCTAGATGACTGCGGGAAACCGCCTAAGTACCGGGGGCCTGTACCGAACCTGGTCTCATTGTACCTCCTATATCCAGTGTATTAGCATGAACACTATTTAATTCCCTCTTCTTTTAAAAGTTTAAGCAATTCCAATAAAATCTCGAATAGTCTTACCGCACTGTTGTAGTTTAACGCAATTATGAAATAAATATTAAGAGGTTTCATTATATAGTTGTTATAGTAACTGTTGTTATTGCATTTAAATGCTTAATGTTCTAGCTAGCTAACTAGATACGGGGGTCACTTTATCTTGTGAATCAAGATCATTTCTGAAGATCACTTTTGTTTCAGATCAGTGTTGAAGTCAAGAATGTATAATAAATATTTATTGAACTTCTATAAACTGTGAAGATGATCTGAGTTAAACCCGGCCATGAGGCGAGTACCCTGAAGATGGAGAGACTACTCCCCACAGGTGGACACCATGTTCAGGGGATACAGACGATCAGACGGGAAAGTGTTAATTTGAGATCAGGAACTTCTTTTCGCGAACAACTCAGTTGCAAGTTACAAGTCAAAGGTGATTTTCTTAGGTCGAAGGCAATATAACACAATGGCAGGAAACCCGTCCAACAAGTAGACGTACATAAAGAAGAGTTGGAAGATACCCCACTAATGGAATGAAAATGGCGTGAGTTTTACACGTTAGTAACGCAATAAAAATTGCGTGATGTGTAGTGCCTGAACTTTTTATTTTTACATTTTTAATAGCTTTACGCCTCGTCGATGTCGAGGTCATTAGGGGCGGAAAACGACTGGGCCAAGGAACGGGAAACAATTCCGATTTTGATTTTTGAAGGAACTATCCAAACATTAACCTGTAATGATTTGGGGAATCCACGAAAAACGGAAATCTGGATGGCCGAACGGAGATCCCGATGCGTTACCACATTTTTTTACAACTGTAGATGTATTTACAGCTTATGAAAGTAGTGAAGCCAAACAAACTTATTACTCATACATCTATAAACAAAGGTTCGTAAGTTCTCTTATTCTACTTTCTTAAGTATTTCAAAACAGTCTTATAGCCTGCGACTCAATCGTTTCCCGACATGGATTTCTGATGTGGAGTTGATTCATTTATCTTCTTGCTTAGATTTTAAAGGTTGTATCGTCACGGGAACACCGTTTATAAGCTAGCTAAAGCTGTGAGGGAATCATCTTCTAATTATGATTTAATTCGTTAAGTTGACATTGGAAGACAAATGCGCCACAGATACAGAGAAGGTTTAATCGTTGATAAGAAAGAAGTTGGTGAAATAAATGAAAAAATAATAGGGGCAGTTGGCATGAGGAAAGTGAAGAGTGATGAGGAAAACATATCAACGAGAAAACCGTCAACTGCTAGTGTATTGAGGAGCATGTTCATCAGAGTTAACCAGTTTCGTAATCTTATAAAAACGCACGAAACGCAGGTAGTTTTAGTCTTGTTTAAGGTAAGGAGTGCTACACATGGAGTTTTCCTTGAGGGTTACAGAGAGAAAGGAGGAACTGATGGAAGCGTATTCATACTGGTTAGTAATGACCGATACAGTTCATTGATATTCATAGACATCAGGTCCTGGGCATTCAGTTCTAGCGACATACAAAGGAAAAGATTACGGTCTCGATTGTTATCCGCAGTTGGAGCATCTATGAGTAAGATAAGGCCCTCTGGATTAAACTGAATGCCTAACAATGTTCTGATGAAGGTAATATCGGTATTACAAAGAAATTGTCAGTCACTTGAATACTTCAAACGAAAACGAACACCTCCATGAGTATTTTGAACTAAAGATATACAGAAAAACGATATTCGTGTGCTGGTTCGAAGTTAGCTTGACATAACATTTATCTGACTAAAAACCATGCTCAACTTACCATTCAGCGAAAACTTGGAATAGAATAGAGCCATTTACACGCCCAGATTAACTTGAACTCATTTGTAGAAGGTGCTGGAACAATTCCAAGATTTTATAGCCTAGTAACACAGAGTTTATGCGCACTTCTTGAATCTGACAGAATGTTTGGAGGTATATCTTGTACATATTTTTTTTTTAATGTATTTTAAAGTGATTCGGCAACTGAGCCCTCAGTGTGAATATGATAACTCTTCTACTGAATCAGTGTCTCCAGTACGTTGTAGCTTCTAAGTATGGACACGACATTAACACACATAAAACTTAAACTCCCATGCCCTCGGCCGGACTCGAACCAGCGACCGTCGGAACGTGGGGTCAGTACTCTAGCCTCTACGCTACCGAGGCCGGCTATGCTATGCTTTTAAAATGGCTACCATTTCTGCAGTATGCACTTTCGCTTGAACAGTACCAGCCTGAGTATCTACAAACGGTACCCGCTCCCCAGTCCAGTTTCTATTTTTTTGGTCCAGGAGTTTGAGGAGTGCTAGATTTGTTTGTGTAAATTAAGGCAGAAATGATAAGAAATAACAGATTGACTGGAAGACAAGGTGGGTGAAAAAGTATGTGTAAGCCATCGGTTGCCGATTTGGCCTGGGTGGGTCTTGGGTGAGCAATTAGGAATTAGTGCTCGTGAGACGGTCAGGGACTGGAATAACTTACGGAAGCATGTGATGAACAGTGACTAAAAGGCAGAAAACAAAGAGGAATTGCCAGCGTTTCATCATACTTAATACTAATAATAAAATTTTTATGAATAAATTTCTTTAATAGCCTCAAAAAAAAACATAAATCACCAAAGTATGCAATTCCACAAGGAGAAGCGAGGAGTATCTGAACGTTGTATATAACAAATCGTAACGCTATCGCGGCGCGGCCTGAACAAATACGCTATGTGGCGCTGCTTACCCGTAAGCTACGTCGCTATTAATACATCCGGAGTACTGACTGTCAATTACTTCCTACGTCCTGCTGACCGACGCTACCGTCTTGTGTTGTAAACTGTTTCTGCTGCCCAGTGGCACCATTGGCCACCAGAGAGTTCCGCACAGAAATCAATAGCCAATGAAATTTCTTAAAGACATAATCCCGGAATCTGCCTACGGTATTCTGACTATGAGAAGGTAATAATAACCTGTTACGTGTAGCTGACTAACAATGCAACAATTACAAGTTTTAATTAATATTGAATAGATAAGCTCTGACTGAGTCATACGTTTAGTAAATTACTTGTTGCAGTAATGAGGCCACTAATGTGCAATGCAAAATCCATAATTGTACGGGGAACATAATTATTGTCCATAGCTTTAGATATGAATATAATTACAAAAGTAATAATTAATTGGTGGAACGGGATGATTATTTTACTTTCTGTAAAATCCAGTCCTTACAAGTAGTTATCGAATGACTTCAATATCTTCAGCTTCGTCCTGCTCCAAACTTCCCAGGTTGTCCTGATGATGCAGTTTCTACAAGTATTCCTTTTATCTGCTTAAAAAGATCTTTTCCATCAGCATATGGGATGTCAAAATCATTTACTTTCCATCAAAACTGCGCCGGGTTTTCAGGTTCGCTGGTTTAATTCTACCTGGAGCCGTTTTATTATTCATGCTTGTTGTTTAGCCGTTCTGGGTTGATCTTCTAACAAATAGTATTTACATAAACTAAAATATCGCTGCTACTTTTCCTTCTTCATGATGAACTTTCTTATACTTTCATCTCAGACTAATCACTATTTCTTCTGTATACCCACGTTTCATCTTGCTCCTTTCCGATACCAAATGTTTCTTTTCCTCCTTGACTTAAGTGTCGTTATATTGAACTCCATCTTCGGTGAAATTAGATTTACTGTTTCCCTTAGTCCCGTATTTACTGCTTTTGCAAAATATCGTTCCTTGTGTAGCTTTTTTAGTTTGACACTATGGTCCTTTTTACTTACTTGTTCCCTCAAAATGTAATGTGAAATTCATAATTATAAGATGTAGTCACAATGTATAACCGTACCAGGTAGTACTGGTCTACCAAAATTTTCTTTCTTAATTTTTTAATGTAATAAGGTCTTTCTGGTGTCAAGCTAGATCGCCAGATGTTTTCATGTGCATATTCTTCTTCTATGAATCGTAATTAGTGTGATGGATGAGACTATTTATATTTTCAAAAAATTCTAACAAAATAGTTGCTTGTTAATTTCCTTCTCCAAGAGCAAAATTCTATAAAACAATAGCTTCTTATGCTATTGTATTTTACTCGTCAATGATAATTAAATTTTATTTCCTCTCACATATTTGATTAACTCTTCGAATTCACTACATGTTTTATATGTTTCTTCATAGTATTTCTGCGGAGGGTTTGTACGTTTCCAAAAATGTTATTGCTATACTTTTAGTTCTTATTACCATCCAGTATAATCTGTCATTTTCACGGCAAGTCACTTTTAATAAAAAAAAAAAATATGGCGCATTCTCTAATTAATCCATAAATCTTGTCGCTATGGTTGCCTTTGACGTCATTGTTCTCCACAATACTTTGTGAGCTCTGACCATTTTCCTCTGTGTATTCTGTAACTTTCCTATCTCGTTAAAACTTCTGTTACTCCACGTAGCCGCAAACGATTTTTTGGGATGACTGTTTCCAGAGCTATAACTACCGGGAAATCCGATTGGTAAATCATTCACTCAAGTCGGAAATGTCCTTTTTTTTAAGACCGTAAAGTTTCCCGGGAATATCTTTATCGTTTTTAATTCTGTTGTCTTGTGCGTGCTGACGCAATTTACATTCACCCACACGATCTGTCTAACACAAAGGTCATGAGTTTGCCTTGATCGCTGCCTGCTCTTCCGTCCTCTTATTTTGAGGATGGATGAGTTTGGAGAAAGCAAGTACCCCATACTGCGGATAGGGAGACATTTAGTTCGACGACATTAATATTTAGTAGTTCGTACTTCGGAATTTCTTCTCGACATCTGAATTATAAATGAAATATAAAATACATTATCAAAATGAACTGTTTTTGGGTGGAAGCGGAGGGGAATATCCCCGTACTATCCACTTCGATGTAGTCCATATTCATCGGCTGAGCGCATAATTTTGAGGCATAATTTTAGCTATGTTTTAACTGAATCGCTTTAATTCTAATTTAATTGCGATGGAATACAAACTGACGGAAAAATTTCGCTACACATCTAATGTTGCTTTTCACTAAATTGTACTTTAAAATCTATCTTAGTTCAGAATATACCTCGCTAATTTCTTTCATATTCGACTCCCTTAAGTAAATATTTTATCACTGCTTTATGCTTGGTGGTAGGCACACTCCGCTACCGCCTCTTAACATACAATTGCTACAACCAAGATCCTTTATCCTAGCCGTCGCTGGTTGCGTTTGCGGTAATATCCACAAACAAATAAAACCACGCTCCCTTGTAACGCCTTTGATACCCATAATGTGGGTCGCGAACAACACCACCATAATCATTACCAAGATTCCCTTACCTCCGTTGTACCTCCTCCTGTAATATCACCAATGTGTCCCACACAATTGAGTTTATCGTCCAAGCTACTTGTATTTAATGCCTTCAACAAATAATGACTCCTCCAGTTTATAATCATAGAAAAACCTTCATTTTCTATCTGTGTACTGACTAAGCTAACCCTTTGTGGCATTTATATTGATTCCAGATCCCTCAGTAGTGTCCATAGTGATCTCCAATTTTAATGCTGTTATATCAAGTTATATCGTTTGCACACAACTTAACTTCTGACTGTAAACCATTAACAGAATAATGTGCGTCAATGTCCCAATACCCCATGGTACTACTGATTTAACTTCCACCTGTTGATGCTTTATTTGCCACTCTGACTATTTGCTTCCTGCCTTTTAAGAATTCCTTCAACCATAACTTTTTGTTATTAGTAGAGGTATTCGAGTGCAGTTTTGCTGTTGTTGAACAACGGTGAGTCGAGCTCTCAGTGCTACGCCACGAAAGTCAAAGCCGACTGAGGGACTTTGTATTCAGTTAGAATCAATGGCGAGGAATTTTATCGCTATATTTCTCTGCCATATTTAATTAATTTAATAACGGGACTGCTACAGGATCAAGACTTAACTAATATTTCAGCAACCATTTTTTTTTTTTTTTTTTTAAATCACAAATCCAAAGCTTTTAACATATTAAGTATACCTAGGTGCGTGAAGTAACGCGCTTTCTATTTTATTTTTGAGTACTAAAGTAGCAATTATTATTATCTCGAAGAAGGAAAGAAATCTAAATGTTATATAATAATATTAGTTCATTTTAGTTACTAATTTGTTTCCGGTGTTTCTCCAGCTACCAGTGAGTTATGATTTAAGTGTTAGGTATTTTTTAACGTAAAGTAATTTAGGAATTTTAATGCAAAGAGAAAATATTCAAAACAAATGTTAGTATCGATACTAAACAGAAACTTTAGGATTATATCCGGGATTTCTGTGATAGTGTCATTGGAACTTTTACCGTAAAGTAAATATCACAATTTAGTGGCGTTTTAATCTGTGATGATTAAGATTTCTAGCGTATTACGTCTCAGAAAATTGAAGAGATCAATAATAAAAGTAAAGTAGTCAAAAAGAATCCAAAGAGTGGAGTGCTTATTTGTGACGGGTATTTGGTTAAGGAAGTTGTGTTTATCATTGATGCATTGTGACCTGTGGTTCCTACCTGTTCAGGTTACAAACAGATTAACACTTGTTGCTCCATGCCCTGGTGACGCAGAGTGATACATATTTTAAGATGGACCGTAAGCTCTAAAACTGTGTAAACCCCATCCAAATCGGTTTAGTAGATTTTTTCCATGACGCAGTAACAAAGAGACTGACAGAGTAGATTATAATACATGACTACAAGCTCAATATCAGCTCTGATCAAGCAGAATATTGCCAAATTTCATTTATCTTTAGTAATTAGACTTCAGTAGCTAACAACAATACTTTAGTTAAAAATTTTCATTCGTGGGAACCACCATAATTAAGAATTAACCCAACCTATACGAAGTAGAAAATTAAATTTGCTATATTTGCTGAGGGTTTTATTGAATAACGCAGCGGTGTACCTTGCTGTATCTAGCGTGACCCTCAAATTGTTGTCCAAAGGAAAACTTTGTAGTACAAGTCCACCTCGACACTCTCATTTATTTCTTTACAGTAGATAATAAAATATCTGAGATGATTCTTTGAGAACAATTCACAAAAATTCCTTAGCACTCGGAGAAATGGCCACTAAATGGCCTCTCGCCTAAGGCAAAACTGATTATGCTGTCATTTAATTATTACGCCTATAGAAAGGTCAGAGGTCAAAAAATTTCCATAGCCCGCTAGAAGCTAGTTACGTAACTGTGACCTTGGACTGGTGAGTACGGTATTAGGAATGCCACAAAAAAAACTGGACGCTATACAGCTGGGAAAACCTGAGTAGTTTGTTTTGATAATCTTCCACTTTAAGTAATGAAACTGAAAGAACTTACATCTAAGTCAGTTCTTGTGTCTTCCTCAGTCCCGGTCGGCAGTACCGTTTGTAAACTGCACATGCTATAATGTATATGGAGCAATCTCTAAGTGCATATTTACTAGCGTTGTGATAACTAATGGCGGAAAGCTTTATGGGAGTACAATGCATAACCTCTACAGAAATTTAAAAGTAATTCCGTGTATATATTCATAATTGATGACTGTGTTGTAGACCAGTATATTTTTTTGGATTGTTACCTGGAGCAATATATTGCAAAACGGTATGATCGCCAGTAAGACATACTGCAGTGAGGATTTCGCTTTTATTGCAGTGTATTTCAATTCACGTTCCATAAATTACGAACTTTAACTGCGGCTGGGCATCAATAACTTGTTCTTCTCTGAAAAACCTGTAGAGTCAAGTAAGCGATATAACATGAATGCGCAAAAGTAGTATATCAATATGCTGGCATGTCTGTAAAACACACAAAATGTCGATGGAATGTGTACTGCCTGACAAAAAAGTGAACCATCAAGAAGGGAAGGAGGAAACGAAATGAAACTTCATGGGTTGACAGGATATGTGATGTTCAATTAATAGAAACACGTCATACTTATAGTAACAGATTCACTTTTAAGATTAGCATGTCGGTGACAGAAACACATAAGAAATTTTCACTTCAAAAACTAAAAATCTAAGTTAGTCCACATCTCGCAGATTGATTGAATCTTCCTGAAGGAGATGTGCTGTATGTACTCACTTTATCATTATTCTTGGCCGCCGTTGAAAAATTCTATCACTCTTATGTTACACAATCCTACATCAGTGTCATCCCAGGAAACAGTAACGCACTATTGACGAGCCAGTATTGCGTTACTGTTTATTAGGATGACATTGATGTAGGATTGTGTAAGATAAGAGTGATAGAATATTTCAGCCAGGAATAATGATAAAGTGCGTACCTACTGTAGTTACTGTGTCAGAGGCAGAAATGCCATTTCCTTTGCTCAGCGGCCTGCAGTTTAACGTGGAATGAGAACCACGGAACTTCCCGGCGTATAATCAAACATAACACCTTAAAATTCCTGCTCATTACAGGATTTGTATCCGCAACTGGAGAGAAACTTTTGGAAGTGAGGGCATTAACCGCTTTTTTCAGATTTGTATTTATTAATGATAGTTTACTTCAGTAAGACTTTTTTCGGGTCCTTTGTGTTCTGAATGTTCGAGTTTTATTTAGTTTGGCTCCTCTTGTTCCTTTTATACGAGTCTTTCTTTAGTTCTTGACGGGCTGTATAAACAGTTTTATTTGGATAAATTGTGATAATTGGAATGTTTCTGTCATTATTATATTGAGCATCCGTGCGTTTTCATAATTTTGAGTTTGGATTATTTCGTAATAAATAATATTCAAATGTGCTATATATTCGTCGTAGGTAATCTTTTCGTTTTGTAGGATATAGGCTAGTGTATTGCCTAGTATCCATTGTACCGCGTTGTGTTTCATTTCAGGATATGTCATTTTCTCAGGTTTCAATATTTCCTGGATGCTCACGGTTAAAGGGGATGTTCTGTCAAGGAAGGCTATTCTTCGTCGTGCCCACGTCCATATTCTCTGGTTTTGGTTACACGTTATTCTGTGCATCAGTGTGTCAGTATTCCCGCATTTTTTGCACCTGTTATTCGGGGATAGATATATTTCATAAAGTCTTCTGTTGGTTTAGATGTTGTCATTTACCACGTCATACCACAAGGATTGTGTTTTAGAGTTTAGGGTTTTATTGGTTATATTTTTTCAGATATTGCTCCAGGTGTATAGTGGATTTTTAATTTAGATTTTTTTCTGTGTTTTGATGTGTTGATTATTTTGTAAATCTCCTTTGTTGTCTTGTTGTGTAAAGTGCATTCTTTTGTTTTTGCATAAGTTGTTTCGAGGTGGAATTTTCTCATGTGTGGTAAGGTAAACTTTATAGAGGCCATGTTGAAAGGTATTTCCTAAGTGACTGGTTGTGTTTCATTTATCAAGTTATTTGTTGGTCCGTTTGCGTTATTTACGGCTGTCGTTACGGTTCTTTTGAGGAATAATGCGCAACGTCTTTCTCGTACACTTATCATTCCTATGCCTCCTTTACCTAGGGGTAGAGTCACTGTTTTGAACACTGTTTTAAAGCTCTTACCTCTGCTTGCAAACCACCCGAGCAGGTTCTGTATCCGATCTGCAATTGTGTCGGGTATCGGCAGTACTTGGGCGATGTAAACCATTTTACTCAATAAAGGCACTTGTGCGATTTTAGCTTTTGTATTGCACCCAGGTCTCTAGTACAGTGCATGTTTATAACAGCCCTAATCTTCGGTAGTGTTATGAGTCAGTTTTTGGTTATTGTTTTCAAAATGTTCTTTTGAAAAATAATGCCTAAGGTCTTATGTTCCTCTAATTGCTCAAACTTGCTCATACTTATTGGGAGCAGTGCGGTTTTCTTTGGGTTTAGTTTGTCACCTGTTGCATCCGTGAACGTTGTGATTATTTATCGCGTTTTTTGGATCTCCTCCGCTTAAGTTTAGGCTATGAATATGTCATCTGCGTATCCTCTGCATGTAAATTTGTACCCATTCAGATTTATGCCTGTTAAATTTTGGTGACATTTCTCAAGGAAGGTCTCCTTTGGCAGTGCGTACAGGATCATTGATAGCGGGCATCCTTGTCTTATCGATCTTTCTATCTTGACGGACGCTGACACATGTCCATTTATAAGAAGTTTTGAATGTGTGTTTGTAATTATTTTCTTTATTACTTCCACGAATGGGGAGCCAAAGCCTTATGTTCCATGATTTTTAAGAGGTAATTATGCTCAATTTAATCGAATGCTTTTTCAAAGTCGAGAAATAGTAAAGCTAATGGAGTTTATTTTTCTGCGTTTATGCTGATGATATTGCGATATTCGCACATAGTATTCAAGGTGCTACGTCCAGGGATGGCACTGGTTTGGTGAGGTATAAAAGCCCTCAAACCTAGACTTTAAATGGAATTGTATTTTATCAATTATTTGTAGCAAGCTAGGGGTTGAGTGAGTATGATTTTGTTGGATTGTCTTGCAGTTTATTGTAAGTAGGTGTAATTGGACTTTGTTTTATGAAAAGAAATTATGTAAATACCATTTAATATATATCGTATATTGGCCATCCTTCCGCAGTTGCTTATTACACAACCAACCCACCACGATTCAAACAGACATGAAAATACTGAAAATAAATAATCACAAGAAACACCTACTTACAGTACAGGAAAGTTACCATATTCACAAAGCCATTGCATCAAAGCAAACTGTACTTAATGAATTCACTCATTTAACATTAATGAGACATTGTTTAAAACAGTGAAAAATAACCAAGACACAGGAATATAATACACATAAAAGGTAAATTACAACACTGACACCACTGCACAAACAGAGACATAATTTAATAATACATAGACGTTATATCACAAGCAAAAAAACATTAGGTTGACATCACTGTAAACGAATGTAAACAACAAGGTTTTGCTGTTCATCAGACAAAAAAGTGTCAATTTCAATAGATTTTGAAAACAGTGGTAGGGTTACCTTCAAAAACCAGGGTAACAACAGCTACTCTCATAGTTATGTGGAACCATAACGACAGTTCACGTCACAAAAAAGTGCAAATGGAGCTATTCCTGACCACCATGTAACTGCCTCAACCATAAGTCGTAAGTAGAATGTAGTTTATTATTAGTTAGTTTTGTATATTAATATCGTAATTTTGTTAACATCAACCTGTATATACATCCACAGTCACTGACGATGATGCCACATTCCACAAGGGCGAAACGCGTCTGAGCTTACATCAATAAAACCAGTTGCTAATAGACGGTGTTTTTATTTACAACCATTTAATATGTTTGAGGATAGAACTTTGATAGAGAAAATGATTAAATGTTTGTGTTTAAAGTATTAAGGTGAGCTACGATGTTTGAATTTACGACAGTTTTAAATGATGTATATAGATAATTTTGTGTTTAAATATCTTTAATTTTCATTTCTGAGCATTTAGTAATGATTTTAAAAGTTAATTATTTCATGTATAATAAACCATGAGACACCTAATAGAGGTCCTAAGATTTTCTCCATAAGGGGTTCCAGTCTAGTTTCGAGGATTCTTGTTAGTATTTTAAAATCTGAATGTAACTAAGTTATTGGTCGTATTTCATTGATATGTTTGATTTGGTTTACTTTGGGTACAAGTACTATGATGCCCTCCGTGAAGGCGGCGGGAAGATTTGCCCCGGCCCATATGATATTTAGAATTTCTGAAAACTTATTTCGTAGAATGGGCCAATAATGCATGTAAAATTGTATGGTAGCCAATCCGTCCCTGTGGATTTCCCTCTTGCTGCTTTGTTTATCGATGCTTGAATTTCGTCCTGGTCAAAAATCCTTGTTAGAGTTACCAATTCTTCCGCACTTTCTGTGTTACTTGAGTTGGATATTAACTCGGTGATTGCCTCGGTACTGGTTAAAGTTGATTTAAAATATTTTTGTATCTCTTCCGTGCTTGATGTTTTCACCATTTTCTTTAAAAATATTGGTTATTAAAGCTTTTTCCTCCTTTTTGTGCTACTTATTAGGTGGTATAAGGCTGCCGTTTCTTTGGTTGCGATGTCAGCCGGTTTTGACGTTGTCAGAAGTTTATTTGTTTGCATATTTTGTAAGGATAGGATCTTGGCTTTGTATTTTTTATTTTTATTTTTATGTTTGTATCGATAATTATGGTGGCCTCTTGATATAATTCCTTGATACATCTGTAATTGTACTCTATTGTGCCCTTCATCCAATAGTTCTTTTGTGTCCCCCAGGAGATTAAAGTTCGTTTTGTTTCGGTTTCACATGTTCGATGCACCAAAATAATGTGCTTTTATATTTTTTACATTCGTTCCAGACACTTTTGATTTCTTCATCTAGCGCCGGTTCTTCAAGCATAGAGATGTTACATTTCCAGAATCCTTTGCCTCTGCTTACTAATTGTCTCTGCATATTGACAGTGCATTGAATGCAATTGTGATCCAAGAAGCTTACAGGAAAAATGTTTGCACTTGTTGTTTTGGTTCGGAGAATATCCGTCACCTAGATTCTGTCGAGTCGGCTTGCCGATGTATTTGAAACGTATGTGTACGCTGTCGCATTTCCGTGAATTCCCATGTGTCATACAAGTCCATCCCTTGAATGAGGTTAGTCAGCTCCCTGTAACCATTGAAATTGAAGGTTTGATCTATTTGGGTTAATTCACAATTGAAGTTCCCTCCCATGATTATTGCCCCTCTGGTATTTCGCATGAAATAGGGTAGCTCTTTTTTGTAGAAATATGCTCTTTGGGCTCTGTTGTTATTGCCAGAGGGAGCGTATACATTGATTATTCGCGTATCATTTATTGTAGTTGCATTGGCCCTGCCGTTTGTTAATTTTTCTGTACTAATCGTCTCAATTCCCTCTCTAATCTCGAGGGCTGTTCCCGTGTTGGTTTCTTTGGGATATTTTACTATTCCATCGTGTTCCGTAACAGTTACTTCTTGCAGCATTGGAATATCAATACCGTTTTGTTTAATATAATCCGCTAGGCATTTTATTTTGAATGGCGTGATTATTCTGTTCATATTTATAGTTGCAATGTTATAACTTTGATTGGTTGTCATTGGTTATTGCACATCTAATCAGATCCCTTCATTTCTTCCTCTTCCAGCTGTCTTTACAGAGGGATTTTGGTTTATCTTTTTTTTAACTTTAAATTCTTTCAACGTTTTTGATAAATTATACATCATTTTCACTTGGTAACTTATTCCAATCCCCTTACCTAAAAAAGAGATTCTTTCTGCATCCTTGTGCCTGAAATCGAGTGCCAACTTATGGTCATGGTCATCTTTCCCATTCCATTCATTACTTTTAATTCCTACACCACTATCTTTCAATGCCTCATCACCAAAATACGTCTTGTACACTCCCATGACCCTCTTCACCCTCCTCCTGTCTTCCAATGAAGCCCATTCCGGCTCTTTTATCATATCTGTTACTAATTTCTAGAAACAAATCTGGCGTTCAATAATATACATTTGGTTAAGTACTTCCATGTGTATTTTGCTGCGGCTTTTGTTACAGCTGGCCTTGTTAAAAGCAGTCTGGTTAACATTTGAAGTTGACTACAGTAAAAAATACGGGTATGAATATGTGAAATCAGGAATCGATGTTTATGTTTTGCGTAGCAGTATTTGCGTTGTCACTGGATACGATTTTGTTTCGCAGTGGAAAAGTTGCAGGCCGTCAAGCATAGTTTTTTTTTTTTTTTTTTTTTTTTTTTTTTTTTTTTTTTTTTTAACAGTTTAACGTCCCTTTTTAACAACGTGGTCTTTAGAGACGGGAAAGGATGGGGGCAAGGAATGGGAAGGAATTCGGCCATGGCCTTTTGAAGGAAGCATCTCGGCATTCACCTGGAGTGATTTGGGGAAACCATGGAAAACCCAAATCTGGATGCTCGGACGGGGATTCGAACCGCCGTCCTCCCGAATGCGAGGCCAGAACGCTATCCGTTACACCACCACGCTCGGTGTCAAGCATAGAACACAGGGAACGGAAACAATATATGACTAGTGAATGTTGTTGATTATATTTTTTTTGCTCTACATAATTTCCCCTTTGGATTTGATTTCCTACTTCGTCTTTGTTAATCATGTATTGTAGCAACTGAAAACACCTCAGCAACAATAAAAAGTGTGACATAGTTGCTATCATTTGAAACAAATATTTGGGGTATTAAAAATCTATAATATTGGTAGTTTGATGCTGTGTGATGTAATTACAGGTTAAGTTCTCGCCGTCAAGTATGCGGAAACTATGAAACTCCAATACCGCCGAAATTTGCTGGTCTTCGTTTTGTACGAGGAAATATAAGTAGGCCTATGTTACGACATACATATTTCATGACGTACAATAATGTATGGGAATAGCTACAGTAGAGTTTCACAAAACGCCTTAGTAACTTGACTCTAGCACGTACTTACCTGTCTGTTTACCTACAGTTACTTTCGAAAGAGGGACAGTATGTTTTTGGCATTTTCAAGTATAGCAGCGCAGACCAAGGTAATGGAACACATATACTACACACCCTGCTGCCTGATAGACTCAGTAGTATACCAATGGCGCATAACTGACACTACCAACACTATGAGTCGAGCAACATGTCCTGAGCTGAGCGACGGTGTGCTAAACAACACATAACTGGGCGAATTACAAGGCGCGGGGCAGGTCTAAAGTTGTCACTAAACAAATCCCTTTTTCCCTTCTGCTAGTATTTATTCGGACATAAAAAGTTATATTCTACAAAAATAATCTTATATATATATATATATATATTCGGACATAAAAAAGTTATATATATATATATATATATATATGCGTGTGTCCCTATGTTTCACTTTTGAGCCAAAACTACCTATCACAAACCATTGATATTTGAGTGTGGTTGTGGCATCGAGAATCCCATCGTGCAATATGATGGTTAGATGTCGGTAGCTGTGAGGAAGTGGGAGATAAGGTGGCTGAAATTGATTGACTTAGGACATTTTCCTATTTTTACCAAAGACGTGTGTATCCCTATATTTCACATTACAACCAGAACTAACAAGCGCAGACCACGGGAGTTTGTTTGTGGTAGTAGCCTGAAGTCTTCCATTATACATATGGTGATTGCATGTCGATAGCTGTGGGGGTGTGGTAGATATTGTAGTTGAAAGTGGTGGACCTGATATAAACATAAACATGCGTGTCCCTATATATCACTATGCAGCCAAAACTACCTAGCGCAGACCACTGGTGTTTGTGTTTGGTAGTAGCCTCAAGCTTGCCATCGTGCACTTTGGTAGTTAAAAGTTGGAAGATGTGGGGGCGTCGGAGATATGATGGTTGAAATTGGTCGAGGAAGGGCATTTTCATATTTTGATGAAAGACACGTGTGTCCGTATATTTCACTTTCGAGCCACAACTATGTAGTTCAAACCACAGGTCTTTGTGTGTGGTAGTAGCTTTGTCTGCCATCGTGCACCATGGTGGTTGCATGTCTGAAGCTGTGGGGATATAGGAGATATAGTGGCTGAAAATGGTCCACCGAGAGTATTTTGCTATTACGACTAAAGACGTTCCTTATATTTCACTTTGCAAACACGAATACATAGCACATGTCACTGGTGTTTGTGTGTGGTAGTGACTTCCAGTTTACGGTTGTGCACTATGGTGGTTAGATGTCGGTAGCTGTGGGGGAGTGGGAAATATAGTGGTTGAAAGTGCTAGATCTAGGGCTTTATCCTATTTCGACCAAAGACATGTGTATCCCTAAATTTAACTTCGCAGCCACGAATACCCCGCGCAGATCACTGGTGTTTGTGTGTGGCATTAGGCTCGGGTCTCCCATTGTGCACCATGGTGGTTACATGTCAGTAGCTATCAATCAAAGTTCTATACAAAAACGAACTAAGTCGTGGGCACCAGCTAGTAGTAAACACGAACTAAGTCGTGGGCACCAGCTACTAGTAAACACTAACTAGCATCGCAGCATGCGTTAAGGCACCACACAGGATCGGAGATGTAAAACGGAAACCGATTATTCATTTTTTACGTCTTGTCGACGTAGTGGTCATTCGAGGCGGGAGAACTGGAGGCTAGGAACGGATAGGAATTCGGCTATGGCCTTCTGAAGGAACCATCTTGGCTTTCGCCTGGAGTGATCAGGAAATCATGGAAAACTGAAACCTGGTTGGTGGGACGGCGTCCTCCAGACCATTACCACTCAGCCCCTCAACAGGGTAGACGGAGCCGCTCTCTTGGGAGGCGAAAAGAAAAGTTGGGTGAAAATGTTTCCGGTGTCACCACATTACGGGGCTTGCACAAACTACGTGGCTTGTTCAAGAGGGGGGGGGGGGGTGTTAGCTGAAAGGCTACGCTGGGCTACGTGGGGGGAGAGGGGTTCTGAGCCAGGCCACGTAGCTTTCCTTTTATAAAATTTTTCACAGTTAAAATGAGGAACAGAACCCACAACAGTATGTGAATATTAATTTCCCTCAGTTAATTATCTCCATATATAATTTACAATCGTCTGACAAAAGAAAACTGTACAAAATATCTTCTGGAATCAAAAGGGAAAAAAGCTACGTGCTACGTAGGGGGGGGGGGGGGGGGGTTTGAGGCAAAAGCCACGTAGGGCAACATTGTGGGAGGGGGGTTCACAGGAGGCCAAAATGGAGTTACGTGGTTTATGCACGCTCCCTTAGCACTTATTTTAATCATATATTAGTCAGATAATAGTTCTGTCTGGTTGAGAGCTGCCGGAAAGCGAAACATCATACCTTGTCATCAACGCCTGAAACAGCTTTTCCTGTTGTATAAAATCAAAGTAATCACTCCATCGGAAATTACATTCAACTCGTTCCTATATTGAAACTTCCCTTACTCCCGTCTGCATACGAGTATTTGAGACAGCTGTGCTACGATGTAACATTTTTATGCACTTTGCTAAATATCAGAGCAGCGCCCTGATGTGTCTAAATGAGACAACGTTTCTTCTGACAGAGTTGAAAGCTCATAACTCAACCACACCAATTGTTTTCATAACACTGACAATTATGTTAATGATTGTTGCGTGTAACTACGGTAACACAGTAAACAGGCGAAGGAGTCAACAGATTAAACCAGGCGGCTGCGTGTCATTAACATTTGAAGGCGTGCGGGAACTGTTCTGGGAGTGTTTTCAGCTGAATCATTGAAATATTGGAGACAAAGTTTGAAGTAAACATCTACTAGAGATGTTAAAACATCACTATAATTGCCGTCTAAGATACGGAATCTGGCATTTTGTAGGGACAAATCTCTGAGTAAGAGTTCATCAGCTTACAGCAATGTTTACTTGTATTGAAGTTCATAAGTTTGTCTTTGTTAAGGTCAACGAATGCGTAAAGCAAAGGTCATTTGGGGGCAGCGCATCATGGACGCGGGAATCCGATCGCACTATAGAAGTAATGGTCTGGGCCAACGGTGGAGGGATCCCCAGTCTCCGAAATCACACAAGGCTTACTAAGTTCGCAACTCCCAATATCTTCCTTACTCTAGGGCGTCCTTCGTGATTCCCGAGCTGTCGAAAAAAATCCACAGGAAAAATTTTGAGGAGAAAAAATATGATGTACGAGAGTGTTTGACTTCCAAATATCCAAGAATCTTGTGTTGAACTTACGTGCGTAATTCAGCGTATTAAGAAGTTGATGGCTTGCTTCTTGTAGGCCCTTCCTACTTGTTCGATTCCATGATTCGGATTCCACGATAAACTGTAGGTCCTCTTTGCCTGCTACGATTATCAGGTTAGGTTAGGTGGGTACGATAGAAGCGTAATGCGTTGCCGGTAAGAAACTCTATCAACTGATCTTTGAGTTATCACATACCTGTCCGATTAACATGCCGTAACCCTTGATTATTGTGATGTGCAGGTAGTTTTGGGGAGTCGCCGTGGAGTGTGGGAGGGGTTCCCAGTGATGTCAGGGCCGCTGTTGCGAGAAGAACACAGGAGAGATTTCATCAGCGGGAAGCGCTGCCCGCACCGCGGTTTTAATTAGTTGCGACTGCTTCCTCACGCATCACGCAATGCCAACCAGTCCCTGCTACTACTTTAACCATCACCTCACTCCCTTCATCTTTAACCCTATTTTTGTGTCTCATCTAATATCATATAAATTAAGGGCGGAGAATATAGCATCAAATAGACAAGTTACCTTTTACTTAATCCTCAAGTCAGAATTTAAATCAATTCCTTGTTTTGAGATAGCTTTTATGAGATCCTGCGTGCAACTGCATTCTCCTATTGTCATCAAAATTATCTAGCACGCGTGCTAAATTGGGGGATTGGTTTATGCTCAAATCTTTAACTAAACCGATAACCCTCGGCACATATTCTTTCTTGTATGTATTAAACACCAGCCCCGCTATCTCGGGCCTTTCTGACAGTGGGGTAGTGTCCGGCGCTGGTTCGAGCCCAGGTGGTGAAAAAAATTTTCATCATCTGGGCTTAGCCTGGTAGAATAAGAGAGGTGCTGTTGCACTATTGTGCAGCAAAGTCCTGGGTTAAATACCAAACCTCTGCACATAGGGCATACGATCTGTTCATGCTGATTCGACCGTTGGACAGTGTGTTTTTCGGAAGGTTGAGTAAGAATTAGCCAGCATCGGACTTCACATTCTTCCTTTCTTTTATCGTCATACAATATGCAGAATGACACATTTCAATGAAGTCATCTACGCACAAACAACACTGTAAAATGCAAAGAACCAACACTAGTGTTATAAATCAAACATAACTTGTCAGAAATATAACGATAACTATAAGTCTGGCATTATCTTATTTCCTGTTGTTGTTTGTAACATAATTGCATTGTTCACCACATCTTTTTTATGGCTTTCCCTTGAAGGTCTAAATGTGTTTGTTTAGTTTACACCACACGCTGTTACTTGTCATAGCCAGGGCCGGCGTTAGGGGGGGGGGGGGGCCCGATCACCGACTATAGGGACCCTCAGGCCATGAAGCCAAGATTACGCCCATTGTCGCCTGGCCATTTTGTAGAGCTTAAAAAAAAAAAAGTCAAGGTCGCCCATTTTACCCCGGACCCGAAATTCCTAGCGCCGGCCCTGGTCATAGTTGTATCACACACATTCATAATGGTTTTGTCAAACAACGAATCGTTGCTACATAATTTCAACTTACACTCATCTCGTTTCCAAAATGTTGATCGGTAAAATATCAGAAACGACGAGCATTAAATATATGGCATTAGTGTAGAAACAAAGATACTGTATTCGAGAGCTCGGATAAACTAGAAGATTTACAAGTATTACGTTCACAAAAATATTTTTAGATACTTCAAAACACAAAACCAGAGTCGACTTCAAAACAGCAAAATCGTTGACAGAATACAAAAACTAGACAATGCTCCATATTCTATATACGATATGAAGAAAATAATTATTTCATTTACAATAATTGAATAAATGTTGGAGTAGATTACATGTTTTATCCTATTATTATTTCACATGGTCTCTATAACGTCAAATTTTTAAGTTGAAATTAAGTGTTTTTTCTGTAAATTTATCCGTAGATCTTTGTGAAAGATAAAAATCCTGTCTAGGTTAAAAAAAAATTCAAACTATTTGGATGACTGGAAGTGCGTAAACATTGAAATGAAAATTTCATCACATTCAACCATTTTTCTATAGCTACTGTAAAAATGATGAGAATAGCAGGACGTTGCTATGAATTGATTGTATTGTCATCGGTTTTTATACGTATGCAAAATTTAAAACAATTTGGACGTTAGAAAGAGGGTGAACATTCAAATAGAAGATTCCAATCGATTCAGCTATGTTTTCATTGTTACTGCCAAAGTGATGAGAATATCAGGACATAGCTGTGAGATTATTGTGTTTTCATCTATTCTAAATACATGTGCAAAACTTCTAACAACTTCGAAATCTGGAAGTGAGTGAAAATTGAATTGAAAGATTCCGTTACATTAATACATTCACACGTACAGGTCAAGCTAATATAAAGCTTGTAATTAGTAGAATCTCGCTCTAATACAGACAGATACTGCGCTTTTCTTCAAAATCTGGTAAATTAAATGAATGGAGATCATTTTAACACGAAATAAACAAAATGTATAGATAAATGTTGCGACATTGGTAGTCAAACTAATAATATCTGTTTAATAAAATTGTCAGCGATGAAAGGAGAAAATACTGAAAGGAATGTCAGTCCACTGTTTCTAGCATAAAGACAGAGTGCATGGTAGGTCCAGCGGTAAACTCGAAACCGAAAGAAACACTCCACCAACAAAACAAAATTGTTTCAACAGTGCTGGAAGTAAGAGATTATACGCGCATTCAAATTTTATTTATGAGGCCAGTGTGCATCTCTTAATACTTGCGAAGCGTACAACAACTTAATCAATTTTTCAAATGTCAGCACAGATTCACATTTATGAAAATAATCCTATTGTGCAGAGCACATTAAATTTTCAAAAGTGTATTGCCATGTTAGCTGCCATATTTTTTTTTTTTTTTAAAAAAAAGCTGGTATTTTCCCTTTTAAAAAAGAGGATTGGTAATGTTAAAAATTTATGCTAAAATATTGTTTGCCGCATTAACGTATACTTGGTTTAAATGTTTGTGCAACTTCGTGTAAGTTTTAGCGCTCTGCACCTGAAAACAACATACCTGATCACTGAATATTGTTGATTAATGCGCAATAAACTATGCGTCAGTGATGCGTGGGTGTGATTGTACTGGCCGTGTGGTTAGGTAACACCTGGAACTGGAATCCTCGGGAAATACACGGTAGAGTGTTGTATGGCTGCGGCTAAAATATTTAACATTTAGTTGCTACAGCTCAACACCATCAAGCCAATATAATTGAATAAAGATTACATATAATTACTAAAATCATTTCAAGCACTCAGGGGACCCACATGCCACAATGTGTCTGAGGTGCGAACTAAACCAATAGCCTGACAATTAGTTTGTTTCCTCCGCACATATGATGGCGTACTTCAAGCACACAAAAGAATCTCTTACAGCAAGACACTTTATCATTCAGTTAATGGATTGCAGCAACGCATCACATTACTTCTTAAAAGTTGAGCCTAGTACTGAACTTTGTGACTCATCCTGCCTTAATCATCCCGTAACATTCACTCCGAACAAATTAAAGCGAAAGCTCGCAACATATTTCTGATTGTCCAGGATTTGAACGGAGACGTCCCTGAGCCGATGAAGTTATAGTTGGATGAACTGTCGCGCATCAAGAGCAGTCCAAACTCGCTGTGCTAAGTATAAACGACAAATACTTATTTAATGGCGCTGGTAACATTTGCATTGATTTCACTTTCACCCTATAAGCTCGCGTGCCCTGGCGTGATGTTGGATCTGGTCCCCGCACAACACGTCTGGTCATCTCCGCAGCAGAGCCATTCCAGAGCTCGTCCACGTGTTCTGTTGCACTTCCGTCTGCCAACATGAACGACAATCACGCATTCCGACACTCTGGGCTGGTGTTCTTGGCGTCTCAGATTAATGGGGGAGTGAAATTTGATTCCATGGAAACGTAACACCAGTAAGTTTCAAGCAGGGAGTTTGTAAGCTGTGCATATAACGAGGAGTCGGCATTGCGCTGACTCGCATTCGAGGCGACGTGGCTTCAAACCCCATCCCACCATCACCATCTCGATTTACCATGGTATCCCGAAATCGATAATGGCAAATGTCGTGATGGTTCCTATTGAAACAAAAAAGCAAACAGTCAAGGAGTTCTCTAAATTACTTTGATGTTAATGATATAGGATCTATAATAAATGTATTTTAAACATTGTGAGATGTTTAACATATTGGATCATGGTTGTATATCTGTAACCTTTTTAAAGCGTTGAAAAAGTGAGAATTGATACAGGCAGTGATGAATTTTGCATAATAGTTTCCGGAAATTATTTGCTGTAAATTACTGTGTGAGTAAGTTCAGTAATGACGGCTTGCTTCCGACAGCCTTGCTAGTAGTCAGCGGCGCTATGCGCGTATCGACAATTACCAGAGGAACAGCCTGCGCTACCAAGGCCACGCTACTCTGGGATCCCAACAGCCTGCTTAATCGAAAAACAAGTCCACCAGGGCAGGTATCTCTGTGACGTGTGCAGACCTCCGTTGGCTTTGAGGATCGCCTCTGTTCTCCCTCCATGCTGACATTTATTATAATCGCGGCTTAGCTGAAGGCAGTAAGGAAGTTCATTAGGACGTGACTGGTTGTTTCTAATAGCGTAGCGAATCACGCCAGCCGCCGGCCTCGGTAGCGTAGGGGCTAGAGCACTAGCTCGGCGTACCGAAGGTCGCCGGTTCGAATCCGGCCGCGGGCATGGATGTTGTGTGTCTGTGTGACTGTCCTGTCCGTCCTGTGGTGTCTATACTTAGTAATCATAGCATACTGGAGAAACTATATCACTGGATGAGATATCATAAACACATCGAGCTGGCTGAATGGCTTAGTTGCCGAAAGCCAATTAAAAAAATCACGCCAGCCGAAAGTGGTATCCAGTCCAAATGACACTAGTGCAGTCTGACGTGCTACTGTCAGCATGCCTCAGTATATTCGGCCGCATCCTTACTGACAAAGAGATTCATTAAGAAAATTATAAATCGATTTGTGTTTTACGTTTTACCTTTTAACACTAGCAGACACATTATAGCGCTAGTGGTGACAAAAGACTGATTTTTATCTATGAAGTTTCGTTGATTTAAAATCATACGACGTAAATATTCAATATCCTCAACTGTGATTCCGTAACTAAGATAGACGTTTTCCGGTCTTTATGCCTCACCGACGTGATTGTGGCCAAGGAAAGGGAAGAAATTCACCTGGAGCGATATCGGGAAATCGAATTCTGGATTTGACTTGACGTCATGCCCGAGAGTTGCCGCTCACTCGTCACGCTCGCTTTTTAACAGTATTGTGTCCCCTCTACCGTAATTCTCTGTCACACCTTAAGAGGCCTTGCTTTGCAGTGTCTCGCTAGTGAACATCTTAAACATTTACGGAAGCAATATCGCAGTGAGGCATTTCCTTTCCTGAATGTTTTCGACTACACTAGTGTGACGAAGTCCGCCGAAAGCCGGTTTTGTGTCAGGCCGGTGTAATGTTGTTGTTTTCGAGGTGTCCAGCTCATTAAAAGCGACTTGTTTACTGTAGCTACCTACATGTTTTGATGGGAGTAACATTTGACGCAGCATGAATCTGTATGTAACGCATGTTTTGGGAGGTAAATTCCCACAAAGTGACGCCAACTCCTTCAGCTGCGTACGTATCGGCCGAGCTGTCACTTGATCAGGTAACCGGTGTGTCAGCTTCTCAAACACGCGCTCTTCGTTTTGTTGCAGTTCTGAAGCAAGCCTCCCTCACCGAACCAGCTTAGCACACAGTTCACCAACACCGCACGACGCGACTCGAGTTGGTTTCAAGACGCATTCACTTGCGTCGAGTAGTCGAGTCGAGCGAAGAATTGTATTTATTGATCAGTTTCTAAACACGACGGCACATTCAGAAAATTTCCTTCTGTTAAATGTATTTACCTTTATTACCTTAACAACACAGGTGTCAGGTTACCTTTCCGATAAAGTATTTGCTACCGTGAAACAGTTATTAAAATGAAAACTGTTTCTAAGGGAAACAAAATCAAAGCACATTTAAACGAAGAAGAACTTTTAAATTTAGGTACATGACTAGAATGAAACCATCTTAACCGAAATAAAAACCGGAAAGATTTTAAACACTGTGAAGTAGCCACGTGGCTACCACGTGTGAGTTATCTAAATTCTTTTACCAAGCCCGAATATTGATCTAAGTGATCTTCAGTTACATTTAGATAATTAATAAGATGAGTCTAGGTATAACGCAAAGAGTAATACGCAAAGGAGGTTGTACTGTATTAGAGCCCACAGCCGCTGCTCGACCGATGAGTCATACGTGTGGTGAATGGAATCACCGGTAGTGAATGGGTTGCGGGTAATTGTGGAGGCGCTGAAGCAGTAGCAGGCCAGAGCAATTAGATGAGAGGTCTGCCCGACAGCCGTGAAGGTGAACTGGAAGGCACGAGCGCGCCACCCCACCTGCGGATCTCCAAACACTACCTGTGTACTAGCAGTTAAACGAAGCAAATGATCGCCATCGGGTATTAAGTACCAAATTACCTGAAGTTGAGATGAGTCCTTTGCAGATATAAATCTTACTAGAACAATTCTAAGTTTTACTGTTGATACGTATAAAGCTCAGCTTCAAGTTTTTTTTTTTTTTTTTTTTTTTTTTTATTTTATTTATTGACACTTGGCCTGTTGGCCATACAGTCAATTTACATTCTATTTATACATATACACTGATTCACTCACATTTCCCCAATCATATATACAAATCACTGTTAGAATTATAAAGATGGTTAGATGGAGAGTTAAAGATTAAACATTTTCACAGTAAATTTTGATAATACATAATTTTAATAGTTATTAGGTTAAAATGTAATAAAACCATTACCGTCTAGTGTTCCATGAACGGTAACTATTTGCAATATTGAAGAGTGGGTGGGATCTCCCGTTTATATCTCTATATTGTTTCTTGTAATAAAATGCACCATCTTTTGGTATATAGAAATATTTCCTAAGGCAAGAAGATGGCTGACATTGACTGGATATCTTATACCCCAATGTTTCAAGTCTTCCCAAAAGGTGTCCGTTTCTTCCTTGTATTTATTACATCCAAAGAATATATGGTTTGTGTCGGCCTCGGACTGCCCATCACATTGACAAAAAGGGGAGTTCACTAGCTTTATTTTGTATAGATGGCTTCCGAATCTCCCGTGGTTGAATTTTAGTCTCGATATTATGGTGACTGCTTTTTTTGTGGCGTATTTCTTTTGGAACCACTGTGTCCTTGGTATCAACGGATGTATCTGCCTATAATGTGCTCCTTTGTGTTGGTTAGTGGATTTCCACATATCATTCCAGGTCTCCATACATTTTTGGCGAAATAGTGGGATTAGATCACTTCCTATTAGAAGTTCAACTGGGTTTCCTGTTTGTGCGGCTATTTTTGCAAGAGCATCCACTCTTTCATTGCCATGTAGTCCGACATGCGCCTTGACCCAGATAAAAGAGATCTTCATACCTTGTTTCTTTATGTCGGTCATCAACTCCATTATGTTATACAAAAGTGGAGTCCTCCCTCTATCTTTGATTCCATCATCCAGTTTTTGCAATGCCGATTTGCAGTCTGTGAGAACACTGTATTCTGAATGCGCATCTCTAGCGCATATTCCAGCGCTTTAAGTATTGCAAACAGTTCGGCTGTGAAAGAGGATGTTTCCTCACGCAGCTTGAACAACCTTTCCACTATGTTAGTGCTGTCAAAAAAGGCACTCCCAACCATGTTGCCAGTCTTTGACCCATCTGTATATATATATACCACTCGACCCATACCACTTAGATAGTCATTTAGAAGATTATTGTTGCTAAGGGCGTTCTCTGAATATCTCAGATTTTCTACGATCTCGTTCCGGATCATATGGGTTTCGTAGTCAACCTTCGTAACATGGTAATCTTGGGAGAGAGAACACTTGTGTCTGATATTCATTTAGCTCAGCGATGGCCGCAACTAGAGGTGGGATGTTCCTGTGGGTCCAGTAAGCAGAGGTTGATGTTGCTGCCCACAGGGCGCGTATTTTATTGTAAGCGCGTTTCCGGTTTTCTGGAACTGTTTTATTATAAACTTTTTACTGAGATATTGGCGCCTCAGTGCGAGTGGCATTTCATTGGTTTCGACTAGCAGTGCATTGGTTGGCGTCGACAGGAATGCCCCTAAGCAGAGTCGAAGAGCTCGGTACTGACATTTGTCCAGGCGGTTCAGAAGTTGATCGGACGCGGATCCGTAAAGTACACAGCCATAATCTAGGTGAGGTCGCACCATGGCTTTGTAGAGAGCTATTGAGATTTGGGATCAGCCCCCCCACCAAGCACCGTTAGTGGCTCGGAGTATGTTATTGCTTTATCACATTTCCCAACTGTTTCACATATCTGACGCGTCCATCTTAGCTTGTTGTCTAAGTATAATCCCAAATATTTGATATACTTTAGGAGTGGCAATGTATATGGTCCAAGTCTTATGTTTTCAGCTGCCAGTACCTTATGCCGGGTGAAGGTTATTACTGCGGATTTTTCTGGTGATATTTGGAGTCCGTTTTCCTTTAGCCAAGTCTTGAGTTTAGTTAGCGTTTGGCTAAGATAGAAATAGGTGTCCTGAAGGTTCCTGGATGTTTTGTAAATGCAAAGGTCGTCCGCATATTGTATAAACCAGGTATCTGGTGACAGTGTTATGCCAATGTCACTACAGTATATTATGAACATGAGTGGTGCCAGGATAGACCCTTGCGGGAGCCCAAAACTTGTACGCCGAGGACCAATTTTGCCAGTTGGTGTCATAATTATCAAAACTCTATTTTGCAGAATGTTCCAAAGATTTAATATAAATGTTTCAGGCAGTTTCATTAGGAGGAGTTTTTGTACTAGGATTTCTGGAACAACATTATCATATGCTCCAGTCAAGTCTGTAAACACACACGTTGTGTACTTGTTAGCTGTCAAGCTCTCTTGTAACTCGGTAACTAGGTGTGCCAGAGCGTCAAGCGTACCCAGGCCTCTGCGAAAACCGTACTGAAAATGGGGGAGTTTTATATAGTGTTCCACGTGCCACTCTATTCTGAGCCCTAATCATACGCTCCAGGGTTTTATACATACAAGACATGAGAGAAATCTGCCTGTATGATGCCGGGTCGCATGGGTCCTTGCCTGGTTTGAGGATAGGGACTATTCTTACAGTTTTCATAGATTCGATGTCAATGCGTCCGTAACCAAACGTCGTTCATTACTTTTAGAATTGCTAACTTGCCTTTTCTTGGTAGATATTTGAGCATGGCGTAATGGATGTTGTCTGGCCCAGGCGATGTGTTCTTACTATTACTGACAAGACGTTTCGAACTCTTCCAGATTAAATGGCTGTAGCATCTGTTCATTGGATGTATTTTCCTGTAGGCAGATCTTGTTTGTTACTGACGGTGGTGTCATCTTCTCCAATATCTTCTCTAACACCTCTTGCGTTGCGGTATGAGTTGAGCAGTTACTCGATGAATTACGGAATTTTCTTATCTCGTTCCACACAGTGATCGGGGAGGTGTTACGGTTTAAGTTTTCGCAAAAGGCTATCCACTTTTGCCGCTTTTTCCTTTTCAAGAAGCGTTTTACTCTGGCCTGAATTTTACTTAAAAGAATAAAGTTTTCCTCCGTTGCGTGTTGTCGATAGATTTTTAGGGCTTGTTTTCGTTCTTGAACTGCCGCGGTACATTCTGAGTCCCACCATACTGCAGATCTTCTTCGCTTTAATTTCACTGGGTGGTTTTCGGGAATCGTCGTAAGAGCCGCTTGTTCTATTCCGTTTAATATTTTCTCATAGTCACGCTGCGTATCCCCGGTTTCTTTGAAATTTGAGAATATATTGCTTGCTGCTTTTCTGTAGGCGCTCCAATCGGCACGCTTAATGTTCCATCTATACGTGGGTTTTCTTCCTTTGTATTCTATGTGATGTCGTTGATAAGAGAAAAAAATGGGAAGGTGGTCTGACCCACTGGTGTCTTTTATGGTTGTCCAGACGGCTGTATGGGAGAGGTGGGTCGACGCCAGAATTATATCTACAGCTGATCCTCCGTTCTCCTGGTTTTGATATCCTTGTGTACGAGCCGTCGTTAAGGACCACTAGTTCCTCTTCTTCTGCTACCTCCATTATCAGTCCTTCCGACAGCGGTCCGTTCTTTCACTCCCCCAAACCAGATTATGACCGTTTACATCGCCCATTAAAATTACAGGTCGGGGGATTTGTTTCACATAGGAGCTAATAACCTGCTTGCTTACAATCGTATTTGGAGAACGATAAATTACTAGTATGGTCGATTCAATACCGTTAACGCGCGTTCTTATTGCGCATCCTTCTACACCCATTTATTACATTCCTTAGTTTCAGGCTGCGGAATGGGTATGTTTCTTCTAATTAGTATAGCCACTCCACCGTACCCGTCTGCTCTGTCGTATCGCTCGGTATTATAGCCAGGGATGTTGAATTGTTCCTTAGGTTTAAGCCACGTTTCTGCAATTCCCGGCAACACATACATCGTACGATTTTTAATCGATGTGCAAACTTTCTTTGTTGGAACGAACAGAACGTGCGTTCCAGAATAAAAGATTCTTCACTTCCCTATTCCCCGCCATTGTTGCTTAGTTCTTCCTCGTACCGTGCAGGTTGCTTGTGGATTCTATAATCCTACTAATATTCATCCCTTATTTGCGTCGATTGGGAGTGTCCCTCCTCCAGATTTGTATCTGCAGTAGCAGCGTAGTAATGAAATTAAGCATTATTTCTATTAGGCGATGCCTGTCTGATGTGGCTGGAGGATCCTCCATGTTATTGACGGTGCTGGTTACATTACTCTGTAAGGGCACCGTTGGTCTTTGGCTAGGAATGTGATATTGCTGGTAATCTTTCCAGTTATTGTATTGCTATGTGTCGTGATCTGTTGAGGTCGGACGACTTTTGAATTAATTCCCGGAGGTACCATGTGTCTCGTCTAAGTGGGACTGGGTTTGTCCCATGCAGTGGCTTGGACTGATTATTCTGCGGGGTTGTCCTCATAGGGAACAGCGGCATGTTCTGTTGTCTAGACAGTACCGGAGATTGGGAGACAATCTGTGGAGGGGTTGCTGCCGCCCTTGTGTGTGGCCTGTTATCAAATGAGGCTAGCTGGTAGGTTGGTTGTTGGTAGTTGTTGACAGGAAAAGAGTGCATGACCGGCAGAGGCGGAAATTCAGTTGGACTATTGTACTGCAAGTTGATGTTGGTTGCAGCTTGAGCGTAGGGTCTATTCTCATGTATAGCTGTGGCCTCGCTATAGCTGACATTATTCAACGCCATATATTGCTTAATGGCTCTCGTCTTCTGATATACGGGACACAGTCGATCTGTGGCTAAGTGTTGGCCAGAGCACAGAGCACACTTAGGTTGGGACGTTTTAGGACATGACTCAATGCTATGATCGGATGCACAAAAACCACAGCGCGTTTGGCTTCGGCACTGATTGCTCCCATGACCGAAACGCAAGCATTTGTAACACTGGGTAACTGATGGGATATAAACCTCAACATTACAGCGAACCCCGTGGATGTAGACAAATTTAGGCAGCAGCTGAGATTTAAATGTTAATACACATACGGGAAGTGGTGTGAGTTCCTGTTTACCTTGTTTTACAACTTTTTATTGAACCGTCGGATACCTACTACTTGGGCCTCACATTCTATCACTGAGAGTATTTCTATGTCACTCAGGGAGATGTCCACGTTCCTAATTACACCCTGTTTGTGTACCATGAACTTTGGGATGTAAGCCACCATATTGTTTCTAGCGAAGACTTCCGATGTTACGAGGCTATTTGCCGCCGCACTACTGTTTGTTTCAATTTTTATTCTATTACGACCAGAACTCGTGATGTTCAAAAGATGATTTGATCTTAGGATACCTTGCTCACGTAGTAGCTTTCCTATAACCATTGGATGTAACCGGCCTATGTTCTTCTCCTTCCCCTCTACAAAAACTATAAATGGGCCGTAATCGCTTGCGTCGTACCTAGCTTGATGTATTCTGCTGCGCGTCCTGTAGACTGCTGCCGGAAATGGAGGGTGCAGTTGCCGCTTGTGTTGCTGTTGTTGCTGGTACTACTGGAGTTGCTGACGTTGTTGGTGTCGTGTTGACAGTAGACATCGGCTGCTGGGCTGCTGAATGTATCGCTGAGAGCCGTGCGACTTTCTCTGCTGCATGGGTTGATTTTCTTACATCTTCTTCTGTTGGTACCTGGCGTTTAGCAGGCTTGTTACTTATGCTTTGGCTACCAAGCATGGGATCGTCTGGTACCACACTGAACTGATAATTCACAGACTCGGTTAGAATGGCTTCGTCAGTTTGTTGGTTGCTAACTGTGTTCAACGCAGCTGCAATTACCGACCCGGTTGGCGTGTCACTATGATTTTCAAATTCTGATGTGTGGTCCTGAAGGCCACAAGTTCCGCCTTCGCCGTACATCCCACCGAACATTGTGGGTGACGGTCACACGGACTAGTATGTTAGATGAGCACGATTACCAATCGATTGTTTTCACCTAGAACACAGTAGATTGTATTTCTTGGTAAACTATTACGTCTACCACACACACACTACTTGTTTACCGCGACCGATTAGCTAGCTTCGGTTATAACTGAGCTTCAAGTTTTTCTAGTATCTTTGCAGAAACGAGGCCCGAAAGTCCACTATAAAAGTTTTTCATATTTTCATGTTGAGTACCTGACTACAGCAAGTAATACAGGACATCATACAGATCTCGACCTCATCTGATCACGGCACTCGTGAGAGATTCAGAACCATAACGAACAAGAGATCTAAAAATGTCAAGTGGCAGTTGACAGTAATATACAGTACTGTCCAACTTGTCACGAATTGTAGGATGGGAGGATGCGCACATAAACTAAATTGCAGCACCGTCAAAGAATCTTTGAACTGGAATGAAATTTATATCACAGTGGCGAGATGCATTAACACCAATCGGACAGAAAGGGCATTTGTGGTGACTGGGGAGCTGGTTATTCGAGAGACCGCAATTCATGTGTCCCGACAGCTGGAGGTCTCGGCGTGATCAACAGGCGTACGTGGAGGTCGGGCAGTAGTTCTATCTTTACCGCCAGGATACGAAGAAATAGTGATCTGGCATTTTCATTTTGGAATCTATCACTGATACTGCTTCGAGAAAAGTTTGACTTAGTCGTATTAAATTCCGTGACGCATGATCGCTGTACCGATCGCCCCGTGCCACTGCCCCGCCCGAAGCAAGTCCCGAGGTCAAGCTGGGCGGTTCGTGCGTGAGCTTCCCATCCTCCACTCAGCAAAGTCCCACCTGCCAACCCGCGATACCCACGTATCCACACACAGGCAGCGTGGTGGATGAGCCGTAACGCTCTGGCAATGCATCCCGTTTCAGCCAGCCAGATTTCTGTTTTCCATGGTTCCTCTAAATCATTCCAGGAGGGATATTTCCTTTAAAATACTATGACCGAACTCCTTCCCGTTCTTAGGCCGCAGTCACTTCCCGCCTGGCCGACGAGCCGTTAATCAGTAAACCTACACCACACGAATTTTGTTTTCGCAGCATCCGCTATTATGAATCAGTCTGTGATTGTGAACTTCCAGATTTTAAATTAACGCATCATATATTTTAAATAAGTTACGGACTTCAAGAGTTACAGAAACCGGTCGAAACTAGACATAATAATGTACTCGATTCAGATAATTATGGGAACAAAAACTTATTAGGCGCAAGAAAAAGAAAAATGGACAAGAGCATGTCAAGGGAAGAACGTGGAAACCGGAAAGGCAATAAAGACGTCCAGAAACACTGATCCGTTGAAGGATGTGAAACTGCGTGGGAAGAAGCTTGAATGGATGGAAGGTTTCCGTTACCTGGCAGGTAAAGTAATGTACGGGACGTTTCTGCAGTATACGTGCAGGTCCCTGTAGTGGTCAGGAAGGCGAGTGGTGAGAGTGGAACTTACTTGCACAGGCCGCTCTCGTGAATGATCAGGTCTGACACCAGCCGTCTCGACGGCATGAGAGGGTCCTAGCGCTACTACAAGAATAAGACGTACTGTGATGTACTGTGAGTTTATTCGTAGAAGCTACAAGTAAGTTACGCCCGGAAGGTACGGTCCACACCGCGACAGGAACTACTGCTGTTTCTGACTATCGGAAGTATCGGCAGGATAGCGGCGTAGCGCGGGGTCGGTGGCCGTGCCCGAGGCGAATGTGTCGGTCTCGAATCTCAAGTTCATGTCACTAGCAACTGGCGATTAGCTATTAAGAAACCTCGCTGCCCTCATTCTCCTGCAGCGTTGCTTGCGTGCGTCGCTAAGTCAGCGATCCTCCTCAGCAATTCTAGCGACCTGGTTTCCCAAGCCGCGTCGTGATGCAAGCCCGCATCAGCCAACGCCTTATGCCATATTCCATTTAAATTAATAATTTATTTATTGTTCATTTACACCCCTGACAGTAACACCCACGGGAGAAACAGGTGAGGAGAAAAGACAAGCTTAGGGAAACCAATAAAAGAGGAATAAACTGTGTTGTTAACACTTATCGTCAAGCACCACTGAGACTAGTAGATAAATAACGGTAGATCTGTACAGACTATAGAGTATAGAGATTAGATTCGTAGGAAGTTCAGGAATGCTCTGAGTAAACATAATACCAGACAAGGAAAAGATGCTGGGCGAAACATTTGCACGAAGTAACTTTGATGATGCTTAGATGTTGCCGATAACAGATGTAACGTTTACCAATGCCAAGCAAGAGAGAAATAATTAAACTTTAATTAAATGAATCATTACGAAACGCAAACTGTCGGAGATTGTTATATAACTGCTTAAATATTGTGGTTAGAAATATATTCAGATAATAACATACCGCCTAAATGCACTAAAATATTGACTTTCCCGCTAATCAGAAAGGGGAAGAGAAGGTAACCCGGTGAAGGGAGGAAGGTAATATGCAACACAGGATTTAGAAGGAAAGCACATTGTCTATAACTCTACACTCAACACTGCGTAAAAACTCTGCAGAGTGCAAATCGCGTCATTTTTAATGCAAACGTTCTCATACCCTCAAATAACTCGTGTTATTACAAAGCAGAAGCTTTGTATGGTTTGGTCTAATATCGCGGAAACCATCCGCGACAAGCCATTTTTTAAAATATGTTATGCAGTAATTTCACAACAATATATTTTTTGAATGATCCATCCTATATATTTATCTCATGAACGAACTGATCTGGTATATTAGAAGTTTTTTCTAGTTGGGCGACAGCGAAGTTAACATTAATGTCGAATTTATTTCGTTTCAAACAGAGATTGCGATTTCTCCATTATGGTTAAGGAACGTTGCCGAGAACACACCAAACTACCCGAATCCATCGGCAGATAAATGAAGCAAGTTGCTTCTCTAATTTACTCTATCTTCTCCACACATACTCAACTATACTCGAGTACCTGGCAATCGATGATGCAAATCTTTCATAAATTGTATTTTAGAGACCTCCTATACTTTGCAGTACATCACGATACTGCTCAAAGTGCAGATAGTGTGTATTCCAAGAGCTCTGTAAGAACACAGAGGGTTCCACTGCACAATGCTGCAGAATAAAAAAAAGTCGTTCAGTGAAGACTCGGCGGGACGCAGAGACAGGTGACAGTGTATTAAGGACCTGTAACAGGTTACTCATTGAGTATAATAAAGAAACCAAGTAGTTTGTTGCGAATATGTAGAATTATTCACGTATAAGATGTATTTTGATTTGTATATCGTGAGAAATGGCTGTAAATAAATTAAATAAACTATGTAACAGTACATGGCCTGCTAATAAAAGAATTTTAATAGGTTGAAGCCAGTTACCACATTCAAAGTGTAATTTTGACGATTTACAGTGTTTATTTATGTCAGTGTCGTGACTGAAAATTATAAACATTTTGTAGCTTCATTTGAAAATGTTTTCATGTCGTTGTAACTGATTTTGTATTAGTTTTTATTGTTTTTAAATAGTTTCTGTCATTCACCGCTGAATTTATCGTTCAAGGAACTTCTGTCGGCGCCTAGAATTTTTTACGCTGTATAAAAGGTTACGATAATCGGAGATAAGCGACGAACTCAGAATAATACTAAACCAGAGTCTATGGAGGAAGCGTCGTTGTATACGTGTCAAATTTGTTTTATACCTTAATAAAATAGTGAATTTAAACTGTGAACGATAGCTTCGTTATTTAAAGTTATCTGTCTTTTATACGGAGAAGATCTGGAGGGGAGTCGAACCTCATTTGCAGTTCTTCCAGTATAAATGAACAAAGCAAAATTATTCTTAGTGGCAACACAAATGGGGCTAGCTTCACAAATTTTAAATTCTGCCTAGCACTTTCTCTCAGGTTTTTTCTGTCTTTCTGTATGCAATATGTTTATCAAAGAAGTCAATATCTCATTTAATTTTTAACTGATTCCAAAGAAATTTCGTAGTGTCGAGGAATTCTTTGTTGTTGTATATTATACAGCTACAATTTACTACTGCAGTTATCATTTTTCTTATCTAATAATTTCTTTTCCAAACACTCCATGTATGGGCTGAAACCATAAGTGTGAACAGTTTTCCGTGCGTACAAATATACAACCACAAGTGACAATCGAACTACTGCTTAAAGGGATGGAGAGGAGGAGAGGAGAAGAGTGTTTGCGTCGACCGGTGTAGTGTTAAGTATGCCGTGATTTGGACGTGTTCCTCCTTCGTGTTTCTCCGAGGCGTGTGGCTGGTGTGCTCAATCAGCACACACACTCGAGCCATATTCTACGCTAAACTAGCCGAGTGGGCCTAACTGCCACCATATTTATGAAACATTTGTTCTTTACTATCGAACCAGTAATGTGTAATATTAGATGGCGTCACTTTTCCACTGTCTCGGCTCCATCCCAGTCCAGCCACGAATCAGCAGAGCCGCGGCGACCTTCGGGAAGCGTCTGGAGAAACTGAGAGCTAACAATCTCCACCAAATCCTCGTATATCAGATCTGCGAACTAAGCATCGGAGACATGGACCACTTACGCCTGGCAACAGAGGCAGCTGAGCGCTTGCCATATGCGCTGCCTGCGGAGTCACGAGGCGAGACAGACTGAGCAACGAGACTGTTCTGTCCAAACCAAACTGCCTCAATATTACTGTAATAGTATTCTGAAATAGAGACGACTCCGCTGGCCCTGAAAGATTACCTCATAAAGTCATCTTCGGTCAGATGGCTTGTGTTAAGAGACCTGTGGGGCGCCCAATTAATGGTTTTAAGACTAGAGACCTGCGGCATGGGCAATGCCGACTGAGAGGCTTGCGCCAGCATGAGAAGAAGGTTCGTAGCACTGAAGATCATCCTCTTGATTCCCATTTTGCGTGTGACAGAAGTGGTCGGGGATGTCGCGCCGCCATTTGGTTTGAACATTGACATAAGAAGATGCGTCGCTCAACCCTAGTAATAAATAACTTCCCCCAAGTCACTACAACCGTCATCTGCGAAGATGCTGTGTCCAATGATGATGATGACACAGAAAACACGTAATTTTCCTGGTGGCCCGCTTATTAACATACTTGGCTTGATACTTAATACGCACAACATTTTATTTAAGTTACAATCTCTGCAGTCTTGAAATTAATACAAAGTAATCACTGCATGAACACATCAATTACAGCATAGTTTTCGATGAATACTTTCTGCGAAACATGTTTCCCAGACTCTGAAACTGATTGAAGGAAAAATGTTACCCAGTAACCGATGTGTTGGCACTTGTTGTTCACCTTGCTCATATTCCAGTTACACAGTGCATTCCAAGTCCTAGACATCACTTCCCTGTACCGACTTACATCTCTCATCACATCCTCTATGTAGCACTCGACCATCCAGCCAAGAATTAAAACTTGGAAAATGGATCAAGCTGAAAAAGTTCAAGATAGGGTGTGTTCCGTTTGTGTTGCTTTACTGTCAGCCCGTCTCATAGGCTTCAACCAATGCAGACAGGTCGTCATATCCGAGGAGACTTGGAGCTCTTCATTAGGGGCTTGTAGTTGGTGAATTACCGCCAAATAAATCGGTCAAGGGGACATCATCATAATTTCTTGATTTTCAAAAAGCTTTGCAAGCAGAGCAGTATGCGGGTGTTGGCGGAGCAGCTTGCTCGTGAAGTTGCTGCCGCATGTGGTTAAGCCTGGGACTCCGTCCCAACGAAGACATGGACCAAGCATTTTTATCTTCGTGGGAGATGTTTAAATTTCTTAAATTATTTTTGGCTAACTGAGATGTAAATATAACGCATTGCACCGCTGCTTTATTGGTCCCCTATATCGTAGGAGTTAAGCCGGAGTAGCGAGTGAAATGATGTCAACCGCTCAAACCTGGAGCTACCTTCGTTTAGTGATCGAGGTCCAGCTTTCAGTTCCATTTATCAGTCGACATAAACCAGTTACTTCATGAGCTTGAAAGGCAACTTGCAATTTAAAAAGCTTGTGGTTTCTTCCGCATCGCTTGTTGCTATTAATATGCATTAGCGACGGAACAATTTCAATAGGAATACCCGCAATGAAGTGGCTGTTCTCTTCCCTTCTATAAAATTATAAAACACATTTACGCTTATTGTTGCAGTCGTTAATAGTATGAAATGGCAGCGGTTTCAACTCTTATTGCGTTTGCAGTCTTTTGGACGCGTATTATTAGTCTTTTCTTTCGATTATGATTAGGTGCTTTTTTGTCTGTGATATTGATGGAAACCAATATCATTTTATTATGAGACAGATGGTTTGGTCGTACTAAAAAGTAAATTCGGTAGATACCTGTTATATACTGACGTAAGTTACAATCTGGTCTCGTGATGTATATGTATGATTTATGTTGTTGACAATACTTCAGTACATCGAAAAAATTTGGAGCCGAATAACAATCAGTCATCTTAACTCATCAAAATAACAAAAATACGATTTGAGCAATTGTAAAATGAGGTAAAAAGTCCGCAAGTTTTCGTGTTTTTTTTTTTTTAAATAAGGAAGTAGTGATTTTCCATTGAACAATCCCTTGAACAGTTAGGTAAAAAATCTGCAAGTTTTCGTGTTTTTTTTTTTTTTTTTAATAAAGAACTAGTGATTTCCCTTGAACAGTTACGTGTGATCCACTATCGCGTGCTGGTGGTCTCTGCAGCAATATGCTAACGAGTTCGCCTTGGTCCGCTGCAGAGCCAGTTCTTCAGCTCACTTGCTACCCTTGCTGGACGTCGGACACTAAACCGCCGTGCACTTCACGGTCCAACCGGTTAGTCCAGAGTCGGTCCAACATGCTGCGACGCAGCGGCAGCACGCGGAACTTGTGTCTGTGTACATACTGCAAAATATAAGGTAACAGTACACATCAAGTACCACTGCAGTACCCAGTCATAAACAACCGAGCGCGAAAAACATTGGATATTATCTGAGGGAAGTAGGCAATATGAAAGGTTTCTGTCTGTCTGAGTGTTCAAGATACGAAACACGTGTTTCGTATTCTTTCAGCAAATATGACACACGACATATATCACGAACATACAAATATACTCTCTATGTATTGTCTTGTACCCCATATTCAAAGCAATTTTCTGTGTTTATTTATCAAAATCTATTCTAAATGGAAACCATTCGGGTGATTTTTTTGTTTAAAAAATAATCTGATGTGATATGAGACAACAAGTGGCAGACGACTCTAGTCATGCTAGCTCAACCCCGTACCAGGCGACACCAGTAACACCACGGAGCGACATTATCTTATGTTTACATATACAATTTAAACGTACATAAGAAGTTTATAATAAATATAAAACGATGATCCTTTGAGGCAATTAAAACAACGAAGGATGGAGAAAGCACTTTTTTTTTTTACTTATGGCTTTACGCCTCGTCGACGTCATTAGAGGCGGGATGGGAATGGGGGCAAGGAACGGGAAGGAATTCGACCATCGCCTTTTGAAGGAAGCATCTCGGCATTCGCCTGGAGTGATTTGGGTAAACCATGGAAAACCCAAATCTGGATACCCGGACGGGGATTCGAACCGGCGTCCTCCCGAATGCGAGGTAAGAGCGTCAACCGCTCACCCACCACGCTCGGTATGAGGAAAGTAGAACAATAACTTACACAGATGAATAGAGGAGGACAAAGATGAACAGAAAAAAGGGACGAACACATCTCATTATTTACAGATGTAAAAGATGATTTATTTACAGATACACGCCATATGATAAGGGAAGTGTACATTAATACTTACCGCTGCACATGGTAACTATGTATATTTCAGAATTTTGTGCTTTGTGCATATATATCCCTAGAAGCAAAAAGAAACATGGGGGAGGAGAAGGTAATGATGCCCATGTCTACGACCCGTGGATCACGCAAACGACAGAACCAAAAAAAATTTACAAGGTCAGAAAAATAATTAAGCTTAGGGATTCAGTAATTGAGTTGTATAAGTAACTACGTGCAGCAGTTTGAACCTTAAAAAATATGTAGCTGTAGAGATGTCGGTAGAATAATGTGGAAATGCGCAGTGGAAATGGCCATGTTACGTGTCTGTTTGCGCTGCGAGAAATTAGACACGCAATGACCGGCTGTGGGGGCAACCCGACACACCATAACAGCGTGAAGAGCATAGCGTGATTGCAATCTCTCTCATTACCATCTTGTAACATTTGCAGTTAGAAATATAACAACATGTCGACACACAAATAAAAGCATTCACGCTCTTCTCATTTTCAAGTCTGTGTTTCCAACTATTGCAAACACCTTTTAAGACTATTCCTATCACAACAGACCACTCCCTCAGAACTGCAAGATGCATTCAGATGCTTGCAGACAGTATTGTAGTCGAGGGAGCAGCTAATCTTAAATACAATCGGCGGCTGCGATGTAAGCTAAAATCAGGAAGAATTTCAGCCTCCCGCAATTCAAATTGTCTTCACAGAAACAGGAAAGGTTCCAATTTTTAACTACCGACAGAAAAACAAATATGTTTAAAATTGTCTAAACTTTATTTCAAATTATCCTTTCTCTCCACACAAGCTACCGACCGCTATATAAATTTAAAGATAAAGTATAAGAAGATACCCGTTGCCACAAAGTTCCAAAAACTTAATAAATTACAAGGAAAGGGAATATGACTCATCACTCACCAAAGTTGAAGGCAGCGACGGGAGAAGAACAAATATACACAATATTTCGGTCTTAAACCTTCTTCATGTTAAAGAGAATGAGTCATGTGGTTCGGGAGGTGTACACACGCCGAAGTATCCTACATGACTGAGTGGGTTATCAAAATGGCGATGGGACTAAGATGTTATGTATATCGAAGAAAGGTGATGGAAGTAGTAATATATCAAAATGGTACAGAATGTAGAGGTGAAAACAAAAAAATATATAGATATATAAATTTTTGAAAAAATTATAGATATATAATTAAAATTAAAATGTTTGAAAAAATAAATGAATAAATAATTTTTTAAAGATATAAATTTTGAAAAAACAACAGGTAATTAGTTAAATGGCAGGCAATAATGCTAATACTGATAATAATGAGTGATGCGTCAAGGAAAGGAATTTTATCGGAGGTAGAGGCCGGGTGGGTGTCTGGTATCTAGGATATTTTGGTAAGCAAGTTCACATCTCCGAAGTTCTGAGGCGGCGGTGGTTTCTGGGAAAACTCTGATTGCTCTCACGGTGATACAATCATTGAAGTTGTTGGGATTGTGGTAGTTAGCACGTTCAGGTATTGGCAGATATAAATTGCGGGTGTGGACTGTTTGTCTGTGGCCATTCATTTTGGTCGAAAGTTGCTGTGTAGTCATGCCTATATAGGAACTTGTGCGGTGGCGGCAAGTTAGCTGGTATATGATGTGGGTTGTGGAGCATTTTGCATGTCCAGTGATGGGAAGGTTTCCCCTGTGACAGGGTTGCAGTATGTAGTAGTGGAAGGATGCATGTTGCAGGTTTTGCAGCGATGTCTATTGCACGGAAAAGATCCATAAGGTGTTTTAGGAGAGTCAGATGGAGGGTATTTGTGAACCAAGATGTTTTTGAGGCTCAGATGAATGGCCACAGACAAACAGTCCACACCCGCAATTTGTATCTGCCAATACTTGAACATGCTAGCTACCACAATTTCAACAACTTCAATGAATGTTTCACCGTGAGAGTAATCAGAGTTTTCCCCGAAACCACCGCCGCCTCAGAACTTCGGAGATGGGAACTTGCTTATCAAAATATCCTAGATACCAGACACCCACCCGGCCGCAACCTCCGATAAAATTCCTTTCCTTGACACATCACTCATTATTATCAGTATTAGCATTATTGCCATTTAACTAATTACCTGTTGTTTTTCAAAATTTATATATCTATAAAAAATATATATATTCATTTATTTTTTCAAAAATTTTAATTTTTTTATATATCTATGATTTTTTCCAAAATTTATATATCTATATTTTTTGTTTTCACCTCTACATTCGATACCCTTTTGTTATATTACTACTTCCATCACCTTTCTGCGATATACATATTTATATATAACATTTTAGTCCCATCGCCATATTGATAATCAACTCAGTCATGTAGGATACTTCCGCGTGTGCACACCTCCCGAACCACATGACTCATTCTCGTTAACATGAAGAAGGTTTAAGACAGAAATATATTGTATATTTGTGTGTTCGTGATATATGTTCTCCCATCGCTGCCTTCAACTTTGGTTAGTGTAATTTATATTGCGTAAAGCCGTTTCCTTTTTCCTTTGTTCAAAAACTTAATAACACATTTGAAAAATTTTCTATAAATTTCTACTATTCTCAACTGTAACTTCCGAAAATTATTTGCTGCAAGTTACGGAAGTGTTTTCAAATCAAACTTGTTTCCTTCAAATTAATTTGAAATTCATTCCAGTTCTCCTACATCTATGCTGGACACCATGTCAGCCTTTTGCTCAACTTGAAACATCACAATATTTCTGAATACAAATTTATTTCGCTGGTAGTGAAACTTTCACAACTATAATATAAAAATCGCTTGGCTGATTCGACTTTATTTCGGTTTTATACAGCCCTATATAACACTTTATACTATCGTCACGATTTCAAAACAAAATAAACAAAAAAACCACTGAAGTTAATCTATTGGGTTTGCAGAAAAAATATTTTGAGCCCTTCCTAAAACCTACTCAGAGAATTACGGCACTTTATACGTCACTAGGTCAATTTCACTTACTCCTGGATAGACGTAGATCATATTTCAGATACCAAATAACAAAACTAACAATGTTTCACTCGTGCTGAAAGATTGCTTTCTTCACTTCGTCTTCCCCTGGGGGCGGGAACATACGCTCGCACTCATATTCAGTGATGGACAGCCGCCCTCCTAGCAGCTCACCCCTATTTACAAACATCTCACACTTTCGGGATATGTTGCAACCCAACTGACGCGACCCCTCGATAAGGCGCGGTTCTTCCGCTAAGCTCCGGTGGTGCAACTTTTATCCTTCGCGCTTCTCAAACCACTGCGCCACACTAAAATCGCCCAATATGGCCCAAAACACTCAAATACACGTTACAAGCTCCTCCCTTCACTCGCTAACTTAACGTTACCACAGTGGTGTCGTAAATTTTAGAATTTGGTTTTCTTCTTTTTTTTTTTTTAGCGCCGATCACGACGATGAAGAGGGTTCCAGGGTGGGGGTGTTTTTAATTAAGTATTGGGTTCGTCTGCTAAATCAGTTTGGTTTTGTAAGGGTAGCTAAGAGAAAGCAAAAATAGATTGTTAGCACTATTCCCCTCGATCCCTTTTTTCAGCAAGAATTAATTGCAAGTTGCAAAATGGTTTTACGTGCCTTATTGAAGACGGTACCAAAACAAATATTTTGTGCGTGTTAGCCGGAAGATACGTCTGCGTACGCAGTGCCGCTTTCCGATGTGGCAAACTCATGGAAGCACAATGTGAAACATTCGCAACGTCAGCTACTTTCTTTTTAAAAATCAATAAATGCTTTCCACTGTGACAAAACATTATACTGGTGAACTAAGAAACGTGAAATTTCACATATGTGTAATCCTGATAGCATTCTGCAGAGGCAAATTTCTTGTAAAATTCGTCTGATTACACCACACAGCCAGCCAGCTACCATTATCCTTATTAATGCTCTTCAGTGCTGACAAACCAAGGCTGGGCTGCAGAATTATTTAATCAAACCAACGATACAGAAGACCGAATTCGAACGTGACCCTTGCGAATCTACCTTCCAGCGATTGTTAACCACCGCCGGATATTTCTATCCGGACAGACTACGAATGTCTTGAATGCAGTATCAGTGATATTTCAATTTCAGCGTTATTATTGTTTTAATTTGATTAAGTAAAGACTAGACGACCCGTGCGAAAATTTCGCTAATAAAATGCGATGAATAGTGAGGTTGAATATAATGTCACCAAGTTCAGTCATTACTCTTCATACTCCTACTTCATTTATCGATTTTGGTTAGAAATCCAGGGAAATAAATGGCTCGAAACACAAAAAACATATTTTAGAAATATTGACATTTTTGCGCTTTATGGGTCGAATTACGAAAAATTCCTTTCTTAGAATATAATGTTACCACGGCGGAAACATTAGTCTTTAATACGATATATCATTTATCTATATCAAGGGAAATATAAGGCTCGTGACACAAAAATACGTTGTTGAACAATTTATACTTTTTCCCTTTAATAGTTGAATTCCAAACTCTTCTTTCTTAAAACATGATGTCAGCAAATCTGAGACATTATTCCTCACAATCGTACTTGATTTATCGATTTTGGATAGATATCAAATGAGATAAGTGGCTCGAGACACAAAGAAACGCATTTTAGAAAAATTGACTTTTTTTGCCTTTTATGGGTGGAATTACGAAAAATTCCTTTCTTAAAATATAATGTTACCACGGCGGAGACCTTATTCTTTAATATGATACCTCATTTATCTATATCGGTTAGATATCAAGGGAGATAAATCGCTCGTGACACAAAAATCGGTTATAGAAAAATTTATACTTTTTTTCCTTTAAGGGTTGAATTACAAAAACATTCTTTCTTAAAATATGATTTCACAAAGCTGATACATTACTCCTTATATTCCTACTTCATTTATCGATTTTGGTTAGATATCCAGGGAGATAAATGGCTCGAGATACAAAAAACGCATTTTGGAAAAATTGACATTTTTGCCTTTTAAGGGTCGAATTATGAAAAATTCCTTTCTTAAAATATAATTTTACCACGGTGCAGACCTTATTCTTTAATATGATACCTCATTTATCTGTATCGGTTAGATATTAAGGGATATATATCGCTCGTGACACAAAAATGCGTTATAGAAAAATTTATACTTTTTCCCATTGAGGGTAGAATTCCAAAAACATTCTTTCTTAAAATATGATGTCACAAAGCTGATACAATACTCCTCATAATCCTACCTCATTTATTCTTTTTGGTTAGATATCCTGGGAGATAAATGGCTCAAGATATAAAAAACCCATTTTAGAAAAATTGACATTTTTGCCCTTTAAGGGTCGAATTACGAAAAACTTCTTTCTTAAAATATAATGTTACCACGGCGGAGACCTTAATATTTAATATGATACCTCATTTATCTATATCAGTTAGATATTAAGGGAGACAAATGGCTCGTGACACAAAAACGAATTGCAAAAATATTGATACTTTTGCCCTTTAAGGTTTGAATTCCAAAAAATTTCTGTCTTAATATATAACGTCACTAAAGCGGATATTTTAATCTTTAAAATGATACTTCTTTAAACGATCTCAGATAGGTATCCAGGGAGATATTTGACTCATAACACAGAAAACAGCATTTTAGAAATATTGACATTTTCGCCTTTTAAGGGCCGAATTCCGAAAACTTCATTTCTTAAAATATGATGTGACCAAAGGGAAGACCATAAGCTTTAAAATGACACCTCATTCATTGATTTCGGTGAAGTATGAAGGAAGATACAGGCTTGTGACAAAAAAATACCTTAGAGAAATAATATATATGATAGTGGCATGTATTTACACACAGTAGGTGTAGCCTGGATGCTTTCCACTGCGAAGTAATTTAAATTTGGTGTTTAAATCGATATTAGTAACAAATTATATCAATCAGTGGTTGTTAAAACTCTATCCTAACCACCGATCTACACCAAAGTAATTATAAACATAGGCGGAAAATGTCGCGCTTAATGTTAAACTATTATCGTCACCTGAAATAATTTCGGGAATCTATGCGATTCTGAAACCTTTATGGTCGGACCACGAGTAGAAACTATGTGAGCTAGTACAATAACAGAACTATATTTATTTTATTAATTATAATAGAAAAGTTCTGATAGTCTATCACTTCCTAGGATTTCTTCTGGTTTAAAAGCTGGTACCACTGCACAGACTCATTCAGCAGAGAGCGCTGAGGCCGCGATGTCAGCGCCCAGTGCCACTCGCTGTCCATGTCTGATTGCTGTCGCCTTTCTTACCGCCTGCGCCATCCATCTCTGTCCTACTAGACATAGGAAATCTACAGTTTAACGTGGAATCCGAACCACCGAACATTCTGGCGCATTTCACATACAATAGGCAAGCTGTGCCGGAAGTGAGGGACGGGTTCAGAACTTCTGAAAATCTAACCTCAGACCGAGATTCGAACTGGTGACTTCTCAATCTACTCAGATTATTGGTAGTTGTTCTGTACTGGAAGCAGTATTGGGATGTCCCCCCCCCCCCCTCTTTCCTCCCCCGCACAGAAACTTACCGGGGATCCATCGATTTCCCCATCTGTAGAAATGTTGTGCGTGGATGACTGCAGTTTTTTTTTTGCATATACTATTGTAGATTGTTTGTTTTCTCTGCACGGTAGATAAAAGAACAGGGAAAAACCAGGCTAGGGGACAATCAGGACTACTCTTCCAAAAGAGACCGTTTGTCCCGCGTAATTAAAGATCCGACGAACGAATCATCATGTCACAACGCAGTGCGGAATCGTTTGGGATTTAAGTGATGGGTCTGATACAGAATACGATTGTTTAGGACAAGCTCAGAACACTTCCATCAACGGGGCTCGAACTGAGTGAGGTCGGACATGCCACAACGACTCTACAGTCAGATAATAGTAGTTTTGTTTTGTAACCCGGATAAGAGCTGACCGTCAACTAGTTTTTCGCGTTCAGGTGGAGCTTCCGCGACACTGACCGTTATAACAGGTTGAAGACCGGACGGCAGGTTTGCGTGTGATTGGCGCTTAATGCGTCGCTTCACAGCATATCCAGGTTCACTGTCCGAAAGGGCGTGAAGCCTTCGAATAATCTCTCAACTCTTAGTATCTACATGAATATTATAAATGCGAAAGTAACTCTGGCTCTTTGTCTGTTTGATACATTTTCATGACTAAACGGCTAAACCATATTGATGAAATCTCACAAGAAAATACTACGTATGATTTGGAAGGATGTAGGATACATTTTTCGGAATATATAACATATTTTGTCATGAAATTTTTAGTACTTACGTGTTTGATTCTCTGTTATTTATATCAGTCTTTTTTTTTTTTTTTTTTTTTTTTTTTTTTTTTTTTTTTTTTTTTTTTTTTTTAAATGGCATTCGGCAACGGAGGCCATACAGCCAGCTCAATGTGTATTTTTCCCAATGTATGGACGCCACAGGACGGACAAGACATTCACCCAGACACACAACACTTAACATCCATGCCCGCGGCCGGATTCGAACCGGCGGCCTTCGGCACGTGGAGCTAGCATTCTAGCCCCTACGCTACCGAGGCCGGCATATCAGTCTTTCAGATTTTGTTTACTTCGCAGTCATTTTATATGTGATCTGTTTATAGCTACTGTTTACAGACACAACTTATTGTATAGTATAGATGTCGATTTGTTCTGTATCTTACTATTAATTTGTGTTTACCTAAAAGTATTTGCCATCAACAGAGTGGTATAGAGGCCATATTCACCCGAGTACATGGTTTTTGGGACACCTTATATGTGAACTTACATCGTTCTATATCGAATCCTAGCAATAAAATTCTAAACATTATTAAGCAGCGGGTAACAACTATCTTCTCTTTAAATGTAGAACAGGTGTATTACAAATATAGGGAACAGATCCTACACGTCATGCCTTCTTTCTTGAAAACAAGTAGTATGTTCCGTGAGATAGACAGATATATTTCATCAAACAGTTTTTAAAGATTTCAATTTCTGATTTTCCACACGGACATTAAACAAGGACACAAAACAGTATTACGAAGCGAGTACAGCTTTCCGAAAAGGCAGTCTGAAGAAGTTCACTACTTGTTTTTCTTTTGGAGACACACTAGACGTCTTTCTTGGAGTCACTGAACTTTTTATTTGGAGAAAAGTACTTGTGTTGATTTCTGCTGGCAGCACTACTTCATCTCCTTCCTGCAGTGGAACGTACATATCATATAGGACCATGCACTAGTTACTGTTTTGCAGAAGCAGACTTGTGACTCTTCCAACTTGACCCTCATACAAACAGAATACAGTAGCGAGGATATTATGTTAGTGGCTCACCGGTCTGCGAGTGCGCGGTGAGCAGCAGGGCGGCTGTGAGCAGCAGCAGCAGCAGCCGCGGCGTCATGGCGTCCCGCACTGACGCGCCGCGAGCCCGCGCCGCCTTTATAGCAGCGCTCGCGGACCACCACCACCTAACACTAGCGCCACTCTGCTAACATCACGGTTCACAATACCATTTCTTATAATTACAAAAGTCATACTACAACTTGACGTCTGTTTTGTCAGCACCTTTGATAGTCTGGAGTTCTTCCATATGTGTTATATGCTCCACCCATTTCTTCTCCTTCTTCGCTCGGGCAAAGAAGGAGAGAAAACAAGAAAGAACCTTAAATGCAGAAATTATTAAGCTAAACTAAATACAGTTGTATTTAATTGAAAGAAAACTCTCCTTTTATTTAATTTTGTTTTTATTTATTTATTTGAGACTTGCTTATATACATTTATCACATTATTATTTGTTGAGTATGTATATAAATTCTTTGTGCTTCTCACTCTAAAGCAAGCTACATATAGCTGAACGTGAGAAAAGCATGGTTATTTTAAATGAATACCACAGTATCTTAACATTTGTCTTTGTGCTCATTCGGGAGAACGCCGCCAGTTCGAATCCCCTTCCAGGCATCTAGATTTTGGTTTTCCATTGTTTCCCCAAATCACTCCAGGCGAAAGGCGGGAAAAAAAGAAGTCTTTGTGCCTTATTTATAGGTAATGCTAATCTCACGAGCGATTGGCGCCTTTTGAATTGAAACTGTAGTTCGGTAAATATGCTTGGAATAAATATTGTTGTTCCTTTATCTTTCCCTGCCATTATTTTTGCTTCAGTTTTATTGTTTGATGACTGTTCCATTACATAATATTGGCGGATCTAAATCTCTCAACAAAAACCTATTTTCAGTCTTAAATAACGTAAAGGCATTCCTGGAACTTTTATCGGATTAAAAACATTCTGTGGCAAAATTAACACTGTCATTTGAATCAATCACTGAATAAATTGATTTATATATTCTTTCCTCGCCAGCAATCCAGTTTTCAATTTTTAAATTAATATCGTCAACTACTTCATATCTTATTGCTATAATAGCTCTTTCAAATAACTAATTTCAATTTGTAATGATATTAAGGAAAAACGAAACGGCTTTTAGGAAATATAAATAACAAAGGATTGGGAAAATGACTCATCACTCACCAAAGTTGAAGCCTCGACAAGAGAAACACATATGAGACAAACAAAAACATACACAACATTTCTGTTCTACACCTTATTATTGTTCCAGGGACCAAGTCATTTGGTTCGGGAGGTGTGTAGGAAGAATGAGGTGAGGGACTGAAAGGCGTGGGATTTGGTGGAAGGAGACAAGTTGGATGTTGATAAGCCATGTGAATATACCAGGTGGCTGAGGGTAAGGGATTGTGTGTAACGGAAAGCATGAAAGGATGGGTGAATTTGTCGGTGGCAACCTGAAATCGGAAGTTTTATGGTTATTTACGAAGAATGAGGAGAGGGAATGGACGGCGTATGGAGGGGTACAACACCTTTCGAACTATGAGTATATGACTAGGTCCATAACACATGAATAAGGTGAATCCCGATATATTGTGTATGTTTTTTTTGTCTCATATGTTTCACTCGCCGCAGTTTTCAACTTTGGTGAGTGATGAATCATTTTCCCTATTCATTGTTATTTAATTTGAATTTGTATAATTTTGTTCAGTGTTCCAATAAACTTTACCTGTTGCTGATATTACATAAATAATTTGTCAGTTCAATTTAGTCAGTTACACAATCAATTGGATGAGTGTCTTCAGTAATTCGTAAGAGTTTTTCGGCAAGATGTCTGTTTTCTTCATCATTCGAAAGTTGAACTCTCATATGTGTTCTTAATTGTACTTTCTTCACTTGAGATCAGAGAAATGATTTCATCTGCTGGGAGTTGATTTTCACAACACTGGAAGCCTATGCCTAAAATCTATAGAAATCTAATACACCTTCAAATAATTCTGAATTACGCCCGAGATCTTGCAGTGTAACATCTCATACTTCGAATGACTTTTATGCTTCATTGTACATTCATTCAAAATGATTACACTGTTTTAAATTTTGAACTCGTGCAGATGCTCTTGTTACTTTACAAACTGTAAATTCTTGTTCTGCCACATTTAATGCCAGTTTCAAAGCAGACTAAGCAGTTCATACTCCTTGCATTAATATTGCAGCAATTGCAAAAGATGCCAACGCGAGTACAATTTCTTCCTTACTCGCGTATTTCCCCCATAATCCATTTGAATTCGATGGACTCCAAATTGTTAAAATTATTAGAATAAATTTCTCCAATGCTCTGTGGCTTTGGTCCAAGCAGCTTCTCGAAGTGCCAACTCCAAGTGGTCAATTAATCCTAAACGTTTCACATACTACATATCGATCAAAAAAAAAAAATTAAACGTATCACTCCACGAGTTTCATGCAGTTGCTTTCGGATATAGAAGCATTCAGCATTTATGTATGCCCCATGTACACTCGTCCCCAATGCGTCACTTTTAAAGATTCTTTCGGGACCTTCTGTTGGAGCTAGTAACTTTCTTGGTGGAAAGATTAATCTTGTTGCATTCCATGTGTAATATAATAGTACAACGGCATATTGCAACATTCATGCAAATAGATAATTTGACAAAGCTGGAAAAATGCAGTTAATGTTGCTTTAACAGGTGCTCTTGTAAAAGATACTTGTTGACTATTTTCTAAGTACATTGCCAAACGAACGACTGCTGGTTCTCGATCATGAATTGGAAAACTCAATATTTCCAAACCGCTTCATTGCTATCTGTATTTCTTTCCATTTGATACTGAGATATTTCATTTTTTGGATGTTGTTCTCAGCGTTATCTGGTTATTACAAATACTGGCATATCACTGACTTTGTTAACATATTTAATAGATTTCTTTGAGTTACAGTATACTACATTTATGTATGCTTAAAATATTTTTGGGAGAAACGGAATGTATCGTTCAACGCATTCATTATCTACTTCTACGTATTTCTTGGTTACCTCGCACCAAAAAGATATTTCAGGGACAGTTTCAGCAAATGGAAGAATGGCACAAGTACAGTGGAGACGAAGTGGGAAGAGTTCAAGGAGATAACAAAAAGGGGTGAAGAAATATTTAATCCTAAACAGAAAACAGAGAGAAGTACAAAAGCTTCATACCATAACAGGTAGGTGAAGATGGTGAGATGAGAACATAACAAAGTTAAGAAACAGTAAGGCAGTAGGGAATTCTTGAAACTACTAAACTAGGAATTAATAATATCACAGAAACTGGTTGAGGATGAGTTTATGAAGAATATTGTTGGTGCTGACTGATGCATCTAGAAACTTCCGTGGCTATATCAGAAAAAACTGAGGGGAAAGGAGGGTGTTGAGACAACTATAGATCAGGATGGAGAAGAAGTAACTGAGGATTTAAAAAATGGCAGAGTTATTAAGTAACTGGTTTAGTAAGACCATTAAGAACTATGATTCAACAATGGTAGGGGTATATCAGAAAACGAGCCTATCCGCACAGTTGGAAGTGAACAGACTAGAGAATCTGAATTTTAACATGAAGATATCATGAAGGAACTAAGGAATCTAAAAAAATCATTAAGGGGCCGGTGTGGACAGTATTACTACGCATATCTTAAAGATAGCCGGATGTGATATTGTGCATTACCTTGAAACTCTATTTACATTTAATTTAATTGCAATGGAGCACAGGCTCCGGTGGCAATTTCGCTACACCCCCATCTTCCCCCTATTCTGCACCCACCTACATTTGCCCTCTACAAATTTTATCTTTAAATTCTTTCAACGTTTTCGGTAAATTATTCATCATTTCTCTTGGTAACTCATTCCAATCCCTGACACCCTTAACTAAAAAAGTGAATCTTCCCACACAATTGAGCCTGAAATCGAGTGCCAGCTTGTGGTCATGGTCATCTTTTCCATTCCATGCACTACTTTTCATACCTACTTCAATATCTTTCCATGCCTCATCGCCAGTATCCGCCCTGTACACTCACATGACCCTCCTCATCCTCCTCCTGTCTTGCAATGAATCCCATTCCAGCTCCTTTATCATATCTGTCACTGATTGCATTCTGCGATAATTTCCAGAAACAAATCTAGCAGCCCTTTTTTGAACCTTCTCCAACACCTGTATTTGATACTTAACATGAGGATCCCATACTACACTACCATATTCGAGCAACGGTCTGACCAAAGTTTAGTAACCCAATTCCTTTACTTCTCTCGTACATCCCCTCATTACTCTCTCCAACAAGTGCCGAATTTTGTAACCTTTTCCTACCACCTATCCAATGTGCCCTGCCCAGTTATGCTTGTTATCAAATGAAATGCCGCGATATTGCGTTTCAAGTCTTCAGCAAGCAATTCTTTCCCCACCTTATATTCATAATTAACCTTTTGTTTTTTATTTGTGTATCTAATTAGCTGACTCTTCTTTGCATTTATCTTCATCCCATGTTTACCAACCCAACTAGATTTCCTGTCTAGATTACCCTGCAACTGTTTACAATCCTCTATCGTTTTGATTCTTTTATATAGCATTATGTCATCTGCAAACAATATAATTTCAGATAGTAAACAATCAACACAATTATTCATTACAATAATGAATAGCAATGGTCCCAATACGCTACCCTGTGGCACACCCCATTTTTACTTCCACTTCTTTTGATACTACATTTCCTACCCTAACTTTCTGTTTTCTACCTTTTAAAAATTCTTCTACCCAGCAAATCACTTTCTCATCCACTCCAATGGTTTTTACCTTATTTACTACCATTTTATGGCTTTACTCTGTCAAACGCCTTTGAAAGATCTAGTGCTACACTATCAATTTGTCCATTTCATCTGAAATATCTTGCATATATCCCACCAACTGAGATTCGCATGAATATCCTTGCCTGAAACCATGTTGCCTGCTTGAAAACCATTACGTTCCTCACATATATTTCTGATGTGGTTGCATATCAATCTTTCCATTAATTTACCTACCACTGATGTCAAACTGATTGGCCTGTAATTCTCAACTCTATTTCTCACCCCTCCCTTATGTACCGGTACTACTATTGCACTTTTCCAGTCCTGTGGTAAGCAGCAAGTGTCTAGACTCAATTTAAATAATATTTCAAGATAAGGTACAATGTCACATCCGGCTATCTTTAAGATATCTGTAGTAATATTATCTTCACCAGCCCCTTTATGTTTTTTCAGCTTTCTTATTTCCTTCATGATTTCCTCAGGATGGATATCAAATTTTTTACTATCGTCATTTCTAATTGTGTTGTTAAGCTCGTTCTCCGAATTAGACCCTCCTGTTTCTGATTCATTGTCCCTAATGCTTTCACTAAACCAGTTACTTAAAATCTTGCTTTTCAAATCCTTGTGCCTTCCTTCCATTTGCTGAATTGTTCTGTGAATTATCTTTTCAAATTGAAACCTGTGCCTTTTTATAATTGTATCTATTTCCCCCTTCAATTTTGGCTGCTGGTTCACTGAATCGTCTAATATCCATCAGAACTGCGTCATGATCACTTATTCCTTCAGTTACTTGACACCCCATAAGGTTTTCATCGGGCTTAATTAGAGATATATCCACAATATTTTGTCCCCTAGTGTTTTTCTCAACCACTTGTGTAAATCCTCCTTCTCTTACTGAGAAATTTGCAAATCTTTGTTCCCTTATGTTATTTATCTTTTTCCTTCCCAGTTTACACCTGGTAAATTTAAATCCCCACCAATGATGATGATTCTATTCTCACTCTGAAATCTGAGTATGAATTTAATTTCTCGCCAAAAGCCTCATCTTCATCTGTCATTCTTCCACTGCGTGAAACAGCCAACACTCTGATTTTTTCTTTTTATTACCCGAAGAAATATACCCCAAGTAACTCATGGTCTTGATCTATGAACGCCAGTGAACTGTGGTATTTATACTAACTAGTATTAAAACTCCTCCACCAATTGCTCCTCTATCTCTGCGGTACACTCTGTAACTATCAGGATAAACATCACTGTCTAGTATTTCTTCTTTTAACATACTCTCTACCCTAATTATTACATGTGGTTCGTGTATTTCTATTAAGTTTTCAAATTCTATTAATTTGTTCATTGTACTTCTGCAGTTTACCGTTAACACCTTTACTATTGGCTTTACATCTACCGAATTTATCTCCTCTTTCCCACTTTTACTCCAGTCAGTTATTGTTTCAGCCACTTCATCTATTTCTTTAACATCTGTGACTTTTTCCATCGTGAAACTGCAATCAGTACCACTTTGATGATCTATTTTTGTCCCTTCACCAGCAGCCCCTAATCTAAATAAGGCACAGTCCTGACCCACCATCACTGGAAATGGGCTCCCTCACTGATTTAGCTAACAACTCAGAAAGTACTCCCTTCTCCCCTCTATTTAGGTGTAGGCCCAATGGTGTTCACAGACACAACCCCCAACACAGAACTAATGCCTTTCCCAAGTATCATATTCGTTTCCACATTAACCCGCCTCACAGCATAGTTCAATTGTGGCCGGTCATGGCGTCTTAGGACCTGCATGAGCTCCACCCTGGTATGCTATGTCTCCTTCACCACGTTACTCAGTCACTCTCTATACTATAACTCGCGTTTCTATCAATACTATTTCCCGCACCTCCCACTATCACTACTCTATCGTCTTTAGTGAAACCCCTACAAAGTGAACCTATATCCTCTATTACCTGACCTAATGTTGCACTAGGTTTGAAAAAAAATCTTGTTACCTGGTATCCTGTACCTAACTATCCTTCAGAAGAGGGCCTACACCTCTCCCATGGCTACTACCTAATAGCAGAACCCTTTTTTTCCCATGGTTGCCCCGCACGCCCTTATTCCTAAAGGTCTGCTGCATCTTACCTACTCCTACATCTACATGAGGCTCTTCTCCTCCTGACTCTGGCAACAGGTCAAACCTATTTTTTCCCACAATTACTGAAGTGTCTGGCTTCTTCATCCTGTTAACTATATTTCTCCTACGACCTGTTACCAGCTCCCACCCATCCTTCTCAACTTCCTCCAACCCACTATCTCTACTTTCTGCCTCTACAGCATGAGCCTCGATAAGCTCAGCCCCCAAAGGCTGTGCCTGTGCAGTTTGAACCTCCACAGGCTGGACTTCCACAGGTTGAGTCTCCACAGGTTGAGCCCCCACAGGCTGAACCTCCACAGGCGGGGCCACCACAGACCACGCCTCCACAGGACGAGCAAAAGAACCCTGATCCTTTCACGCAACTCCCTAATCGTTTCGCCCATCTCCCACATCCTATCATCCCTAAGACAAAGTGAACAAAACCATGGGAGAGCCTCATTTATTTCCCCCGTTTCCTCTTCCCCCACATGTCCAGTGAAACCACTTCTTACACCAACTACAACCCATCCCCTTGGCAACATATCTACCACAGACGCAAGGGCGGATCCAGGAAGGGGGGGCTAGGGAGCTCAAGGCCCCCCCCCCCAAAAAAGTATCTAGGTCCATCTACGACACTGTAATTTTTGAGACCTTTCCTTTTTTTTTCTTTACGGATTTTGAGGCCCGAGGAGACTATAAATACTACCTTTTGCCCGACTCAGCCCCCCCCCCCAATTACCAAACTCCACTGAATGCAAGTCCCCCCAACCAAAATCCACTCAAGCCAAGCGCCCCCCAAACCAAAGTCCGCTCAAGCCCCTTCCAAACCAAAATCCTGGATCCGCCCCTGGAAATGCGCCACAGTTTCCAGTCATTATTTTCCCAAATACTTCAACCATCTTCTAAACAAACCTTAAATTTATTTGATAAAGTAGTCTTTTAAAGTTTATATTATATTTTAACGTTTTTTATTAAATATGGTAGGCGCTATACTCGACTAACTTTTGAATATTAATATATATATAATTTAATTGAAGTTTTATGAATAATGACTAGGTAACTAAACTACTTCAGAACCAATGAATAAAACATTAGCTAATTAATTTCTTAACAAACTTAAGATGGAAGGTTGATACTATTTAGTGCTAATGTGGATAACAACTAATTTGTTACTTATGACAGTTTTTTTTTTAAAGAAAGGGAGGAAGTTTTTTTAATATAGATATTAGATGGAAATTAAACACAATTAAATTTCAGGCAGAACAGGTTAGTTATTAGAACGTACGTTTTTGTTTTCGTATATTTGATTTCGATAGTGGAACTTAAAAATAACGTGTTGTATTAACCTAATGTGAATAACTAAATGCTATATATGAATACTTATGTTTATTATTTCCAGTTGACTTTATTACCATTCCGGAACTAATTAATTAAGAAACTGTGTTATTTTAAGCCTAATAAAGCCTTAATATAGGACAATACAAAAAACGTTAACAATCGCAATTCAAACCAGTGATTAGAAATTTTTTTTATGGTATATAAGAAATTTAACACTACAAAATAACTTAAACTGCTATTTTTACCTATGCTATAGTATTATAATTAATCTTACTATCAAGTTTATGCTAAATTTAATTCAGTAAAACGTGCAATAATTAGCAATAACGTTAACAATAATGACGCGAAATTTAATAACTGTTATTTATGGTGAAATCTTAAATAATTTTCTCATTAGCAATAATCCTAAGAATTTACATGATAATTAAAGATTTTAAAATAATTTAGTCTACATAAACTTAACTGATGAATGCAAAATGTTTGATGAGCAGCTCTCCACAGACACAGCCAATCGATCGCACAACCAGAGGAATAAAAAAAAAAAAAAAAAAAAAAAAAAATATATTTGTTACTGAATACTTACTACGTGAATGGAAAAGGGTGATAGTAGTGCCGGAACATAAAAGTGGGGTGACAAATAGTGTGACATCAGCCGTAGGTAAATTAATGGAGAGACTAATAGGCAACCATATCAGACGTGTCTGTGACGAACGTAAGTGGTTTTCGACTCGGTAATGATATTCATGCGAATATCAGTTAATAGGCTATACGCAATAATAAACTCGTAATACGCTACTAACCTCGCACTTGGCGGGCTCGTTATTTTTATCACACATTTTAAATTCCCACAAAAATCAACAATAGACGACCGCAGCTGCTCGCTTTTAACGTGACAAGCAGTGGGAAAGGAACGACACGACAACAGAGCGTCGCAACAATGACTCAGTTTCGTATCTTATTATTCTTTTACCAAGTGATATCCATAAACCTCGACTGATTAGCCTCTGATTCTTTAAACCTTTACCTCAGCTCATTCAAACTCTATCCCTCATTGATACCGGCTTCTGGTGTCCCTCACCGACAAACATCACACTATTCAAGTCTAACCTCTGAACCAAGTATATACGCTGCCCATTTCACTTAGTAATCATTAATCACAATCTTTAGGAACATAAATCCTATTATTCGCAGTAACTCTAGTACTATCAGCCTATTTGTCTAAGATATGCACACCAGTACCTTTAATCGGAGGTTATCAATCAATTACGTGTGTAATCGTAAGTTTTCCCGGCGGATCTGTTGCTTGCAGATTTCTCGGGCGCGCAGCTGGGTCAATTGATCGTAGATGTACGAATTTTCGATGGCGTAACATGCCATCATCTTCAGGTAGCGTCCACTGGTCGGCGTGAGGAGTGCAGTCTGCCTATCATCCTGGACAGTGGACGCTACCTGAAGATGATGGCATGTTACGCTATCGAAAATTCGTACATCTACGATCAATTGACCCAGCTGCACGCCAGAGATATCTTCAAGCAATCAATTACCTCTCCTTCTTGAATTTCTAATTTTCTGATACCATCATTAATACATCTCCTGAAGTTCTATTAAACCTGCAACTTGTTTTTTTACCACCGATCTTAAAAGCATATAACCTGTGGATTATGAAATCTTTCACTTTGAATACTCCGATAAGTAGCCAGTAATATCACAGTCCTCCTCGTTCAAATCTGAATCGCATAACCCCTAGTTTAAACTCAAACACCTCTGTAAACAACAAGCTGTTTAGGAAAGAAGGTTTCTCACACAATCCATGCATTTCCCGAGAATTCGCGAGATCTTGAAAAACAGCGTTGCACAGAAAACTCGAGAGGCAGGCCTATAAAGATCCAAAAGTCACTTCCGACGACAGGAGATTCAAACATTTGTCTCAAGAATTTCTTTACTGCTAACCGTGAAATTCTAATGACACCACGCTCCATTATTGCCTGAAAATATTATTATATGTATTAAAACTGTTGTTATTCTTGATAATGCTGTTATTAATATTATGGCAAATGTCTTCCGTTTCACAATGTTTAAATTGAAAATTGATTTCTTTGCATAGGATTATTAAAATTAGAAATTAGTCTGTTTATGTAGTATGAGTATTAGTCTATTTAATATAGTTTATCAGTTCAGATTTTTTTTTAACTCCTCGTCGACAGCTAAGGTCATTAGAAGCGGGATGGGACTGGTGACTAGGAACGGGAAGGAATTCGGCCATGGCCTTTTTGAAGGAAGCATCCCGGCATTCGCCTGGAGTGATTTGGGGAAACCATGAAAAACCCAAATCTGGATGGCGGGACTGGGATTCGAACCCGCGTCCTCCCGAATGCGAGGCGGGAATGTTAACCGTTCACCCACCACGCTCGGTCCGATATTTTTGTTATTACGGCAAGAAATTGGAATGGGTAGAATCAGTCGTGTATCTGGGAAGCAAAGTAACTACCAATGGGAAGATGGAGGAAGAAATAAGTCAGAGAGCGGATATTTGTATCAGCAGATAAAGGGCGTAATCCGGATGTGGAATATAGGGAAGGATGTCAAAATTCTGCTCTATAAAGTATATTACCAGCCCATATTGACTTACGGGTCTGAAACATGGACTTGGGCAAAAAGAGATATTAGCAGATTGCGGATGGCAAAGATGAGGTTTCTGATAGAGAATGTCACGAGGAAAGACAAAATTAGAAATGAAAACATCAGGGAGAGACTGCAAGTGGAAGCATTAGAAGAGATGGTAAGGAGGAAAAGATTGGTTGGGACATGTTATGTGGATGGAGGAGGAGATGATGCCGAAAGTAGCACAGATGGATGGACCAAGTGAAGAAAGGTGCAGAGGCTAAGGGAGTCGTTTGGAGGAAAGTAATGTAAGAAAAACCCTTGGAAGAGGATGTGCAAGATGACCCGTAAAAGCGGAAACATTTGATGATGATGATGATGTCTCCCGCAACTTAAATCACGTGGATTGTTAACGTTCCGACGTCTCCTGTAAGTCGATAATATCACGAAAACACACCGTAACACATAGTTCTAACCTGTGTAATAAGTCGCGTTTCCAAGGCGACGCAGTGTGCACAGATAAAGCGAGGGCTATTTTTAGGCGAGCGGAAGCCGCGAGCCCGTTCGTTAAACCACCCGTTGCGCTGTTGACAATAACATCAGGGACAGCCAACCTACAGACAATAGTGACCCGCCACTCGGATATTCTTGTATCCTGTTGCATGGAATGCTGCTCGGAGGTGGAGTGGAGACGAGACACTTCTGGACTGTATGTCTAGGTGAGAGGAGGGACTGGGAGACCACCGCCATCCTCTGTGGGCCTGAGGTTCATTTCCCGTCCCCGGCAGTGAACAGTGCGCGGACACGGTAATGTGCCTATAAAAGTGAAACTTATTGCAACATATCAAGAGCCCGGAAAATACCCCTGAGAAGCTACCCTGATTAGCTGGATACTTGTTTAAAATATTCAACTGAGCTAACCATCCGTAAAACTTCACATGTCAAATTCGTGTCTTTAGTTTGGTCAATAAAGTCATGTCTTTTGTGAACCCATTTTCTTTATGGTCTTGTAACCCCTGAGACGTGTCATGTGCGAGGCTTAATATTAACATGTTGATTAAGAAAAGTTTCAATTGCTGACGCCATACAGGGTGTCTAATAAGTTTCAAAGTAGAGCCACCCCCACCAAAAGAGAATATTACACCTGTAAGTTTCTTCTTCCGAATAACGCGATGCCGTGGCCGCTCGAACGCTAAAATCACGATAAACATTCCGACTGCGATAAGTAATTTTCCTTTGAATAGATATTAATTTGTAGGCCCTTTTGTATTAATTTTTCAGCGTTTCGACATTACAAAAAATTAGAGATATCCTAATTTATTTATTGGGCCATGGGCTCTACCTCATTCAAAAGCCCTCATAATCCGACCAGCAGAATTTCCACAAACCGCGTTCTCCGAAAAATGGATACTAATTTTCTAACACTTTAATATTAAATAACCTCAGATTTCCGATTTATCATCCAAAGAAGACAGACCCTATTGACCAGCGGCTGCACATTATCTTAAACCCCTTCCAAAATCCAACCAGTACTTTTTGCTCCAATCCCATTCATCTAAACGGACAGACATATACAAATTTTGATAATAATTGATTCTTTCTCTGTAACTTTTGAACAATGACCCAAAATAATTTAATCAAAAATATCTTAAAAATATAGATTTTCTTTCGTTTTTTTTTTAATTTTGCAGATGGTTAACAGACAGAGTCTTACATATAATATATAAGGTTATTATTTTGGGTTATTTTATTTTACATTTTTAATTGGTATTAATTATTAATAATGGAATAAATTTCATTTAAATTTCAAAACGTAACTATTTTTTTATTTATAAACAGGAGCAGCGGACATTAGATGATTTACTTTTAAACTTTAAACAATCAAAATTAAAAAAGCAACATCTTTGTCCTACAAGCATGGTCAGTAAAATATGATATCCTCTATTATAGGCCGATATTATCAAGCTTTTTAAAAATTAAGGAATTTGACAAACAAAATCACGAAATGAAATTGTTCGTCATTATAAATGCTTCTACATGGATCACTCTACATTTCAGTTAAAAACTCCTATGAATGAAGGTGATTCTAGTTCAGACACTGTTCAGAATCGTGTGATGTGATGTAGTTCTTGGCGTGGAGACCAACACTAACTATCGTAGTCCTCAGTCAGATACCTTGCAGTCTGAAAACCACCTAAGTTCACAAGAAACTGTAAACCTCTAACACTTATTTCTGGCCAGTGTCCGAAGCTAGCAGCTGGTACGTCACTCAATCCAAATCCTCACCCGACGTGCCGCTCCATCCCTCGAAGCCGCGGTTCATTCAGTCTTCTCCTCATCATTTATTTCATCTGCCAGTCGTACCCCGACCCAGTTTTGGGCATCGTCCGGATATGTAGCACATGTAGACGAATATTAACTTAAACTAAAAAATTCTGCTAGTGGCTAAGTCCATTACCTTCTTCAACCTATTCGAAAAATTACTTCATTCCGTGTTTTCGTGATTGGCCAGATAAATCGTGTAATTTCGGTTGTTTCTGAAGTGGGTCGACTATTGGCTTCTCTCTCACTCTGATAGTTTGTTTCTGCCTTACATCATGTACGTGTCGCACATCTTGGAAAAATAAAGTCTATACTGTCTCTGCCGAGTCTTCTTCGTAAATCTGCGTAATTGGTATTTTGGCACGTACGTCCGAATCCGCTACAGCTCCTCACAGACGCTGATTTGACTGTGAGTGGTGTGCACTAGCCATTTATCTTCGTCTGACTCATTGTTGTGTGGCTGATAGGTCCTTTCTCTCCTTTCTTGCTCTGTTGTGTCCCCATATCAGATAAGAAATGTCGACCATCACTCTCAAAGAGATCGTTGACTCAACGAGTTTATCTGTCTACACACTGAGTGTCCCTTATTGGTTCATGAAGTTACGTTGATCCTGCCCACACTAGTATTTATTAAATTAAATGTGTGGAAATGGTAACACCACAATAAGCAGCCTACCTTTCTGAGTTACGATTGCAAAATATTTCCACAGACAGCTCGTTATCTTATGTTAATCCCACTGCAATTAGATTAAAGTTGGTTTATCTGTGTTAGATTATGAAAACACACGATCGTCAGATATTTTCGGCTCAGGAACGTTTGAAAATACTCCACTTCAAGTTAGTGAATGCAGTTTAGGATATTCGAACCCACTCCTTGTATCTTAACAGATTGACACAGCCAGACAAGAGTTGCCCATAGGTCAGATCACGCTTATTTGGTTTAATTCAGATGTTGTTGTGTTAGGCTATTTTGACGGAATGACAATTTCCTTTCTTCGATTCATGCCATTTCTAACTGAACAGGTGCAGTAGTTCTTGTCTACTGTGGATTATATGGCAATGCGAGTGGGACATCAAACTGTAAAACTCAGCAACACCCGATAACTGAAAACCGCATCCAGACTTTGGAACTAAGATTGTATGATGTGAAGATCAGAGACAGATGTCCAGGAGGTTCGGGGACATTTATCGGAGAGAATTATGAGGGAATGTTACAGACAAGTAAGGGAACTGGGTTATAACACCTTGGTCAGGCCATTGCTTGAACATGGCTGAGTTGTATGGGACCCTCATTTGGGGTATCGAATATAGGGGTTTAATTTGTTTGTGGATATTACCGCAGAACACAATCAGTAACTGATATGAAAAAGTAGCTGGATTAGGGTTGATTGGCAGACATAGGGAGGGTGAACAGTTGTTGGGTGTGTTCGAGGTTTATGTTGGTGATGGAGCTTGAAAGATATGGTGGAAGAATTAAGAGTAGTGCATAGAAGAGAAAAGATGACCATGACAACAAGCTGACACTCCATTTTAGGCGTAAGGGAGTCGTAAAATTTTCTCATTCAGGTAAGTGATTCAAGAATTGGAATAGATTAGCAAGATCAGTGACGAATAATTTATCAAAACGCTGAAAGAATCTAAAATTAAAATTGATGAAGGTAAAAAGTGGGTGGAAGGGCAGTTACACTCGAAGAGACTGAGCGTGGTGGGTAATCGGTTAATGTTCTGGCCTCGCATACCCGTCCGGGCATCCAGATTTGGGTTTTCCATGGTTTCCCAAATAACGCCAGGTGAATGCAGGGATGCTTCCATTAAAAGGTCATGGCCGAATTCCTTCCCGTTCCTTGTCCCCAGTCCCATCCCGCCTCTATTGACCTCGACGTCTACGAGGCGTAAAGCGATAAGTAAAAAATATAATAAAAAATATGTACACTCGAATAATCGAGTTAAAAACAAAACGGAAAGATGTAAAATGGATGTGTAGGGATATAGCCACCGAAGCATGTGCTGGTTTGTCGAGAACACCATGGAGCATACTTTTTTCAAATTTTATGTGTGGTGCTGAAAATGTAATTTTAATTGCTCCATAGTGGGTTGATAAACAAATAAAATGTAATTTGGTATTGAATATATTTTATTCTTCACGTGTTTAGATATTAACCGTTGCTTAGTTTCAGATTTATTAACATTTTATAAATTGAAACTAGAGCTGGATGTTATGTAACATGTATTTGTTGGTAACATAATAAATGTGATGAATGTACATTTCGATTGGAACACAAGAAATGTCCGGCATGACTTAAAGAGAAAACGTATTCACTAACTCATTGTGATTGTAGTAATTTAAAATTCGATGTTGCCACGCCTCTATCATGATTAGGCCGTACGACAAACAGATCCAACCAAGCTGACTTACTGAAAAAAAACACGGTCATTCAGTTTTCCTATCGGACAACGTATCCTTAATTCAGTCCATCTGCGGTTGCCTCCAAAGTTCAACGTGATCACTCGACTTGACGCTCACTTGGCATTTGCTGTGTTTCTTTTAGAATTTATCCAAGAATTTCAAATATGGGAATTCCTCCACTATTTAAGTATACTCGTTTTTTAGGTACGTGATTATGATTCAGTATACGTTCGTGGGGGGTGTGCCTATCTGCGTGGTTACGGCTGTGTGTGTGGTGTCGATGAGACGCGGTGGTATGTTTTCCACTGACTGGACCACTAACTGTCTCGAGTCTCGACTAATGAGCAACATCTCTGCTGGGAGAGGTCACCCTGGGGCTCTTCCCTCTCGCACGACAGCGTTACCAAGGGATACGAGCCATGGAGGAAAGAAATATATGCAGACGAAATACCGCTTATTCTACGACGCCGCCTCACATTTGTGACAGAACATCTCGAAAACTAAACAGGATATCAAAAAAAAATATTTTAATTTTTTATTTGTCTCATCGAGTTACATAATAATCCATCATCAGATTGTGGCGTCACGTTTATCCTAGAGTCCCTTGAGGTTTTTGTACATATTCCCCGTTTCTGTATGGATAAGTAAAATGGCGGCCACGCCTCCCCACTCCTCCTCCGCCCGTCATCACTTCAATGAGTGGTGAAGTTCCCTTGCGTCGTCTCCATATATTTCTTTCCTCCATGATACGAGCCAGACTGTTAATAAATATATCTGTAACCAACTGTTAATAAACATGCTATGTCTACGCAATTGTTTCATAATCGACCACGTCAGTCTAATTTTGTAACGTTGTAAAAGATGTGTCATTTCTCATTTGCCGATCTTTCGTAGGTTTCAAAGTATATTGACAGATGCTTATTAATCTAACTCTTTACAGATCTTTAAGGATAAATGACCTGTCAGCTTTATGTTTTCATTTGTGTACAATCTTGCTATAATATACTTAAATCATGGTGAATAAGTCAGTATCAAATCAAATATTAAATAACTTTAAATTTGTGTTGCAAAGTTAATTAGTCAGTTGTAAGTGACAAGCCCCCCGGCACCATGCTTGATGAGTTGGCACAAGTTCGAAAATTAGCCAGCTACCAGCGTCGTGAAACCCTTCGACATCAAATTTTGGCAAATAAGAGAGCTCGAGGAAGACAAATAAGGTTATTTAAGCTTAGAACAACTTTCATCATACTCCCTTCGGATGTAATGTGTTTGCGGCCGCAATAGCGCGTCTAATTCTTATGCATTAGAAAGGCGTTACAGAAGGACAGACATTTAAGACATCCTAAATTTTACACCATACGAGAACGCATGACTCGAACATGGTCGAAAGAAAATAGCACTTATATGCAATAGTCATGTTGTCTAAAACTATTAATGCAAAATATTTCCATTTGTATTATAAACCAAACAAATTAACAGAAATTTGTCACTTTTAAGCTTTTTTTTTTTTCTTTCTTTTTGCTGCCACTATTTCATTGATCAAATTTCTTGATTTGTTGAATAAAGGACCCGTTATCTCCACATCTAAACATTCCGCAGTAAATTATATTTTTTTAAATTTTCTTTTTTCACATTTATCATTATAATTCAGCCTACATTAATCCTCTAGACACAAGCACATTATATCGACCTTCCTCCCTATTCTATCGTACATTCCTCCTAAATACCGAATTGTTTGTTAGGAATTACAATGTGAAAGTCTGATAAACTTACTTTTTGTTAACAGTGAACTTTCGTTGTAGCTTCATACTAAATATAGTTGAGTATTTTATAAGAAATAATCGTTTATAAGAAATAGTAGTTAAAATGTGTTTATTTAAATTTAATACTTTACTTAAATGTAATACTTAGGTTATATTTAGTGAGGACGTCACAAATATAAAAAAAAAGCCTGCTAAAAAGAAACGTTTCCAAGAAGGAAATGGAACTAGCTTTCCAGGAGCATCACGGCTGTTTAAAAGGATCCATCTATTTTATTAGCCAAGTCCCATATTCATACATGTTAGAATCACGAAAATCCTTAAATGAACGTCCACAATTTGTGAGATCTGTGGCCACAGTTTTCACGTATCTCTCGTTAAAACTAAATTCCCACAGACCGGAAGTGTTCTTCGCCGCATTTGCAATAAATTTTAAGCGTCACTGTTATCGTTAAATATGTTCTTTTGAGAGCTCAGGAAGTGGTAACAGCCTTCTCGCTGGAACCAGATTTCGCTGAGACCTCGAGATGGCAGAGATAAGCCGTGGCTGAGCGTGCACGCGAGTCTTGTATTGGCAGCTCAACTACCTGCTCTGAATACTCTGGTTTCAGTGCTAAAGATGCAAGCGCCACATTGAATCATTTCTTTCTAATGTAAATAATGAAGCAATGTAAAGATTATTGGTTTTCATTCAGACAAAATTATTTCGCAGGAATGTTTAGTAGTCAAAGTACTTTATTAACACAAAATCTTCACAGGTTTGCCACCGGATGATATTTTCAAAGGACAAGCTTTCGGCGGCTTGCACTGCCGCCATCAACGGGTCCATTGTACTTAAGAGAACAACAAGAACTGAACTAGGTGGCGGCACCGCAGCGGGCCAGGATAGTATCGTCTTCTGATTGGCTGACTACAATGCCCATCTCCATTCTATGTCTGTAATTGTCCTTTGAAAATATCATCCGGCGGCAAACCTGTGAAGATTTTGTGTCGAAGATACGCCGGGAAAGCCTTGTTTCTCATATTAAAGTACTTTTTTGATATTATCCATTGTATATAAGAGGTTTACACAAGTATACCTTAGAAATTAATAGATCAGTTGCACTTATATTCACGAGAAGACAGAAAATTTGTCGATTCATCAGATCATAACATTTTTTGCGTGCCAACTGCATTCCCAGAAGCGTGCAGATGCTGTTCCGGTAAAATAACTAGACGCGGGAACGCAGTGGAATATATTCATGATTCACTATACACGCCGAAATATAAGCGTTTCCAGATTTAACAGACCACAAAGCAAGGAAGTGTAGGTCTGAAAGCAGGTTTTGCTCGCTGTTACAGCCGTGTCAGGCAGGACGAGTAGTCTGCTCCAGATAACAGTCGATGTACCACCATCTACATTTTACTTCTAAACAAACCCACGAAAACACTGCGCTCGTCTTAACACGGCTGACTTACCTTTGTTTCTACTTCAGAACCTCCTAGTCGATCAAACACGAAATATTAGTGAACTTGAGATATTTCTTATGTCTCGCAATCTTTCTCTAGAGGTTAACAAACAGTGTAACAGTGTCCTCATTATGTCACTACCAGAACGCTGTAAGCGGAACTTCGGGATTTCCAGCTGTTATATAAATGCGTTGCAAGACTGATCTACAGACATTATTCCGCTATAAGCGATAACCACTAACCACTAGGATCTCAGTGAATATTACCCTGTTGTTCTCAGAACTAAGTTTAACTTCCTTTTTACCAAGGGTGGTGGGTGAGCGATAACACTCTGACCTCGCATTCTGGAGGACGCTGATTCCGTAGGGTTTCCCTTGGTTTCACCAAATCACTCCAGGTGAATGCCAGGATGGTTCCTTTAAAAGGTTATGGCTGAATTCCTTCCCGTTCCTTGCCCCCACTCCTTCCCCGTCTCTAATGACCTCTACGTCGACGAGGCTATAAGCAGCGGAATTGCTTTTAATGTACAACTAGTTTTAACGCCCGCCAAAAACGACGGGCCATCTATGATGGTAGTAGGAATTTATTCCGGAAAAGCTTGTAACGAAAAACGAATAACGATTTTTTTATGATATTTTTAGTGATATTAGTACCTTACTCTGGTTAGATTATCGGAGTATTTGGCTAGGATTTTTTTTTAAATGAATGCATTTTACTTTAAATGACAGAAATCATAATGTAACATTTATTTGACTGATACATTTCGCGATTACCTACGTTTCGTGTAAACTTTCACTGAGTTTTTAATAAACTTCATTGTTTCTTACTTTCTGCCAAAAAAATTCTTAGGTTATGTTTTAACCTAGTTCTTATAACTGATACAGATAACCTCTTCAGTCCCGAGGTATCATATATGATACCTCCAAAAAAAAATTTTCTTGGGCCACTGCACAGCTGAACATTTTCTGGCCTATCGTATCATCTACAATATACATCGCGCTTCTCACAGCTCATATGTTCGATCTTCTGCTTTTGGCAGCCCTGATTGGAAACTTGGGATCCTGCAGCTGTACAACATGAATCGTCGAAATAAAGGTAAAGACGTATATTTTTTCCATGAAATAAAGTAACATGAAGCAGTAAAGTTGTGTGTATAATTTTCCTACTTGGCTCCCGAGGTATCATATATATACCATCTATAAAAAATTATGGTCATCATTGTTAACGAGCATTAACACAAAGTAAATAACACAATAGTAGTTCTCTTGCGCTTTTATTATGAGCTCGGGCCTGAAGAGGATAATATAGCGCAAACATCGAATACACTTCTCCTTACATGAATTTCTGCATCTAGTTGTCGTAAATAAACAAAAAGCAACATGTAAATTTTAACGAACGTACGATTGTAACTTTGAAACGCATGATTGCCTCACATTAATTTTTTTTTTATTCCTGCTCTTCGTATGTTTATGCAGTTACTTCCATAACAGCCATTTTTTCTGTCATCGCAATCACCCTTTCTTTTAACACTATAAGTGCAAGAAAAATCAAATTCAATTATTTATTTGAAATGTACACTTCCTTTTAACAGTATAAGCGCAAATAAAGTCAGTGCAGTTGGATTTTACTGATTAGCCAAGCAGCGCTGTAACTAACACTTCGGCTATTATCGAGAATCGTCGAAGGCCGCCGATCCATGGAGGTAGCGCGCAGTCTCCAGGCAACGCGTTTTATTAAAGAGGAGAACCAGGTGGGCCGTGCGGGAATGATATAGGATGAATAGCGAGGCTGGTATTTCGTAGTAGGGTAAAAAAGAATCGATTAATTTGTAGCAATTGTTTAGTTGTTATCTCAAATAGATATGTAGCAAAAAACTTACGAAACAATTAGAAAACACTTTTGGACACGTTAAACATACGTATGACACAATGTCGTAGTAATTTTCAACACTATGTAATTTACATAAGAATTTACATGTAAATGATATAAAATACTTACATTAAAAATTTAATTACAAATTATTTACATTACAAAACCGTTTTAGTACACAATATTCGAAGTTAAAATATGATCATCAATAACTTTTTGATGAAATGTTTCCGAAACAGAAGCAAAAATATCTTAAAAGCACCTTACTCTAGAAAAGGCCGCCTGTAACAGTCCATGAGAGAAATCAAGACAGTTATGTGCAGTCCAGCCCTGCCCGGGTGAAGGAAATAATTTACCTTTAAATGGAGACTACAAGTAATCTGTAGATTCTTTTATCTTAGCTTTCCGACGTCACATAAATATAAAACACTCCTAAAAACATTTCACTTCGTAGATATGGAGCATATATTTTTCGAAACCTCATCAAAATTCTATCTGTATTTTTCCCGAAAATCGCGTTGGACGAAAAATTGATATTAATTTCCTAACCCTTATATCTTAATTCCTCAGTGTTGTGACATCACATCAAAATGAAACACCCTGTTTTAATGTTGGGACTGTGGACCATACATCATACGAAATCGCATCAAAATACTACCTGTAGCTTCTGCATGAATCACATTCAACTAAAAATGGGCACTCACTGTACAAGTTTCCGATTTCACATCAAAATGAAACCTACCTTGTTTTACCCTCAATACCAAGTGCTGCACATAAAAATCCAATCAGTAGTTTTTGCAGGGATCCTGTTCATCGAAACATTCCTGTAGGCCGCAGACAGTGTCCAAACTCATTCTTTTTTTTTCAAAAAATATCTTAAATTTGTTGAGTTTCCTCCGGTTATATTTATACAGTAACCACGACAAAGCCGCAGCGATAGAGCCTGGTAACATTGCGTCCCTCCGAGATAAATTAACATTGGTGTTACTCGTTGACAGGAGCACAGAACGAAAAGAAAACCATGTATTGATAATACTGCACGTTCTTACGTTCTTTGCGCAATCCAAATATACCGCAAAGAATTCAAAAAGAGAGGTTAAATAAGTGGCTGACGGCTTTATTATAATTAGAACCATATAATCACATTTTATCGAAGGTATAAACTCGACCCAATTTAATTTAATTGCGACGGAGCGCTCGCTCCAGAGGCAATTTCCCTACATACTTACTTTCCCCCAATCTTGTACCTGCCTATTTTTGCCCTCTACGAATGTTCATTTTAAATTCTTTCAGCCGTTTTGGCAAAATTATTCATAAATTCCCTTGGTAATTTAATACATCCTTATGCCAGAAACAAATGGCGATGTAATTACTTCAGAAAATTTGTGTGATACTGATGTAAAATTTGGTTTATATGCTTTGAAGAAATGTAAATCAACTTGTAGATGGCAATGTTTAAGAAATGAATAGTGGCAAACCGTTTACCATTGACAGGTATGTAAAATGCGATGTGCTGTACTTGTGTATGTTACACTTAGATATAGTAAGTACCTGGTCTTCCAGAAATCATCACAAAGATGTCTTGTAATAGCCTTGAAAACCTACGCAACCGCTATCATCTAAATATACAGGGTGTCCCAGAATTATCTTCACCACTTTGACATTGAATAAATTATGTTTGGAACGAGATATCACAATGCAGGTTTTTGCACTTTGAAGAGTATCTTTCAAAGTTTTGTTTCTGTCTCTAGAACATTTCAACGTGTGCACCATTTGTTGCCCGTACAATATCAAAGCGATATTCAATTTCTTGCCAAGTTCTTTGGAGCATCCCTTGATTAACTGTCGTAATTGCTGCAGAAATCCTCTGTCTGAGATTAGCCAAATTTCTAACCGGGGTTTGATACACGATGTCTTTTACGTATCCCCAAAGAAAGAAATCCAAGGGGGTTATGTCAGGTGAATGAGGCAGCCGGTCTATTGGACCCCCCTCTTCCTATCCACCGACCAGGAAATTGTTTATCTAGAAAATCACGGACATCATGAGCCCAGTGCGGAGGTGCGCCATCCTGCTGGAAGATGACTGTCGGTTGAAGGACACTGAGCTTTTTCCTGCGGGGTGTACATTTTCAATAAATGTGATGTAAGTACCTACTTGTCAGCAAACCGCACCTGAAATGAAACAGAAAAAAACTTTGAGAGATACTCTGTAACATGCAAAAAACTGCATTGTGATATCTCGTTCCAAACATAATTTATTCAATGTTAAAGTTGTAAAGATAATTCTGGGACACCCTGTATTAGTACGCTTCACAATCACTTCTGCCACAATCATCACGTTGTGTCCCGAAGATAACAAATCTATAATAATATTATAAATGCGTCTGTCGATCTGTCTTTATGTCTGTCTGTTTGTTACGTTTCTTGGACTAAACGGCTAAGCCGATCGTGATGAAATTTGACAAGGAGATGTGATTTGGCATCAGGATGTGCATAGTATACTTTCTCTGTATAAATAATACATATTGTCACGTAATTTTGAAAAATTACCGAAACAACAATAGACAGACGCTTAGGATGTGACGAGTATGCAGTACTTTTATCATAGTGTGGGCTGGTGGCTCAGTGGTTAACGCGTGGTTGACAAATGTTTGGACCGTGGTCTTCTGTTTAAATCCCCGCTAACAGCTCCAAGATTTTGAGGAAAACTATCAAGATGACTAAAAATAAAATGCACTTTGATGCTCATATTCACGCCAATATCACGAAATCTGAACAAAAAGTTTTACGCTTGTGATTCAAATGGTTCGGAGATTCGTTATCAGCTAATCAATGATATTACAATCCATCTGTAGTTGTCACCGTGAATTAAAAACTTCATATTTGTGTTGATGCAAAATATTTGCTGCTAATAATCTGAAGAAAAATGAAAAGGTATAAAAAAGTATGAAATTAGTGCATGGAAGGGAACTAGATTTCAGGCACAAGGGTGTGGGAAGATTCTCTTTTTTAGGTAAGGGTGTCAGGGATTGAAATAAGTTACCAAGGGAAATGATGAATAATTTACCAAAAACGTTCAAAGAACTTAAAGTTAAAATTTGTAGAGGGCAAATGTAGGTGGGTAAAGGAAAAGGGGAAGATGGGTGATTAGGAAAATTGCCACCGGAGCGTGTGCTCCATTGCAATTTAATTAAATTAAAAAAATTAAATTAAAGAATTCTGCATTCCATTTATTTACTTTGAAAATCTCTGTAGAATGGAAGTACTTTCATGTACCTGGTATCTTCGATAAAATTTCAAGATTAAAAAAAAATCCACATTCTCAGACATTAAGTCCCAGTTTGCTAGTTAATTTCCAGTGATTAAGTAAAAGTTTGAATTCAACAACGACTCTGGCTCCAATTAGAACGATTTTTGTGATACATGGAAGACATAACAATCATGACAACACAGTCTAGTATCCTGTCAACCTCAGGCCTTCTAAAAAAGATTCGTCTAATCTTTTCACTCCAGCGTACTGTGTTAAAATAATAAGAAGGAGGGTGGATTTGTCAGTTTTGTCACCGGTTAATTTGAAAAGTTCTTTCCAAATTTTTGGTGATATTTCTTGTGATTAGAGGAATTCAATATAACATTAGCTGTGACGGACCATGTGTGTGATTAATATATCACATATTGCCGTGATTTCTGTCTCACAAAGGCAAATTGAGTGACTGTTGAAAAACAGAACTGACAGTTTTGCTACTTATGGGAAATCTTTTTTTTTTTTTAAATCTTACATTTCATTTAATATTTATTCGGCAGCTATGAAAATTAATTTCAGCCATAAAGGAAAACCGATGAAGTATAAGAAACATATAGTCAGGTTAAGATGTACTAAGTTTACATCTTAATATCCTGCAGCTGGGATGAATGTTTCAAACCTACAGATCCAGCGACCTTCAATCTAGTAGCCTGTAAATTACGGAGTTTCTTGTAGGGAAATGTAATCGTCCAGAACAGCGTGTAATTCATTACCAAGAAGCAGGTAGGGCGCACATTACTGCCCGCAGAAACACATGGATTACGAAAGCGAACCATCTTGCGTTGTAATTAGGAAACTTCTCCACCGCACAGGACAAACAACGGCACAATTTTCTGCAGTCGATCTTTATAGAGGAGAGCCTGTTTTTGCTTTTAACGGCTCATTACGAGACTACGAACTGCAGCAAATATAAAACTGACAGAAGAATGTATGTGTGCTTTAGGGATTGAAAGTTTCCTTATCCAACACATTATTTAGTCTTCATAACACACGTGGTGCACGATGTATTATTTTTTTCGTCTCCTGTCAGCAAGTCAGCAACAAGTTAGTGACTGAAGTCACACATAATTTGATGACGGCCTAATGCTGTTAAAATGAAATCGTCGACGAAAGATTTATGCTTCAAAGAATCTTATATCTTTAAACGAGCAATTCTTGTATATATATATATATATATATATATATGTTTGGTATCTCGGAAATGACTCTATCAATTTGGGTGAAACTTCATATTTAGATAGCGTTTTGCTTTTTAAGTTTATCTAAATAGGTGTCTTCCCTGCAAAAACGCAAATTTACAACAAAAAAAACGAACAATTTTTCTGTTTTATGTCTCGGAAACGGCTCTAACTCCATCTCGTATACGATACACGTACCAGGAAACCTACTGATAATTAGGTTCTCTTTGGTTTCAACAAGGAACTCATATCTTGAAACCAACTAGTTGGTTGGAAGATTTTGTAAGCAAGGTGGCCCCTCCATCAGTCCCATGCGGACCTTCAGGACCACCAAACCAGATCATGGAACAGGGACAGTATCCTCAAAATATTTTTGCTTTTTAAGTTTATCTAAATAGGTGTCTTCCCTGCAAAAACGCAAATTTACAACAAAAAAAAACGAACAATTTTTGTGTTTTATGTCTCGAAAACGGCTCTAACGCCATCTCGTATACGATACACGTACCAGAAAACCTACTGATAATTAGGTTCTCTTTGGTTTCAACAAGGAACTCATATCTTGAAACCAACTAGTTGGTTGGAAGATTTTGTAAGCAAGGTGGCCCCTCCATCAGTCCCATGCGGACCTTCAGGACCACCAAACCAGATCATGGAACAGGGACAGTATCCTCAAAATATTTTAGAAAAGGCGTTCCAACTGAGAGAACTGGAGTTGGTATTCAACTCGGCAGCAAACACGGCACCAGGAAAAGATGATATCCACTATTCGATGCTCTTCCGTCTACCTCGTTCTGTCAAGGTCATTCTTCTACAACTTTTCACGGACATCTGGACAAAAAGTGAGTTCTCAGAGGACTGGACTACTCATATAATCCTACCAGTGCTGAAAGTAGGAAAAGACAGTACGAACGGAAGTTCCTATCGGCCAATAACGCCTTCTTCATGCGTAGAAAAAACCTTCAAGCGTATCATAAAGTTAAGATTGGAATGGCGGCTTGAACACCACAACTTGCTACCCAACTATCAATATGGATTTAGCAAGGGAAGGAGTAACAATGATAATTTCGGTATTTTCACCAGACCTATACTAATAAAACCTACTTGTCGGGATTATTTCTGGACATAACCGGTGCCTATGGCATTGTCAACATTACCATACTATCGAAAATCTTAGAATGCTACTCCTTCCAGAGATATACCTGCGCGGGATTTACAACCTGTTCTAATGTTGACCCGTCTATATCCGCCAGCAGGATAACTGTCTGTATGGGCCGCATGTGGTTTTCCAGGGAATACCGTAAGGGGCTATACCCAATTCTGTTTAATATCTACATATCGGACCTATAGATCATATTCTGACCCACAATAATCCAGAAGCCTCGCGAATACACAGCAACGAAGAACAGGAGAGATACTACTCTCGGCCCCAGAACTCCTCTGCTGCTTCTCAGCTACATCCAAATAAAACATACGATTCCCCTAGTAATCCAAGATACGACGCTACCCCTCTTCTCATCCCAGTACGACATCTTGAGATACAAGCAGAATATATATTACATACGAAATTGGATAATAAATAGCAACAAGTAAGATGGAGAGATTTATGGCCTTAGCTTGGCCGGAGCACGTACAAATTTATACTGACCGCTCGAAAACAACAAATGGTCTTGGCTACTGCTTTCTTCTGTTCCCTCACTCAATGGTCTCAGACAGTACGCCTGACATCAGAGACCTCAGTATGTACTGCAGAAGCCACGGCAGTCAGAGAGGCCATGAAATGCGACTTCGAACGCTTCAATGAAATACTGGTATTATCAGACGCGAGAAGCGTTACTCAGGGGTTGGAAAATGTGAAAAGACTCAACAGAATGAACAAAATCTTATTCGACATTCTAAACTTAATGTATTCAACTACCGATGAGGGGAAAGAAGTGCACTTATTATGGATCAAGGGGCACGCGGCTATACAGCATAACGAAAAGATAGACCAACTGGCCAAGGAAAGTACAACGCATGGAGAGCATCATGATACTCGGCTGCCTCACTCCGACTTTATAATAATCATTAGGAAAGAGTAATTTCACAAATGGTCAGAATCTTGGACTTCAACACAAATAGTTAAAGGAAAGTTTTATTAATCAATCCAACCCCATATACCTTCTAAACCGTGGTTTGAAGACTCTAAATTGGGCAAAAGATTTAAAACATCCTTAATACTCATGCGACTTGCACACGCTGGCTATCCTAAACATCTTCACAAAATCGGCCTACACTCGCCTGTTTGACAGGCAGATCAAGATATCAATCATATCATATCATACTAGCATGCTCCCTTTATCAGACTCCACAGAACAAATTATACAACAGCCTGGTCAAGTTCAAAATCCCACTTCCCAGATATCCTGTTGAGAGGGGAAGACACGATGTGTATCGGGCGATAGCTCGTTATTTAAGAGAGGCAGATATCTCCCTTTAAAGAAATCTCCTATAAAAAAAAATTACTATAAATCCTAGATTTTAGATACTTATAAGTGAACCAAATGAAACGGTAGACACTGTATTTAAACCGGTTAAAATTATCATAAAATGTCAAGTGTCATTATATTAAGTAACCTTCATTAATTGTTCTCAGCACTACCATTTCATAAAGGTTAATTCAGATATCAATATCTACAAAAAAAAAATTATTGTGTACATCAAGTTAAAGTTACAATTCTATCAGTACAACGTCTTTCTATAGACTTTACAAATTTTATTTGGTAAGATAATGTTATAAAATTTTAATCACCATCTGTAATGTTATCATTGTTATTACTGATTGATTACATGATCCATGGTGAAATAAGGTCTGATTATATTACTGTAATAGGTTAAGCAGAAAATGTAAAAATTAATGTAAAAATTGTATTAATAATAATAACTGACCCATGTGAATATTTCGCTCAGTATTGTGATCAGTCACCGAATGTTAATATAATAATGAGGAAATAAGTAAATGCAAGTATTTATTAATGAAAGGTATTTATTTTGAGGACTAGTAATAAATATCACTTTCACTGTAAAAAGTCGTTATCATTAAATACTACATGTTTAATTGTAAAATATTTAAAAAGAAATATTTAAAAAATATTGGCTTTGTCAGAAGTTAGTTTTTCAAACTTTTTTACTTTATAAAACTTCTTTCAAAACAATATTAGCAGTTATAATGTGATCATAGTTGACTTTTTGACCGTATGTGTATCTAACACAAAAATAAATATTAATCAATCTACAAACTCGTGAAAATGTCACGTACGAAACAACAGGTTCTGATAAATATAATCCTGCCTTTTGAAGCATCTGACCTTGTGCTTTATTAATGTTCATAGCGAATGTTATTTCTGTTTCCTTATCATTTGGAAAGGCACGGTTGGTGGTGTTAGGTTAATGCGAGGTAGAAGCGTAGTTTTATCAGAGTGAATTAATTTAACACTGATGATGTACTCGTCTAAGACAATTACCACTAATCTTGCACCATTAATTAATCCCTGATTAGTATTTATGTGTCTGTTTAACATGGTAATAGCATGTTTCTTTAAAAGCAATTTATGAGGTGGTAAACCAGATGATCTCGAAAATGGCTCTAGCGATTTGGATGAAATTTCATACGTAGATAACGATTTGCTTTTCAAGTTTGCAATACGATTTTACAAAAAAAAAAGTAATTCTTGGATTTGGTATCTCGGAAACGGATTTAACCTAGGCTCGTAGCATTCAGGTACCAGTAAGCCTACCGATGTTAGTTAAGCTTCTCTTTGCAAGGAACTGTGCACTTAAAAATGCCTAGGAAGCCGTCAAAAAAACATTTAGCTTTAATCAAACTTAACTTAAAATTTTACATATTGAACAGAAATCGAAAGATGACGAGTGAAGATCGGTCAACCTGGTACTTGAAATTTATATGAATAGCTGTGAAGAAAAATTACAGCTAATTTCCCGGTTATGTATTAAGGAAAGGTATCTGCAATTATATTAAAAATTTTGCTAATTATCTAAAACGTCCTATTTATTTTTGGTTAAAATTTTACCATAAGAAATAATTTGAGTCTTTAAATTTCCAGATCTACTGTACAATTCCCTGCTCTCACCTCGATAGCTATTGGCTGGAGAACGTGTCAGCCTTCATTCTTAAATTAACAGCGATCAGAGAAATTCGAGGTTATATTCTCAACTCATTGAAAAGCAACTGCTACCAAATTAATTGCCGTAATACATTAATTAAGTTTGCTTTTTGTAGCGTTTTATAGTTTAAAAAAAAAATTGTAAATTTTGCGACTGAAAAAACGTGGATTTGCTTTGGAGTAACATGTTGCTATTGAAAGCAACATAAATTACTCATGGTCCCTGCTGTAACCACGAATTCCAATTGTCATTCCGTATTAGGATAAATTTCAATTTAATTAAAACTTTTGCTAATGTTGTTTCTTGACCAAAGTTTATTTACTTTTTAGGTATTTTACTGACCACTTTCGTTAATGGTCTTGCTCATGTTCGCTGTTCGTAAGTTATTATTTATTATTTAAAGTGGACATTAGACCAAATATGTTATGGAATGGAATATTCTGGCAATTCATTTCTTTAGAGTTGCTCAGCTGTTTTATAATATGGAATGTGTATTAAGTTCTCTGGTCGTTACAATCACTATGACCAATGATTACATTATGAGTGTTGGCTTCGCATTCGGGAGGACGGCGGTTCGAATCCCCGTCCGAGCATCCAGATTTGGGTTTTCCATGGTTTCCCAAATCACTCCAGGCAAATGCCGGGATGCTTCCTTCAAAAGCCCATGGCCAAATTCCTTCCCATTCCTTGCCCTCCATCCTTTCCCGTATCTAAAGACCTCGTTGTTGAGAGACGTAAAGCAGAAAAAAATTAATGTTGGCCCAGCCTCAACTAAAAAAAAAAAAAAAAAAAAAAAAAAAAAAAAAAAAAAAAAAAAAAAAAAAAAAAAACAACGTGAAGATTTAGAACCAAACAGGATTTTTTTTCTAAATTTTGCATAGTAAACTTTAAGGATCAAATACAAGTTAAGTTCATATTTTAAGCAAGTTCGAGTCTATGATCTTTGAAGCAATTATACGATAGCGCAATCTTACCTGTCCGTGGTTAATACCTATGTTTATTAATACTTCTGAGTTCTTCAAAATCAAGAGATTTTATTCACCTAAGGGTTGTGTTGGGGTTTTGTGGAGTGTTCCCCATTGACTACATAAAATTAAAAATTGGAATGTGACGAGTAAGAATCTCAAGTTTTGCGGGATTACAGTTAAATAAAACATTTAGAATTTATTTGGTCTTAAGGCGTATAAACCTTTGGGCATATTTTTACTATAAACATGTTAATATCAATAACAAACAAGGCCCAGGTTTACAATAAGCCATTAGCAAAGCATACAATCATTGCCTTTAACATTACTCAGCTCAAATGGATTACATTGAAATTCAGCAAATAATTAGTAAAATATGCATTATAAAATGTGTTAATAAACAATTCAAAATCATATACAGGGCTCCTTCTGAATGAGAACAATCTCCATTCGAAATTGATAAATAAAATTAGAAAAATTAGAAGTACAAGGTGCCTTCAGAGACAAACATATAGTCAGTGACAAATTGCGCCGTCTAGCTCAGTTAGGGCAATTTGTAAAGAGCAGAAACCTCTTGTCTCCAGGGCGCTTATTGGTTTGTTAAATTGTCTCATGAAACTTAGTGCTGGCCTGGTTGGGTAACACTTTACCATGGATGGTGTTCAGCGACGCATGTGCAGGATTCAGCGAGCTCATCTCCGTGTCGAGCTCTACGATCAAGTCCCTTCTTGCAGGCTCTGCTGCCAGCAGGTAATTTTTGGCCCCCTCTGTTGTCGACGAAGACACCCATGCACAGAGAAAACCCACATTTTTAAATCACGTGTTTTGTAATTCTACTATTATTGGTATGAGGCATGGTCGCTGCAGTCACGTGTCTCCTAATACTGATTTCATTCGCGGTCCCGTGTCGCGCTTCCGTGGTGTAGCTCCGAAACGTCCGGTCATGTTCGGCGGTTATTTTCCACCACAAGGCTGTCGCCCCCGTGGTACAGTGACCCTAACGGGACTGGATAAAGCCTTCACCCCTTCCTGCCCGCCTTGGTGAGGTGCTGTAACGGGACTCTCCAGTGGGCGATGCCTTACTCCCCAAACTGCACACTGGACTTTATCCGTTTTAGCACCACAGTATTTAATTATACATTCGATTGCAGATACACTGTCTTCTCGTACTTGAGCAACCTTGCAACTAATATAATCTACTGGATCGCCCAAGATCTAAAGTAATAAACTAACTTGATTATAAATAACAAAATAATTTAATATAAATTTATAAAAATGGGTGTGAGCTATAGCGTCACACTACAGGGTGAAACACAGGTCATGTTCATATTTCGTCAGATCAGGTCAACCTGTTATAATCTTTGACCCTAAAAACTGTAACTATTTTAGACTCGTGACGATACGCAAAAAACGGTTACAGGCTTACACTAGTTTTAAATAATATTCTGAATTCCAACACTGTATATACAGTATTAACAAGTAACTAATTTCTAGTGTTTGATTCTCACTAAAAGGTGAGTATTGAGTGTTATTGTTTTCAGTAGATTTTATCCCACAAAATTAATTCTTGTAAAAATAGGCCAAGTCTCGTGTTCATGTAGTGACAAAAAGTTATGAGATCCTCTTCTGAACCAAGTCTACACTTTACCTTGTGTATTCAGTTCACTTTTTGAAACAGAATGGTTTCTCTCGGTGTCATAGATCTTTTATTAAGGATAAAAAAGAATCTGATTACTTGACCATTATGCACGTCATAATTTTTCCTGAAATTGAGGGTATAATAAATACTTGTCAAATTCGAAAAAAGAGCGAGGAAAATCTTGGCTTTTACGTATTTATCAATTTGATAAAGCAACACATTTAGGGTATTTATAAGGGTTATCTAAAAATTTACGTGTTTCAGACGTTTCTTAAACATGTGGGTAAAATTTTATATGTCTACCAAATTTCAGCTTTCTACATCTACGGGAAAGTGCCTTATAGTTTTGATGATCATCAGTCAGTCAGGACGTGACAAAATCGCCAAAGTTTGCATCCGTATAACATCCGAATTAAGAACAGTAAACAAAATAAAATTAGTATGTTTACTAAAATGGCTGATATCTATGTCATAACAGAAATTTGAGACATGTAGCATGAATACGACCAAAAAAACTATAGGTTCAAAAATCCACATGCTCGAGAAATCCACATGCAATAGACTTGTAACGTGTAAGTGGATGTGAAGGATGATAGCCATGTTCTCGCAGCATATTACTCACACCTCCAAGGTGAATATTCTCTTCTGACTTTCCGACAATATTCTTAAGAATCTCCTATGTTTCTTCCACTAAGGGGAATTTTGAACATGTCAAAATAGAATCTCGTCGAATACTTGTGCAAAAGGTGTTAAAACAAAATTTTACAAGAATGTGCGACTTGCTGTCATATTTAAGATTTATGGTCTTGCATTATGCGAAATTTTGTTTTATAATTGCCCATCAGCAATATGTTAAAAAAAATCATCAGTTTTGAGGAACGGTATTAAATTAATTGCCTCCGAGGACAGAATATTGTATACAACTACAAACAGAAAGTCCAGTATCTAATTAGTGGAAATAGCACATTCACGAAAGTATTTTAAGAATTTACAGTTAATTAGCAAGACTGCTGAGGAAAAAACTAGACCACGCAAATAACAAATGAATGTATTGTATCGTATTGTATTGTAACATCGAAAATAACATTCAGCAAAATTTTACACGATATAAAAAGGAAAAAAATAATGGAATACATTGATTGACCGAAAATGCTTCGCCACGCACTTAGAATGTCCAAAAGCTTGAAGTAGAGAAAATGGAGGTGATGAAATATCAGGTTCACTCCTGCCCATACAGGAAGCCATGTGTCATGTCCCTCAGTCAGGCCTCGCGTGCTCTCACCGCGCCTTGCCATGACTGCGCAAGCAAGACCAATTTTCTTGCTACCTGACAAATGTGCACGAAGTACACGTATGAAGAACAGACAATGGTCATTATCGATAAAGAAACTGCTTACGTAATAAAATTTTCCACGTGTTCACTTATATATATAGAAGAGGCTGATGTATACGACATTGTACCTTATCTTAAAATAATGTTTAGACTTAGTCTGGATACTTTCGATTACCAGATGATTGGAAAAGGCGATATTAGTAACGTTCCATAAGGGAGGGGGTGATATACGTGTAAGGTCGAAAATTTCCGGCCAATCAGTTTGACATGAGTAGTCGGTGAATTAATGGAGAGATTGATATGCAACCACATCAGAAGCGTCTGTGAGGAACGTAAGTGGTTTTAAAGTCGATAACAAGGCTTTACACAATGACATTCATGTGAATCTCAGTTAGTGGGCAATATGCAAGTAATTTTGGATAAAACTGACAAAGGAGGTCAAATTGACACCGCAGCACTAGATCTTTATAAGGGTTTTTCAAAGTGAACTATAGAGTGGCGACAATAAGCTAAAAACAATTGGAGTGGATGAAAAAGTGGTTTGGTGGGTAGAAGAATTTTTAAAATGTAGCGAGTAAAAGGTTAAGGTATGCAATTCAGTATCAAAAGAAGTGTAAGTTAAAATGGGAATGCCACAGGGTAGCGTATTTGGACCATTGCTATTCATTATTCTAATGAATGATTTGTTGATGGCTTACTGTAAGACGTTAGGTTGTTTGCAGATGACATAATGCTGTATGACAGTATCAAAACATAACAATTGGAGGGTGATCTGGACAGGATAACTGGCTGATTACATCTACATGGAATGAAGATAAATGCAAAGATGAGTCAGTTTATTACAACCACAAATAAAAAATTAATTACGTTTATAAGGTGGAAAGCTTGTTGATTATTTGAAACTCAACAAGGCTATCATCGGGTTTTATTTGGAATATATCCATCATGTTTCGTTCCTTTGTATTCTATTCTACAACTTGTGTCAAGCCACCTTCTCTACTACGGTATTTGAAAATCTATGTTTCCTTGTGTAATTAGTGTTATTTCCTACCAGTTGACACCAATAATGACCTCACTTCTGAACTCTGGGTATGAATTTAGTTTTTCCCCAGGAGCCTTAACTTTATCATTCATTCTTCTACTAGTGTAAGCAGCCAAAACGCTGAATTTTTTTATTACCTTGAAGTCTACCCCAAGTAACTCCTAGTCATGATTTATGAACACTAGTGAACTATAGTAGTCTTTGCTAACCAGTATGAATACCCCGCCACCAACTGTTCCTCTGTCTCTGCAGCCGAATACCTTATTGTCTAGTACTACTTTTTTAAACCATGACTTTACCACTTACTTGTGGTTCGTGTTTCTATTAAGTTTACAATTTCTATTACTTTCTTCATTATACTTCTACAGTTCACCCTAACACTCTTATTATTGACTTTGAGATATTTTTCAGCAATAACCATCGCCTTTCCAGTTTTGTCCCCGTCAGTTTGTTTCAAAGGCTTCATCTATTTATTTATCACTAGTGATTTTTCTCGTCGTGGATCTACAATCAGCATCCATTTGAACACCTATTTTTATCCCCTCAACAGTAGCTCCTTAAAAAAATCATAATGCTGATATCATCATCACTGGGCGTAGTCTACTTTACAACTTTAGCTAACAACTCAGTTAGTACCTCCTTGCCCCTTCTATTTCTTGGTGTGGGCAGAGCCTAATGAAACCCCACCTATGACTATTGTCCACAGGCACAAATCCTACGAGAGAACTAATGCCTTTTCCACCTTTTCCCGCCTCAGTGGTTGGTTCAACTGTGGCCGGTCATGTCGACTTGGGTCCTGCATGAGCTCAAACTTGGTATACTGTGCCTCCTTCGCCAACTTTCCTCAGGTCATTCTCGATACTATAACTCGCGCTTCTATTAATACTTTACCAACACCTCCCACTATCTCTAGTCCTTAGCGAAACTCCTACAAATTAAGCCTATATCCTCTATTACCTGACCTCATATTCAACTAGATTTGAAAAACCTTGTAACCTGATAGCCTGTGCGAACTGATCATGCGGAAGAGGGCCTACACCTCTCCCGTGACTACTACCTAGCAATGTGCCAAAGAAGTGATGGAACTGGGTTACAAAACTTTGGTCATCTGATTGCTTGAGAATGGTAGTGTAGTATGGAACCCACATGTTTTGTATCAAATGCAGAAGTTCGAGGGAGTTGCAAGAGGACCAGCTAGATTCGTGTCTGGAGGGCATTGGAGAACACTATCAATAACTGATGTAATGAATGAAATGGATTCATTGGAAGGCCGGTGTAGGATGAAGAGACTCATGGGAGTGTACAAGGTGTAGATTGAAGGTGAAGTGCGAAAAAACATTGGTGAAAGAATTAAGAGAGGTACATGGAAGGACTACAAGCTGGCATTCGATTTTCATTCGCAGTTTAGGGGGTCAGCGATTGGAGTAAATTATATGATAAATATTAGGGAAATGATAAATATTTTTTAACTGCTTAACGTCTCTTAACAGCGAGGTCTTAAGAGACGGGGAAATGATAAAAATTTATCAAAAACGACACAAAAATAATAATTTTCGTAGAGGACAATGATCGGCGGGTTCAAGAAAGGGGAAAATGTGTATGTAGGGGAATTGCGACTGAGGTTTGTGCTCTATAGCAATTAAACAAATTAAATTAAAAACAAATCGACCATTTGTTTTTATCATCAGTCTTTCGGCTTGTTCGATGCAATCCTTCCTTTTGTTTTGAGCTAACCTCTTCATCTCAACATACCCTTTACAACCTATGATCTCTACTTCATATATTCTAATCTTTGTGATCTGCAGATTTCTCTTCTACTGTTCGTTCGGCTAACAAAGTAAACCAGTCCCGAATTTCTTAAATTGTTACCCACGACCGTGTTTCTTCTTCTGTTATACTCTTCCGCAAATTTCTTTCCTGTCTCACCATTTTCAAAATACGTTCATTTCGCACTTTCATATGTCCACTTTGTTTTCAGAATACCCTCTATAACACCACATTTCAAATTCTTCAAATTTCTTCTTTCAGGTATACGAGCCGACTTCAAAAAAAGGAGGAGGTTCTCAATTCGTCTGTATTTTTTTTTTTTTTTTTTTGTATGTATGTTCAGCGATATCTTCGCCAATTTTGAACCGATTTAAATGAAATTTTTTTAGTGAATAGGGTATACCTCCAAAGTGGTCCCATATGAATTTCATTGAGAAACCCCTTCTACCCCCTACTACCCCTTAATTTTTATATAAATCCACATTTTTATTCGATCTCGATGAAACTTTGGACATATATAGCCAATAATAAGGATAAAAATACTGTCAACTTTTGGTTTAAAAAAACTGAACCCCTCTCCCCCTATCCACCCCCTTAATTTTTGCCAATTTTCTTATTCAAAGCTACAGTCGACCCCATTTAACTGATCTCCATTAAAATTGGCGGGGATATTACGATATCCGAGCCACTGAAATTTTACGGATTTGATGGTTGATTCTTATAGATCTCGACGAATCAACCATCAAATCCGTAAAATTTCAGTGGCTCGGATATCGTAATATCCCCGCCAATTTTAATGGAGATCAGTTAAATGGGGTCGACTGTAGCTTTGAATAAAGAAAATTGGCAAAAATTAAGGGGGTGGATAGGGGGAGAGGGGTTCAGTTTTTTTAAACCAAAAGTTGACAGTATTTTTATCCTTATTATTGGCTATATATGTCCAAAGTTTCATCGAGATCGAATAAAAAATGTGGATTTATATAAAAATTAAGGGGTAGTAGGGGGTAGAAGGGGTTTCTCAATGAAATTCATATGGGACCACTTTGGAGGTATACCCTATTCACTAAAAAAATTTCATTTAAATCGGTTCAAAATTGGCGAAGATATCGCTGAACATACATACAAAAAAAAAAAAAAAAAAAAATACAGACGAATTGAGAACCTCCTCCTTTTTTTGAAGTCGGCTCGTATACCTGAAAGAAGAAATTTGAAGAATTTGAAATGTGGTGTTATAGAGGGTATTCTGAAAACAAAGTGGACATATGAAAGTGCGAAATGAACGTATTTTGAAAATGGTGAGACAGGAAAGAAATTTGCGGAAGAGTATAACAGAAGAAGAAACACGGTCGTGGGTAACAATTTAAGAAATTCGGGACTGGTTAATTTGTTAGCCGAACGAACAGTAGAAGGAAAAATCTGCAGATCACAAAGATTAGAATATATGAAGTAGAGATCATAGGTTGTAAAGGGTATGTTGAGATGAAGAGGTTAGCTCAAAACAGGAAAGGAAGGATTGCATCGAACAAGCCGAAAGACTGATGATAAAAACAAATGGTCGATTTGTTTTTAATTTAATTTGTTTAATTGCTATAGAGCACAAACCTCAGTCGCAATTCCCCTACATACACATTTTCCCCTTTCTTGAACCCGCCGATCATTGTCCTCTACGAAAATTATTATTTTTGTGTCGTTTTTGATAAATTATTTATCATTTCCCCGTCTCTTAAGACCTCGCTGTTAAGAGACGTTAAGCAGTTAAAAAAATATTTATCATTTCCCTAATATTTATCATATAATTTACTCCAATCGCTGACCCCCTAAACTGCGAATGAAAATCGAATGCCAGCTTGTAGTCCTTCCATGTACCTCTCTTAATTCTTTCACCAATGTTTTTTCGCACTTCACCTTCAATCTACACCTTGTACACTCCCATGAGTCTCTTCATCCTACACCGGCCTTCCAATGAATCCATTTCATTCATTACATCAGTTATTGATAGTGTTCTCCAATGCCCTCCAGACACGAATCTAGCTGGTCCTCTTGCAACTCCCTCGAACTTCTGCATTTGATACAAAACATGTGGGTTCCATACTACACTACCATTCTCAAGCAATCAGATGACCAAAGTTTTGTAACCCAGTTCCATCACTTCTTTGGCACATTGCTAGGTAGTAGTCACGGGAGAGGTGTAGGCCCTCTTCCGCATGATCAGTTCGCACAGGCTATCAGGTTACAAGGTTTTTCAAATCTAGTTGAATATGAGGTCAGGTAATAGAGGATATAGGCTTAATTTGTAGGAGTTTCGCTAAGGACTAGAGATAGTGGGAGGTGTTGGTAAAGTATTAATAGAAGCGCGAGTTATAGTATCGAGAATGACCTGAGGAAAGTTGGCGAAGGAGGCACAGTATACCAAGTTTGAGCTCATGCAGGACCCAAGTCGACATGACCGGCCACAGTTGAACCAACCACTGAGGCGGGAAAAGGTGGAAAAGGCATTAGTTCTCTCGTAGGATTTGTGCCTGTGGACAATAGTCATAGGTGGGGTTTCATTAGGCTCTGCCCACACCAAGAAATAGAAGGGGCAAGGAGGTACTAACTGAGTTGTTAGCTAAAGTTGTAAAGTAGACTACGCCCAGTGATGATGATATCAGCATTATGATTTTTTTAAGGAGCTACTGTTGAGGGGATAAAAATAGGTGTTCAAATGGATGCTGATTGTAGATCCACGACGAGAAAAATCACTAGTGATAAATAAATAGATGAAGCCTTTGAAACAAAACTGACGGGGACAAAACTGGAAAGGCGATGGTTATTGCTGAAAAATATCTCAAAGTCAATAATAAGAGTGTTAGGGGTGAACTGTAGAAGTATAATGAAGAAAGTAATAGAAATTGTAAACTTAATAGAAACACGAACCACAAGTAAGTGGTAAAGTCATGGTTTAAAAAAGTAGTACTAGACAATAAGGTATTCGGCTGCAGAGACAGAGGAACAGTTGGTGGCGGGGTATTCATACTGGTTAGCAAAGACTACTATAGTTCACTAGTGTTCATAAATCATGACTAGGAGTTACTTGGGGTAGACTTCAAGGTAATAAAAAAATTCAGCGTTTTGGCTGCTTACACTAGTAGAAGAATGAATGATAAAGTTAAGGCTCCTGGGGAAAAACTAAATTCATACCCAGAGTTCAGAAGTGAGGTCATTATTGGTGTCAACTGGTAGGAAATAACACTAATTACACAAGGAAACATAGATTTTCAAATACCGTAGTAGAGAAGGTGGCTTGACACAAGTTGTAGAATAGAATACAAAGGAACGAAACATGATGGATATATTCCAAATAAAACCCGATGATAGCCTTGTTGAGTTTCAAATAATCAACAAGCTTTCCACCTTATAAACGTAATTAATTTTTTATTTGTGGTTGTAATAAACTGACTCATCTTTGCATTTATCTTCATTCCATGTAGATGTAATCAGCCAGTTATCCTGTCCAGATCACCCTCCAATTGTTATGTTTTGATACTGTCATACAGCATTATGTCATCTGCAAACAACCTAACGTCTTACAGTAAGCCATCAACAAAATCATTCATTAGAATAATGAATAGCAATGGTCCAAATACGCTACCCTGTGGCATTCCCATTTTAACTTACACTTCTTTTGATACTGAATTGCATACCTTAACCTTTTACTCGCTACATTTTAAAAATTCTTCTACCCACCAAACCACTTTTTCATCCACTCCAATTGTTTTTAGCTTATTGTCGCCACTCTATAGTTCACTTTGAAAAACCCTTATAAAGATCTAGTGCTGCGGTGTCAATTTGACCTCCTTTGTCAGTTTTATCCAAAATTACTTGCATATTGCCCACTAACTGAGATTCACATGAATGTCATTGTGTAAAGCCTTGTTATCGACTTTAAAACCACTTACGTTCCTCACAGACGCTTCTGATGTGGTTGCATATCAATCTCTCCATTAATTCACCGACTACTCATGTCAAACTGATTGGCCGGAAATTTTCGACCTTACACGTATATCACCCCCTCCCTTATGGAACGTTACTAATATCGCCTTTTCCAATCATCTGGTAATCGAAAGTATCCAGACTAAGTCTAAACATTATTTTAAGATAAGGTACAATGTCGTATACATCAGCCTCTTTATATATATAAGTGAACACGTGGAAAATTTTATTACGTAAGCAGTTTCTTTATCGATAATGACCATTGTCTGTTCTTCATACGTGTACTTTCGTGCACATTTGTCAGGTAGCAAGAAAATTGGTCTTGCTTGCGCAGTCATGGCAAGGCGCGGTGAGAGCACGCGAGGCCTGACTGAGGGACATGACACATGGCTTCCTGTATGGGCAGGAGTGAACCTGATATTTCATCACCTCCATTTTCTCTACTTCAAGCTTTTGGACATTCTAAGTGCGTGGCGAAGCATTTTCGGTCAATCAATGTATTCCATTATTTTTTCCTTTTTTATATCGTGTAAAATTTTGCTGAATGTTATTTTCGATGTTACAATACAATACAATACGTTCATTTGTTATTTGCGTGGTCTAGTTTTTTTCTCAGCAGTCTTGCTAATTAACTGTAAATTCTTAAAATACTTTCGTGAATGTGCTATTTCCACTGATTAGATACTGGACTTTCTGTTTGTAGTTGTATACAATATTCTGTCCTCGGAGGCAATTAATTTAATACCGTTCCTCAAAACTGATGATTTTTTTAACATATTGCTGATGGGCAATTATAAAACAAAATTTCGCATATTGCAAGACCATAAATCTTAAATATGACAGCAAGTCGCACATTCTTGTAAAATTTTGTTTTAACACCTTTTGCACAAGTATTCGACGAGATTCTATTTTGACATGTTCAAAATTCCCCTTAGTGGAAGAAACTTAGGAGATTCTTAAGAATATTTTCGGAAAGTCAGAAGAGAATATTCACCTTGGAGGTGTGAGTAATATGCTGCGAGAACATGGCTATCATCCTTCACATCCACTTAAACGTTACAAGTGGATTTCTCGAAGCATGTGGATTTTTTGAACCTTAGTTTTTTTGGTCGTATTCATGCTACATGTCTCAAATTTCTGTTATGCATAGATATCAGCAATTTTAGTAAACATACTAAATTTTATTTTGTTACTGTTCTTAATTCGGATGTTATACGGATGCAAACTTTGGCGATTTTGTCACTCACTGACTGACTGATGATCATCAAAACTATAAGGCACTTCCCGTAGATGTAGAAAGCTGAAATTTGGTAGACATATAAAATTTTACCCACATGTTATTAGAAACGTCTGAAACACGTAAATTTTTTAGATAACCTATATAAATACCCTAAATGTGTTGCTTTATCAAATTTATAAATACGTAAAAGCCAAGATTTTCCTCGCTCTTTTTTCGAATTTGACAAGTATTTATTATACCCTCAATTTCAGGAAAAATTATGACGTGCATAATGGTCAAGTAATCAGATTCTTTTTTATCCTTAATAAAAGATCTATGACACCGAGAGAAACCATTCTGTTTCAAAAAGTGAACTGAATACACAAGGTAAAGTGTAGACTTGGTTCAGAAGAGGATCTCATAACTTTTTGTCACTACATGAACACGAGACTTGGCCTATTTTTACAAGAATTAATTTTGTGGGATAAAATCTACTGAAAACAATAACACTCAATACTCACCTTTTATTGAGAATCAAACACTAGAAATTAGTTACTTGTTAATACTGTATATACAGTGTTGGAATTCAGAATATTATTTAAAACTAGTGTAAGCCTGTAACCGTTTTTTGCGTATCGTCACGAGTCTAAAATAGTTACAGTTTTTAGGGTCAAAGATTATAACAGGTTGACCTGATCTGACGAAATATGAACATGACCTGTGTTTCACCCTGTAGTGTGACGCTATAGCTCACACCCATTTTTATAAATTTATATTAAATTATTTTGTTATTTATAATCAAGTTAGTTTATTACTTTAGATCTTGGGCGATCCAGTAGATTATATTAGTTTGCAAGGTTGCTCAAGACAGTGTATCTGCAATCGAATGTATAATTAAATACTGTGCATATAACTGTGGTGCTAAAACGGATAAAGTCCAGTGTGCAGTTTGGGGAGTAAGGCATCGCCCACTGGAGAGTCCCGTTACAGCACCTCACCAAGGCGGGCAGGAAGGGGTGAAGGCTTTATCCAGTCCCGTTAGGGTCACTGTACCACGGGGGCGACAGCTTCGTGGTGGAAAATAACCGCCTGCCGAACATGGCCGGACGTTTCCGAGCCACTCGACGGAAGCGTGACACGGGACCGCGAATGAAATCAGTATTAGGAGACACGTGACTGCAGCGACCATGCATCATACCAATAATAGTAGAATTACAAGACACGTGATTTAAAAATGTGGGTTTTCTCTGTTCATGGGTGTCTTCTTCGACAACAGAGGCGGGGCAAGAAATTACCTGCTGGCAGCAGAGCCTGCAAGAAGGGACTTGATCGTAGAGCTCGACACGGAGATGAGCTCGCTGAATCCTGCACATGCGTCGCTGAACACCATCCATGCTAAAGCGTTACCCAACCAGGCCAGCACTAAGTTTCATGAGACAGTTTAACAAACCAATAAGCGCCCTGGAGACAAGAGGTTTCTGCTCTTTACAAATTGCCCTAACTGAGCTAGACGGCGCAATTTGTCACTGACTATATGTTTGTCTCTGAAGGCACCTTGTACTTCTAATTTTTCTAATTTTATTTATCAATTTCGAATGGAGATTGTTCTCATTCAAATGGCGCCCTGTATATGATTTTGAATTTTTTTGAACACATTTTATAATGCGTGTTTTACTCATTATTTGCTGAATTTCAATGTAGTCCATTCGAGCTGAGTAATGTTAAAGGCAATGATTGTATGCTTTGCTAATGGCTTATTGTAAACCTGGGCCTTGTTTGTTATTGATATTAACATGTTTATAGTAAAGATAAATATGCCCAAAGGTTTATATGCCTTAAGACTAAATAAATTCTAAATGTTTTGTTTAACTGTAATCCCGCAAAACTTGAGATTCTTACTCGTCACATTCCAAAGTTCCATTTTATGTAGTCAAT
>JARYHS010013630.1:114207866-114362470 GCA_031002005.1 Vandiemenella viatica | reverse complement strand
TGCACATTAAATTATTATAATGTAACTATTGGTAAGCTGTCATGTGGGCGAAACTTCATGATGTACAGTCATACACATTAAATTATTATAATGTAACTATTGGTAAGCTGTCATGTGGGCGAAACTTCATGTTGTACAGTCATACACATAAATTATTATAATGTAACTATTGGTAAGCTGTCATGTGGGCGAAACTTCATGTTGTACAGTCATACACATTAAATTATTATAATGTAACTATTGGTAAGCTGTCATGTGGGCGAAACTTCATGATGTACAGTCATACACATTAAATTATTATAATGTAACTATTGGTAAGCTGTCATGTGGGCGAAACTTCATGTTGTACAGTCATACACAATAAATTATTATAATGTAACTATTGGTAAGCTGTCATGTGGGCGAAACTTCATGTTGTACAGTCATACACATTAAATTATTATAATGTAACTATTGGTAAGCTGTCATGTGGGCGAAACTTCATATGTACAGTCATACACATTAAATTATTATAATGTAACTATTGGTAAGCTGTCATGTGGGCGAAACTTCATGTTGTACAGTCATACACATTAAATTATTATAATGTAACTATTGGTAAGCTGTCATGTGGGCGAAACTTCATATTGTACAGTCATACACATTAAATTATTATAATGTAACTATTGGTAAGCTGTCATGTGGGCGAAACTTCATGATGTACAGTCATACACAATAAATTATTATAATGTAACTATTGGTAAGCTGTCATGTGGGCGAAACTTCATGATGTACAGTCATACACAATAAATTATTATAATGTAACTATTGGTAAGCTGTCATGTGGGCGAAACTTCATGTTGTACAGTCATACACATTAAATTATTATAATGTAACTATTGGTAAGCTGTCATGTGGGCGAAACTTCATGTTGTACAGTCATACACATTAAATTATTATAATGTAACTATTGGTAAGCTGTCATGTGGGCGAAACTTCATGATGTACAATCATACACAATAAATTATTATAATGTAACTATTGGTAAGCTGTCATGTGGGCGAAACTTCATGATGTACATCATACACAATTAAATTATTATAATGTAACTATTGGTAAGCTGTCATGTGGGCGAAACTTCATGTTGTACAGTCATACACATTAAATTATTATAATGTAACTATTGGTAAGCTGTCATGTGGGCGAAACTTCATGTTGTACAGTCATACACATTAAATTATTATAATGTAACTATTGGTAAGCTGTCATGTGGGCGAAACTTCATATGTACAGTCATACACATTAAATTATTATAATGTAACTATTGGTAAGCTGTCATGTGGGCGAAACTTCATGATGTACAGTCATACACAATAAATTATTATAATGTAACTATTGGTAAGCTGTCATGTGGGCGAAACTTCATGATGTACAATCATACACAATAAATTATTATAATGTAACTATTGGTAAGCTGTCATGTGGGCGAAACTTCATGATGTACAGTCATACACATTAAATTATTATAATGTAACTATTGGTAAGCTGTCATGTGGGCGAAACTTCATGATGTACATCATACACAATAAATTATTATAATGTAACTATTGGTAAGCTGTCATGTGGGCGAAACTTCATGATGTACAGTCATACACATTAAATTATTATAATGTAACTATTGGTAAGCTGTCATGTGGGCGAAACTTCATGATTGTACAAGTCATACACAATAAATTATTATAATGTAACTATTGGTAAGCTGTCATGTGGGCGAAACTTCATGATGTACAGTCATACACAATAAATTATTATAATGTAACTATTGGTAAGCTGTCATGTGGGCGAAACTTCATGATGTACAGTCATACACATTAAATTATTATAATGTAACTATTGGTAAGCTGTCATGTGGGCGAAACTTCATGATGTACAATCATACACAATAAATTATTATAATGTAACTATTGGTAAGCTGTCATGTGGGCGAAACTTCATGATGTACAGTCATACACATTAAATTATTATAATGTAACTATTGGTAAGCTGTCATGTGGGCGAAACTTCATGTTGTACAGTCATACACATTAAATTATTATAATGTAACTATTGGTAAGCTGTCATGTGGGCGAAACTTCATGATGTACAATCATACACAATAAATTATTATAATGTAACTATTGCTAGTAGTTACCAAACATAATTAAAGTGTATCTAAAAACATCAATAGATCCTCGAGACGGCAAACGTAACTCGACAAGAAATTTATATTGACGTATTTAACGAAACTATTACAATACTAGCTTCGAGCCCGTCAAAAATGACGGTTTGAATGCAATATCCTGGGAGTTCATTTTTTTAGTTGGTTAATTATATGGAATTGTTATTACATAATGCTAATGGCCTGGATTTTGTAATGTTCTATATATTTCATTTGCAGTTCACATAGCAATACAGTAGTAACTTCTACTGAATTATTGACGATGGAAGTATAGAACCAATAAAATTGAAAACAAATTAGGATTCCCACAAAAACTTTTGCTGTCAATGTAATATCAGTTTTATTCCTGGTCCAGGCACAATTCAGCTCGATAAATATGAAACTTCTTTCCCCCGTAATAAATAATACTTCCAGTAACATGGCGCTTATGAAAACAGTTTAAATGGTTTGTAAAACTCATTTCAGAGTGAATTATGCTGTAACAAAATGTGTCAGTTGCGATTCTGGTCAACTTAGCCCCAATCTACATTAACATTGCATTCGAAAATCATAGCTTTTATTACCCTCATATAAATAACGACAGGCAGCACCTATGGTGGTAGTCTGAATTTATTCTGGAAAAGATTGCATGAAAAAGCGAATATCGACCATTTTTAATTAAATCATCGTGATATGAGTACCATACTGTGGTTAGATTATCGGAGTATTTGACTATGATTTACTTAAATATATACATGTTACTTTAATGACGGAAAGTATAATATCAAAAACGGATAACGGTCATTTATCTCGGTGATACATTTCATGATTCGTAAATATGGTGTAAACTTTTTTCGTGTTTTTAACTAACTTCATTGTTTATCATCTGCCAAAAACATTCTTAGGTTATGTTTTAACCTCGTTCTTATAACTGGTACAGATAAAATAACGCAGACATGGAATACTCTTCTCCTTGCATTAATTTTTGCATCTAGTTGTCATAAATAAACAAAAAGCAACAGGTAAATTTAAACGAACGTACCAACTGTAACTTAGTAACAGAGCTTAGTAACGTATGATTGCCTCGCATTAATTTTCTATCTCTGCTCGCCGCTATTTGGCTGCAAGAATATCTTTGTTGAATTGCGAATTATAAATTGAAATCATTTTTAATTATATCTTTCGTGATATGAGTACCTTATTCTGGTTAGATTATCAGAATATTTGGTTATATTTTATTTAAATAAATGCATTTTTATAATTTCGAAAACGGATAACTGTTATTTATTTGACTAATACATGTCGCGATTACGTATGTACGATTCTCTGAGTTTTTAATAAACCACATTGTTTCTTATCGTGTGCCAAAAAATTTCTTAGTTTACGGTTTAAACTGGTGCTTGCAACTGAGGCAGGTAAAATAGCGTAAATAATGAAAACCCTTCTCCTTACATTAATTTCTGCATCTGGTTGTCGTAGATAAATAAAAAGCAATATGTAAATTTAATCGAATGTAATAATTGTAAATTTGTGACATATAATTGCCTGGTATTAATTTTTTTTCCCTACTCTCAGTATTTATAATATCACTGCTCACTGCTATTTTGCGGCAATAATATCGTTGTTGAATTGGTAGTGTCATATCCTTGATGATTTAAATCTGATAAAAAAGTTATCTTAAATCTCATTTAATAGCTAACACATGTATCAAAAACTAAGTGTATCATACAGGGCGTTCGCCGGAAAACGCTACCCTCCCAGTCTGTTGCCGTCGGCAACTTGCTCGGTCAGTGGAACCAGCAGTTTCCGCCACACGCCACCGTGAATCACCGCACTGTTTAACACCTCCGCTGCCCCAACAGTGCAGTGCAGTGACCCGTGCATTGTTAAGAACGGTTTCTTTGCATTGTAGATAGTTTGTGACTTCAGTCTCTTATTAATCAGTGTTGTGAATAAACGTTTCTTTGCGGTTTGGCTGGTTTGGGGCTTCATACTCTTATTAATCTGTACCGTGTTTGAGTGTGAGTAAAATTATGGTACGTTACAGTTTGCAACAAAGAATATTTCTCTACGATACATATGTGAAGAAGAAGTCGTTTAAAAAGTGTCGCAGTAAATTTCGTCGCGAATTTCCTGGCGCTTTACTGCCAGCTAAATCAACAATTCTGCGTCTGGTTAAAAAAGTAAGAGAAACGGGTTCATTTTTTAACAAAAAGAGACTGTCGGTCAACCGTATTCTCACAGAGGAGAAAATTGTCGATATCGCTTTTCGACTAGAACAGTCACCCAAAAAATCATTAAGTCAGTTAGGGCAGCGTGTGTCTCGAAATATGTTCAGAAGATGTGAAATGTGCATTACACAAGAGGGTCAACACTTCCAGCATCTTTTATAAGGTAAGCTAATGAATTACGTCACATTTAAATGCTTAGCACACAAGTTTATGAAGTTTATGAAGCGTAATTATTATGAAATAGTCCGCGGCCGACGGTCGAACAATGCCGGAAACTGAGCGCTCGCTCGCCGGGAGCAGTTTCTTCCTTGTAGCGCTAACAGTGGGTTGCGTTTCCCGGCGAACGCCCTGTATATAATGGTAGTAGGAATTTATTATATAAAAGCTTATAAGGAGAAACGAATAAGTCATCCTTAATGATATCTTTAGTTATACGAATACGTTATTCTCGTTAGATTATCAGAATATTTTGTTAGGATTTTAAAATAAAAAAATGCATTTAACTTTAGATTACGGAGACTATAATTTCGTAAACGGGTAACTGTTATTTATGTGACAAATACATTTCGCATTATGTACATTTCTCCTAGTTTTTAATAAACTTCATTGCTTCTCACCTTCTGCCAAAAAAATTCTTAGGTTATGCTCATAACTGATGCAGATAAAGTAGCGTAAATATTGAATCCCCTTCTCAATTTCTGTGTCTAACTGATACGGATAAAATAGCGCAAATATTGAATCTCCTTCTCCTTATATGAATTTCAGCGTCTAGCTGTAAATAAACGAAAAGCAAGACGGTGGTACGAACGTAATATGGTGGTTGATGATTGGCCGTTCGTTAGCCAATAGGAGAAGCAGCTATAGACGACGCAAGCAGACGCCACGTTAGCGTTTTATATAATAGGATTTGCACCGCTAGCGATGTTAATTCTGATATCAAAATACTCCGAAATTAGACTCGCATTGGGCTGAACAGTCCTAATTCTCTTGGAAGACAGAATCATTCCGGTGCACATAAAATATGATTATCAGTTACTCATTAATAAGGTGTTGCCTCAAACATTGCGTATCTGCCATCTAGTGAAGCTAGCTCATGTAGCTGTTGATTCCTGTTCCGTAATTATTATCATACTAGTGTAAGCTCGTAACCGTTTTTTGCGTATAGTCACGGGTCTAGAACAGTTCCAGTTTTTTAGGATGTAAGATTATGACAAGTTGACCTGATTTGACCAAATATAAACTTGACCGGTGTTTCAGGGTGAATAAAATCTCCTGAGCTTAAAGAACTCAGAAGCATTAATAGAGGTAGGTATTAAACACGAACAGGGACTATAGCGCAATCGTATAATTGCTTAAATACAAACTTGACTTGTATTTGAACCTTAAAAAATTCCTGTTTGCTTCGAAAGCATCACGTTGTTTTTTATTGAGACTTGGCAAACATTCGTAATCATTGGTCATAATATATGTAACGGCCAGAGAACTTAATACACATTCCATATTATTAAATAGTTGAGCAACTCTAAAGAAATGAATTGCCAGAATAGTTCATTCAGTAACATGTTTTGTCTGATTTCCACTTAAAATAACCTAGTAACTCACGTACAGCGAACATGAAGAAAGACCTTTGATGAAAGTTGTAAGTAAATACCTAAAAAGTAAATAAACTGTAATGCATAAACTTTTGTCAAGCAACAATATTAGTGAAAGTTTTAATTAAATTGAAATTTATCCGAAGCCGGAATGACAATTGGCATTCGTGGTTACAGCAGAGACTAATTTAATTTTTTTTTAATTGCTTTCATTAGCAACATGTTACTGAAAAGCATATCCACGTTTTTTCAGACGTTAAGTTTATCGATATTTTTTAACTATGAAACGCTACGAAAAGCAAACTTAATAAATTTACTATGGAAACTAATTTGGTAGCAGCTGCTTAGCTATTAAATTGTGGACATAACCACGAATTTATTCTAATGGTATCTCTGGTCGCCGTTTCGCGAGCGAAGGCTGACACGTGACACCGTTCTGAATGAGTATCTGGGTGAGCTTACGAAATTATATAGTAGATTGACATTGTGCTGCACTGTGTTTTCTTGTAGAGCACATTGAGCGACATTCACCCTTACCGATGCTAAAATGGGAAATGATTGAACTGGACAATTGCAATCTGAATCTCGGCTTCTATGGTAAGGAGATACATACTGGCTGACACTCTTGATTGATAACATTCATATGGATGATAAAAATTGGGTCGGTTTTACTTAGTTGATATCCCAATAAATGTTGATCACTGTCTGTCTGGTCGGTGAATTGGAAATCTAGCGTTGCCTGCGCACTGTCTTGAGGGGAGCATTTGACTACGCTTCCGGATTTAAGTAACAACCTTCTTTAGTTTTGATTTTACAACTACATTAAGATATCGGAGCTGGGGAAGTACAGATTATTTTGTCACTTTATATTAATTGTGTTGTTTGTGTTACTGAATATAACTCACGGTAAACATCAGAAATTTTCCTGTTGTTGCAAGAACATGTTCCGCATTTGATTGGCTCACAGGAGTAAACATTCCGATTACAACATTAAAATGACTATATTTTATTAGTTCTTCACGAATTTTTGCATTTTAATTAGCTCGTGGCAGTCACTAGCAAGCAAACATTTATATCAAAACAGGAGAATAGCTCACTAGATAATTCTTGGTGAGTCAGTAGACTGTATGTGACGTAATGCAGAGCATGTATGCGTGCTGCAGTCGCCTTATCACGTGACGGGAGCCACATGTAATATGTTCGTGTTAATTCAGCTTACCCAGCTACGGCTTCAAGTCGCAGTGGTCATAGAGCCATAAATGATCTTCAGTTCTTCTTATTGGATCCCTTCCGTCTGTAATTAAACTATTGTACGTGAGGAAAGAAATCCGTAAAAGTAGTAACAGGCCTTAGAATTATTTTTTGGTTCCATGACGGTCTTTCCTTGTCTGTACTGAAATAAATAGGTATGTTCGTATTTATACAAACATTTCGCGTTTATGCACAAGCCATTAAACTTTGCTATTCGTTCCCATACATGCAATAACAACAGAATTAACATCCCTTGCATTTAGCATCCACTGTAACAAAATATACTTCCGTAGTTTGTTTAACACTCCACTACTACTGATCGATATAAATACACATTTACAGGTTTCTCGCCGTGTCTTGGCACCTGCTATCCACTTCTGACAAACATCTGGGCGCCCGTCCCATGGAGTCCGGCGCTGACGCGGGGTCAGCTGGTTTGGGTCCTGGCGGTGGAAGAAATTTTCATCCTCAGGACTTGCCGGGAGGGTAGAAGAGACGGTGGTGCACAATTTTAATCTCCAGATTATGTGATTAAGTCCCGGTCTGAGGGTAAATGATACTGGTGATAGTGCCTGCGACGCTAAGTTCAACGTAAATGTTTCCTTACGACCAACAGTAAAAATGTTTACAGTCGACCTCGATACGGACCAACGCAGTGTTTAAAGACCCCAGCTAGCCAGTCTTGATTGTTTCATAAACTACGATTTCATCTTCTTAATTTTGATTCGAATGAACACAAATTTATCTTGTAAAACTTTCAGTCTCTGCACGGATAGAATTGTATCGACATTTCAACAATTGTTGAGAACCATCGACCTGAAATCTAAAAGAAACAAGGTTTTTGAGAGTTTGTATGTAATGCATTATCGATATCAGTTGCTATTAATATTGGAACTATCGTTTTCCTAAGATCACAGATATTCTAAATTAAAATGATTTATTAAGATGATAAGTGAATGAATATCTCAATTAACATAATACATTTCAGGGCTTTATTTCACATACTGAAATCATCAAAAACTAGTTTATAAATAAAAAATCCAAATGGACGTCAACGTAACGCAATCTTTGAAATATCAATTAAAAAAACATGAACATGAGAATGAGCTGAATTTTGATTGACAGGTCTATTCGTCGTGGTCATTCATGAGTTTATCACATGGCTGAGGTCGTATCACGTAGCAGCAGTACCAGGTGGTCCAATGACCAGGAGTCGCTCCACACCTCAGCTTCTCGGACGGGAAATAGAGACGAGATGATTCAACTGGCGAAGACGTCATGATCTCCTGTGTGTCGTAACACCTCTGCTCGGTGTAGGATGCCACTGCTAAACTCGCTTCTCCCATTATGAAACAGGAAATACGAATAAAAATTATCAGTGCTTAGTACAAACGCTCGCGCCTTTTTGGTGTGATTTCTAGGAGTCTGAAGAAACACGTACTTCCTAAAATAAAATGTGTGCATCTTCTTGACACAGGTTGAAAGCCATTTCGCCGATGCATTTAAAGTCCTCCCAACATCGTCGCCTTTACAGTAAGTTGTCTATCTTCCCAACTGAGTCGTGATGAATCCCACTATCCAATGACCAGGCCTTCCTGGTCTTCCTTTATCACCATATATATTTTGTTAAGTCCGCACTGTTATTTATGTGTTTGTTTGACAAATATATCTTAAAGCAATGTGTAACACTACAAATCCAAGATTATTTTTAATTGTGCGTGTAAACCTCAATGTACATTAACGTGATCATAGTTAAAGTTGTTACGATCTTTGTTACTTGTATGCAGATTTTAGTAACTTCATTTCAGTATTTTTTTGCGTAGACTTTCGTTAATAATTTCTCAAGCCTTGTCCCGAGACGTGTGGCGTGGCAAACATCAAGTCGCTCAAGATCGTACTTGTGGACTTGTGGTCTGTTGAATTCATGGCCTTGCGTCTTTCCCATTTGCGTTAATGTTTATGATGTGTGCCGACTTTGTTTTTCAGTCATTTAATTGACCGGCTTTCGAAAAAATCCGTTGACACGTGTAGGTTAACAGAAGGACTATAGAATATTTTAATGTTATTTCTACATCTTTGAAATTTTAGAGTTCCATAGCAAGGGCTTGTTAGTATTACTCTCTTGAAAGGTTTCCATAGTAACAACAAATACAGATATAACTAGGAGCTGGCCTAGGTTGGTTAGCGCCTAAGGAGAACTTGCGAATAAGAAGTTCTATTATGTAATTAAAGTGGTGTATTTGGAGCTTATTAAAACTAATTGAAACTGTGCTGAACATAAAGACTATCAGTTCATTTATTTAGTTTAGCTGCATGTTCTAAATATGCAATAAATAGCTCCAACCGCAGTAAAACCACGAAGTTATTAAGGAGCATAAAAACACGACAAATATAAGTTAAATCTCTTCGGAAATACACTCCTGGAAATTGAAATAAGAACACATTGACGCCGGTGTGTAATAGAGATGGGTAGGTCCGGATGGATGCAGTTCCGCGGACCCGTATCACTTGCGCGAGGGATGGATGTACATCCGAGGGCTTGTCGGATCTGCTTCCAGCCGGACCTGTATAATAGCGCCACAGTTCTCGAGTGGCCAGAGTTGAACCACGGCCGGACCTGCAACGCGGAGCTGGAACGCAAATTTTCATTACATTTCCGATTTGAAATAAATGTTCTGAAGAGTTTAATGTCATTTACTGTACGAGATTGGATTACAGTTCTGTTTAAAGATGAGATTATAAATGAAAAAACTATTTCTTAATGTCTGACTACTAGTAGATAATTACAATAACTATTAAATGTCAATGGGTAGCTAAAACCCGGTAGTATTTTTTATTGGTCGGGTTCATGCTTCTAAGGTGAGGAGTGTTTTACGTGCTAAATAAGAATGGACTTATAATTTAACTTGTAATTTTAATGCGTTGCAGTATTATTAAACTTTTAACGTTCAGTTTGACTAATCACAAAGTCTCTAGAATTTTTTACGTTCTTAATTCTGAGGGCTTAAGGACAAATTAAATTATACATTTAACATCTCTTCTTTGCAGAAACACGGTTCGTAGAGTTTCCAAGGATCATTATACATATCTACACTAATATTATAAACTACACTAATATTATAAATGCGAAAGTAACTCTGTTTGTCTTAATGTCTGTTTGTTACGTTCCTTGGGCTAAAAGGATACTCCGATCATGATGAAATTTGATTTTAGGATCGAGATGGGATACTATATTATGTATAGATAAAAACATATTGTCATTCAATTTTGAAAACTATTTCAACTGTGAAAGATAAACGCATGTACATCTGTAATGTGGACGATATTAAGTAATGCTAGGATGGCGTAGTGGTAACGAGTGTGCTTCTTATATTCAACTGTAGAGTTGCTTCGGGTTCAAATCCCACTGGAAGCAAGTATTTTTATGAATTGTTTTTCATAGTTTGAGCCAGGGCCTAGGATTTTATAGTAAGGATACCATGTTCTGGCAAATCTTTGGTGGTAGAAAGCGTTTACTTTATTCACGGTATACTGATTCCACAGGTAGTTTTTGTGTGATCTAAACTAACAATATTGTATATGCGAAAGTAAGTCTCCATCTTTTTTTTTTACGTTTTCACGAATATAATTAGGTGTATACCGATGACAAGGAAATACTTTGTATATTTAGGAACGAAATAGGATACTTTTTTCCGATATGAATAACAGTTTTGGTCATGACACAGGTTCGAAGGTAGAATGGTATATCGATGGCGTTCCCATTATATTATGCCGACTCAGTGTTGTTTGGGACATCTTAGATAATTTTTCAGCTTTGCATATCCAGTTCTAGCAATCAAATTCTAAATCCACGCGTACGAAGTCGCGGGTAACAGCTAGTAATATATATAAATGATTATGTGGCATTATTGCGAGCGACTGTGCTGGCCGCTTTTACAGAAATATTTTATAATCCGACATTGAAAAAAGAAAAAACCTCACATCCAGCCGTTTCTAGAACGTCTTAACAATGGCTCAAACGATCGGTTATTATTAATAAGAATTAAATCTTCCTTAAAAATAGTTTCAACTAAATTGGAAATAATATTAAATAAAATTACAAAGAAATTAAAAGTTTCTGAAATTGTACAAAATAAAATAAAGATTTTGAAAGCACCAAAAACACGTTACGGTAGTTGGCAAAACATAAATATTACTGTTTGATTAAAATGCATTGTATCGCACTCGATTTAGCACTCACGACAACGTTTTATTCACTCAATCAAAACAGTTTCACATAGTATACAGAGCAAAACACTATACATAATATAAGAACAAATCTCACGTAATTTCTCGCTCACAATTTAAAATACGTTATACTTGCAATTTTGTTTTTTGTTCATTTATAATAAACTGTTTCTTAAGCTGGTATATTGTGGAAAGGCAAGAATTATCTCAAAATGTTGAGTCTTGAATAATTTCATTTTTAGTAAAAAAAAACTAACAGTTAACAAAGACTTTCAATTTTTTTTTTTTTTTAAATTTTAGTGGTACTTAAACATTATTAAGAAATGATTTCATTTTATTCTTATAGAAGCCCACAGAAATTTTACTTTTATCATTATCAGTCTGATTATGCTGTGATTTTATAATATTACGTACAATTATGAGTTTCAGACAAAAATAAAAAAAAAATTATAGAATTAATATTCTTTCATTTCATTAATTAATGGATGAACACGATATAACTCATACTGCAGTTCTCCTTGGTAGGATTTGTATCCACCATACGCTCGATTGTAGGTTCGGACCTATACAGATCCGCCGGACACGTATTTGGATGTAGGTCCCTACACATCCAGTTCCGCCATACACTCCGCCCGCCCGATTGTAGAACCGGACCCATACAGCTCCGCCGGACACGTAACTGGATGTAGGTCCGCACAGATCCAGTTCCGCCATTCACTCCGCCCGCTCGATTGTAGAGCCGGACCCATACAGGTCCGCGGACAACGGAACCTGGATGCAGGTCCGCAGCGCTGGATGTACATCCGGACCCGACTCCCTTTAAAATCTCGGACCTGCCCATCTCTAGTGTGTAAGACCCACCATACTTGCTCCGGACACTACGAGAGGGCTGTACAAGCAATGATCAAACGCACGGCACAGCGGACACACCAGGAACAGCAGTGTTGGCCGTCGAAGGGCGCTAGCTGCGCAGCGGTTGGGCACTGCCGCAGTCAGTGTCAGCCAGTTTTCCGTGGCATACGGAGCTCCATCTCAGTCTTTAACACTGGTAGCATGCCGCGACAGCGTGTACGTGAACCGTATGTGCAGTTGACGGACTTTGAGCGAGGGCGTATAGTGGGCATGCGGGAGGCCGGGTGGACGTACCGCCGAATTGCTCAACATGTGGGGCGCGAGGTCTCCACAGTACATCGATGTTGTCGCCAGTGGTCGGCGGAAGGTGCACGTGCCCGTCGACCTGGGTCCGGACAGCAGCGACGCACGGACGCACGCCAAGACCGTCGCAATCCTACGCAGTGCCGTAGGGGACCGCACCGCCACTTCCCGGCAAATTAGGGACACTGTTGCTCCTGGGGTATCAGAGAGGACCATTCGCAACCGTCTCCATGAAGCTGGGCTACGGTCCCGCGCACCGTTAGGTCGTCTTCCGCTCACGCCCCAACATCGTGCAGCCCGCCTCCAGTGGTGTCGCGACAGGCGTGTATGGAGGGACGAATGGAGACGTGTCGTCTTCAGTGATGAGAGTCGCTTCTGCCTTGGTGCCAATGATGGTCGTATGCTGTGTTTGGCGCCGTGCAGGTGAGCGCCACAATCAGGACTGCATACGACCGAGGCACACAGGGCCAACACCCGGCATCATGGTGTGGGGAGCGATCTCCTACACTGGCCGTACACCTCTGGTGATCGTCGAGGGGACACTGAACAGTGCACGGTACATTCAAACCGTCATCGAACCCATCGTTCTACCATTCCTAGACCGGCAAGGGAACATGCTGTTCCAACAGGACAATGCACGTCCACATGTATCCCGTGTCACCCAACGTGCTCTAGAAGGTGTAAGTCAACTACCCTGGCCAGCGAGATCTCCGGATCTGTCCCTCATTGAGCATGTTTGGGACTGGATGAAACGTCGTCTCACGCGGTCTGCACGTCCAGCACGAACGCTGGTCCAGCTGAGGCGTCAGGTGGAAATGGCTTGGCATGCCGTTCCACAGGACTACATCCAGCACCTCTACGATCGTCTCCATGGGATAATTGCAGCCTGCATTGCTGCGAAAGGAGGATATACACGGTACTAGTGCCGACATTGTGCATGCTCTGTTGCCTGTGTCTATGTGCCTATGGTTCTGTCTGTGTGATCATGTGTTGTATCTGATCCCAGGAATGTGTATATAAAGTTTCCCATTCCTGGGACAATGAATTCACGGTGTTCTTATTTCAATTTCCAGGAGTGTACAATGCACGGTACAGATGCTGCTCGAATGCTTTGTGTTTTTAGTACTAATTTGTACAATTTTGGAAACAGTCTCTTTCTTTCATCCCATCACACAAGGAGCTCCAAGTTTCTTGGTAGAAGATGTTGGGCTAAATATTTTTTCCCCTCTATAATAGCCGCATTAGAACTTGGAAGTCCCTGAAGTCAACTGCCAGACTCATCGAACTCGTTAAGTACCGTAAGTTTTTATGCCATCACTGTACATTTCTTTCATGTCAACACACTTTGAAATCATGCGATCCCCAGATAACCATACGGCTGATGACAAGGCTGGTTAGGTACGGCCTACAAGGGGTATTTGATCGATACGAAATGGGTTTTAAAGTGTGCGTTGTGGTAGCTGACAGTGCGGGAAACATAAACGCGACAGTTGATTCTTTAAACCTGAGGCACAAGACCTGTTTTGCTCATGGCCTTAATTTGGAAGTTCAGTCTGCACTTACCAGTTTTATTTAGAGCATTGTCGACAAAGTAAAATCAACGCTCAAATTTTTTTAAGTGAACCTTCCACGCAACTGCAAAATTGCATTACAAAAAACTATCGGTATTATTACCTTAAAATTGAAGCAGGATGTTCCAGCTATGTGGAACTCCACATACACTATGTTAAATAGATTTTTAACTCTTAAACAGCTTATAATTATAGTATTAGCACTTGTCAGTTGTCAATTCTCATGTGACATTCACAGAGACTGAATGGAAAATTATTACGCACGCCGTAAATGCGTTAGGAGTTTGAAGCGACAGAGGAGGTCTAATCTTCAAAAACGGTGTCCCTGTCAAAGATAATCATATTCGATCGAGGCCTGACAAAAAGAGTAAAATTACATTCCGAAAATAAGAAATTCTTGGGGGAGATATGAGCGAGGAATTGTTAGAGGAGTTGACAAAACAATTCTGTGGAATAAATACAACGATTAGGGCAGGTCATTGATTTCTGGGAATCTTATAAAACCATTATTCCCAGAGTAAAAAGACTAATTATGTAATCACGCTCAAGGGTTCAGCCAGACCTTGACTTTGAAGAGCTCGTTTACCTAAACCACTTCCAACACCCAGTTCTTCTCTTTGGAACGAGTTCGATGAGTCTGGTAGCCAAATTCAGGGACTTCAAGTTCTGATGCCAAGACTTCGGCTATTATAGAGGTGAATAAATATTTAGCCGAACCTCTTCTATCGAGAAACTTGGATCCTCTTATGCGGACGGATGAAAGTAAGAGAATATTTCCAAATTTGTGTAAATTAGTAGGCTACTAAAAACAATATGCATTCCGACAATGTCAAAAGCCGGTTAATTAATGACTGAAAAACGAAACGTATATGCTTATCATCATCATCATCTAGGACAGCTACCAGTCACTGGCCGGGTCTGCTGGGAACAAAAGCCTCGCCAGCGCTTCCTGTCTAACCACCATCTCTCTTCTTCCACTGTCACCCAACTTCCTCCTCTTTCCTCCACACTAGAGATGGGTCGTTCGCGAGTGAATCAGTTCTTTAGAGCAATTCTTTTAAAGGAGTGAGTGAGCAGTCACTCACTAAAAAGTGAACGGTAGTTCTTCTAGGTGAGAAGAAGAGCTTGTTCACGTGGGCTTTGTGGACTGTTGAGCTAAAAAAAGAGGTCTAATAATTGCATAAAAGTCGATTTAAGGGGGTTATTTTCATCGAAAAGTGAGGGTGTAACCGGATTCTGAGGGTGAGACATAAAAAAAAGGTCTCAAATATAACTGAGCAAGTGAGTTAGTGAACCGTTCAAAAGAACTAGTTCTTTTCGTAGAGTGATCATATGAACACCGCTCTTTTTAGTGAGTCACTTTGCCCACCTCTACTCCACACATTTCTTAACGCCTTTAATCCATCTGTCCCTCGGTCATCCTCTAGGCCTCTTCCCTTTCAGCTCCATGTCCAGCATCTTCCTTGGTAACTTCTCCTCTCCCATTCTCTTTACCACTGTAACCTAGATTTTTCAATTCTCTGTTGTAGTGGTTCATCCTTTATCATCTCCTTGATTCTCTCATTCCTTATTCTGTCTTTTCTTGTTATTCCTACCCTCCTCCTCTGAAATTTCATTTCCACAGATTGTACTCCCCTTTGTCTTTCTCCTTCATCACCCAGGTTTCCGATCCATACGTTAAAATTGGCACAAAGTATGTTTTATAGAATGCCTCTTTGCTCTTTTGCGGGACATCCGTACTCCATACCAGACTTCTAATAGTCTTACAAAATCCATGTGCACATCTTCCTCTTTCGTTTATCTCCATCCTGTTTCCTCCAGCTTCCCAAATATTTGAAACATTCCTAATTGCTATTCCCCAAGTGATGTGCATATGTCCGTCCTGTTCTTCTTTCTTGTTGTTATCACCATTTCAGTTTTTCTCGCTCCCACACATCCAGCTGATCCTGCACCTCTCTTCCATCCTCTCCCCTAACTAATAGGTCATCCGCAAATATTATTGCGTTTATTTTTCCTTCCCCAACGCTCTGCACCACCTTCTTCAACATTTTATCAATAGCCACAATAAATAACAGGGGTGATAGAGTACTTCCTTGTTTTAGTCCACTCTGGCTTCGCATTCGGAAGCACGCTGGTTCGAATCCCCGTCCGGGCATCCAGATTTGGGTTTTCCATGGTTTCCCCAAATCACTCCAGGTGGGATGCTTCCTTCAAAAGGGAATTCCTTCCCGCTCCTTGTCCCCAGTCACTTCTCATCTCTAACGACCTCGACGTCGACGAGGCGTAAAGCCATAAGCAAAACTAGAAATTAGTCCATTTTTCAGAGGGAACCTTACAGTCTTACCCCTTACCACTTTGACACAGCTCTTACTACCCTCATACATATTCTTCACTCTTTTCACTTTATCCATTTTTACTAACTTTTTTCTCGCTCCTTTCCACACTTTGTTTCGGTTGAGGCTGTCATACGCCTTTTCAGTGACCAGGGAGGCCATCACCTGATCTTTTCCATACTTGTAATGCCGCTCTTGTAGCTGCCTTATTGCAAAAATAATATCGATAGTTGACCTTTCTGATCTAAATCCATATTGCTCTTCCTTTAGTTGCCTTTCAAGCGCTCTTCTTATTCGGCTACCCAAAACTTTCTCATATATCTTGCCAAAGTGGCACGTCAGGGTAATACCACAGTAGTTCTGGCAGATAGTCCTGTCCCCCTTTCTTAAATATGGAATTCCTCCCGCATTCCACACAGCCCGCATCACCCTTAGAGCCACTGTGTGCCCATTACTCCAGCAGCTCGTATCGTCTCCACGCGCACTTCAACCATTCTGGACGCTTTATCTCCCTTCATTCTCTTTACCACGTCCTCCAATTATTTCCACGTAATATATTCCTTTTCCTCTTGATATTGGCCCTTTTCTTCCTCTCTACCCTCATTTTCATCGCTGGGTCCTGAACATTCAACAGATCCTCAAAAGACTCCCTCCAGACCTCCTTTATGTCGTCCTTCCCCTCCACTAAGTTGCCATTCTTATCCTTTATACTACCTGCTTCCATTCTGCTCTTCCTCCTACTTTTTATCATGACATACAACACCTTACTGCCCTAACTATCCTCTTTTAGTATTTCCATCCATTTCCACTTTTCTTCATGTATCACTGTTTTTGATTCTTTCTTTTTGCAGCTGTACACTCTTTTGCTTTCCTCTGTTCTCCTTTGGAACCATTCCCTGAAGGCATTATTCTTCTGTAGCACAGCATCCTTTGCCCTGTTATTCCACCATGGGGTTTCCTTTCCTCTTCTCCAACCAGCTGTCCTACCACATACTGCTTCGGCTGTTTTTACCAAGGTGGTTTTAAAAACGTTCCCATTACTCCTCCACAGACTGCAAGTCATCCCTAGGTATTTTCTGCGCAAGCTGGCCTTGGTACTCTATGCAGCACTCGTCATCCTTCAGTTTCCACGCTCTTATTCTTCTCTCCTGGTTGTCTGATGTTCTTGCTCCCTCTTTCAGACTGGCTATTAGGAGTCGATGGTCGCTAACTATGACTTCTGAAGGGACGACCTTTATATCCACAATACTCTGTCTCATCTGTGCTTCGATTAGAAAGTAATCAACAATAGAATTCCTAGACAGGTGTGTACTATAGCATGTCATCTAATGGCTTTCCCTCTTCTTGAACCCACAGTCAAACCATTGCGTTTGCAGAAGTCCAACAGCTTTCTTTCTTTCTTTCTGTATTTCTGCTGACCCATTCTTGTGTTCCAAGAACCTCTTCATATCATTTCCTTGCATTACCAAGATGAGCATTGAGGTCTCCCATTATAATTTGGTTGCTCCTGCCAAGCTGCTGCTGTAGACCATCTTCAAAACTTTACTTTTCCTGCTCAGTGCAGCCTACCTGAGTGGCATAAACTTGTCCCTGACTTTCACTTCAACCTATATAATTCTGCCATTTATTCCTACTACTTTTTCCCTTAAACCTTCCTTTATCACAAGTGCCACTCCATTTCTTTTTCCCTCACTGTTTCCAATCCAGTACAGCTTGTATCCCTTCCGTAATTCCTTCATGCCCTCTCCTCTCTATCTTGTCTCAGCTAGTCCCAATATATCCAGTTTACATCTTTCCATCAAATCTATAATTTTCTCAGTCTTTCCCTTCAATGTTCTTACATTTAAAGTTCCTAATGGTAATCTTTCTCGTTACCCTTTTCCATTGCCAGACCGAGCTTGGTGGGTGACTGGTTAACGTTCTGGCCTCGCATTCGGGAGAACGACAGTTCGTATCCCCGTACGGGCATCCAGATTTGGGTTTTCCACGGTTTCCCCAAATCATTCCAAGCGAATGCCGGGATGTTTCCTTCAAAATTCCTTCCAGTTCCTTGTCCCTATTCCCATCCCGCCTCTAATGACCTTAGCCGTCGACGAGGCGTAAAGCCGTAAGTAAAAAAAATAAAAATCCATTGCCAGGTCGTCTAACTTAGGTAACTTTTCCCGAGGCTTGTTCCTTTATTTTTTGAAAGCAATCAATCCATACTCGTACTGTTGACTTATTAGGCCTAACACAGTCGAAGATTTTCTTACAGGGTTTACTCCTTTAGCCAAGATCCCTCTTCGCCACAAGGCAGTGGTGTTTCCTTCCAATTCCCCCCCCCCTCCCCTCCGCCATTTTTGCCAATCTGAAGGTCTCCTTCTCTGCCGAAATCTGCCGTTGAGGACTTCGCCCGTATCTCTCGACATGGGTTCCACACTATACCCCGTGGGACGGGGTCCTTGCCTGGACCTAGCCACCCTGTCGCTCCAGCCTACTGCAGCTAGGATGTCCACCCCCGCAGCGTGGATGCGCCAAACAAGAATTACTCAAGTGGTGTATAGGGAAGGTGACCCTACCTCCCTTGAGCCGGGTTAATGGTTGCGTGTGATGTTACAAACCAAAGGCCTTATGGTAAATAGTAATAGTAACTGGCGTAACATTCTTTTGTAAATTTAATCATTTTTATTGTAAATTTAGTGTTCTGATTTTTAAAGAAATAATATAACTTTTTAATCATAAACAACTTACAAATTAATTACTAAATACAAACTTCATAATTTTAGTTATTTTTAGATAACAAATTCCTACCCATTTTTAATAAACTCGTTATCAATGTCGACCTTAAAATTCCGTGCGAAAAAATCAGATTGTCGTTTAAAAGAATAGGTTCACAGCAATGAGTAAATCGACTCGAAACGATTTAACAAAAAGAATCGCTCTGCCCATTGTTAATGAACCCAAACATACTGGTAGAAATTAAAAGTGAAACACCCAGGCTGGAATGGTGGAATTTTAGGAAACTTTGTAGATATATCCAATATCATACACAGAAGAAATGATAAAAACTGAAATGATGTGGCTAAGTTTTTTTTTTTAGATGCAGTGGTCAGTAAGAATTGCGCCCACCTTGAGCACCTATACATTCGTGGATTCTTGCCGGAATTGAATCAATAAGTGTTCAGATGTGTTCTTGGGGTATGTATATCTACGCCTGCATGTCTTGTGCAGCCACTTGTTGCACATCCTGTGCTGGGTGACCATGTGATCTATTGTGTCTACTCCTGACTTCCCAGACATACTATACTGGGGACAGATCTGGGGATTGTGTGGTCCAAATTATAATTGTAACCCCTTGCAAGACTTGTGTTTTGATGGCCACAGTATGACGACGGGTATTATCCTGTTGAAAGATGTAATTTGAATGGTGGACAACAGGGTGCAGCACCCCGTCCACATAGTGGTGGGCTGTCATTGTGCCTTCAACAACAACCAACTCAGTCCTGCTGTCGAAACTGATTGCTCCCAAGCCATGTCACCAGTGGGTGGACTTGTGTGAAGTTCTGAAATCACAGCAGGTAAGCCGTTTCTTCACTAAGACTGCGTACATGTTCTCAATTATCACTTTGCCACAGATAGTATCGAGACTCGTCTCTTAACACAAATGTACTCCATTCAAGTGTCCACTTCCGTTTTCCATTATACCAGCTTAGAAGATGCTGCCAATGAAATAAGGTTAATGGAACACATTGCACAGGGGTCAGAGAGTGTAACTCAGCTTTATGCAATTGGTTTACAGTCGTCCGGGGGTGACTCTCTCTGTAACCACTGCTTGGATCTGGCCTTCAGTCAACCATATGCCAGCAGCAGCCACCCACACAATTTAGCAGTCTTCAAGTGCTATTTCCTTCTCTATGGACCTGTGCTTACTGCAGGAGTACTAAAGCCTTCTTTCATCCATTGTGTAACAAGTCTGTATTCTGATATTGCACTACAGTCAATCCTCCGGGAGAATTCACGATATGATGCACCCATTTCAAACACGCCATTTCTCCGACCTCTTTCACAGTTATAAATTTGGGTGTAGAGGGTCGTCACTCTTCGCCTTGGCATACTTTGTGTTGTGTTGTGGACAGAAAAATATGTCATGTTACACCACACTGTTCACTACTTATATGCCAAAAAAGCAGTTTTGCATAGTAAATATCCCCGTAATTCTCATACTATTATACATAAAACTTCCAATTTTTAATCATTTAATAGTCATGATATGGGGACACTCAGGGTCAAATTTCATTCATTTATCACAACTCCTTCTGGGTGCTGCACTTTTAATTTCCTCCAGTGTAGAAAGGAAATTAGCTCATGGATTCAAAGCATGTATTTAAAGTACGTGCAAGTGCCTACATTAGTATACGAGTTTGACTGTACACAGCTCATTATAAAATGTAACATTAGAAACATGGTGTGCACTTCGTATACTCCTGCATAAAAATGACTAGTTGGAATCGTTATTATCTGAACAGACAGCGTAACACACCATGACTCATTGCTCTTTGAGGACATGTGAGGTACAGCTAAGACATTTTATTAATTGTACATAATCGTCAGACGAATGGCTGCTGAATCTCGATACAGAGCTGTGACTGGCGGACTTGCTATGTTTAAATTATTTGTCATTTATTTTGTTTCATTCAGCTGTTGCGTCTGTCAAAAATCTTGCAATCTCATAAGATAAATAAAATCAATTAATAAATCTTATTCGCAGAATGTATGAAGGTAGGAAATGCGGGTAGCAATATACGAGCCCTACATAATTCTGTGAAGTATTTAATGGAGGCATAACGAATTGCGATGTGTGTTACACCTCATGCGGAGTGAGACGTGTCACGAATTTTAACTAATCCCGCTATCGCTGTCATTTTATTGACCTAGTAACTTCTCCTGATGAAGTTCTTATACTAGAAAATATTCTTATAGCAGCGATTCTTAATTTAAACACCATAAGCCTTTTTATTTGTAATTTTGATTTCCAGTTGTTTTTTACGCCTGCCGACTGCAAGGTAATCGGAGGAGGCGCCATGATTTCTAAATAACTCTTCGAAATGTTATCGTGGTTCAACGGGGACAACGAAGATAACATCGACAACGACCGCGGAAATCTGCGCACCCACTTAACTCTTCGAAATGTTGAGCATATTTTTCAGTGGCACAGAATACTATTTCATAATTCCATTTACTTACGCAAAACATATTCGAGAAACAACAGATCAATTAAGATTATTAGCATGAGAGAATCCATAGCGCTAATACGTCAGTGACACAGAATGAGGCCAGTAATCAGTATAAAGACGAGAGAAAACTTACTACCAATAAATTATGGAAACTGTATTATTCAGTTAACGTTTTTGGGAGAACGATTTCCACCCACAGCATTAAAGTATTTCTCGAGTTGTTTGCTAATGCGAATAATGCTAAGAGGCCCCTTGATGGAACGTATTTGGAAAAAAAGCAGCGTAGAGGTAAGCGGTATAGAGAGAATGTCTAACATGAAGGTAACTGTGGTTCGGCATTAATATACGAGGGTGGCCCAGAAACTAATGCACCACATTTTTTTCTCAGCACCCAAACAATGGTAGGAATGCGAAACATTAGATATGAATTCTTTGAAGTTTTTTTTCATTGCTTTACGCCTCGTCGACGGCTTAGGTCATTAGAGGCGGGATGGGACTGGGGACAAGGAACGGGAAGGAATTCGGCCATGGCCTTTTTGAAGGAAGCGTCCCGACATTCGCCTGGAGTGATTTGGGGAAACCATGGAAAACCCAAATCTGAATGCCCGAACGGGTATTCGAACCCGCATCCTTCCTAATACGGGGCCAGAACGTTAACCGTTCACCCACCACTCTCGGTAATTCTTTGAAGTTTTCAGAGTGCGGCGCAAAGTTTCCGTTTCTTCCGACAGGCACCGTAATTGCAGCTATGGTTCAATATGGCGTCTGTGAGTGATGTACGTTATAAGCAGCGTGTCAACACAGCTGTTAGCCCAACCGCTTCGCGAGTATCCGCGTAGGACAACTTCCGACGAAATCTCATGGGCTGTACAGCACTAGGATGCTAATAAAGCACCTGGTCCGGATGGTATTCAGAACCGTGTTCTTAAACAGCTCACGGGGAAAGTGATAGAGTACCTTACAGACATCGCGAATGCCATCTTAAACAACCAGTATTTACCCGACCGATGGAAGGAGGCCAAAGTGCTAATGTTCAGAAAGTCGGGAAAAGATCCATCTTCACCCAACAGCTACCGTCCGATTAGCTTACTCAACTCCCTTAGCAAAGTTGTTGAAACAGTCATACTCAGACGCCTTACACAACACATAAAGAACAATAACATTCTGAAGCCGGAGCAATTCGGTTTCAGAAAGCACCACTCCACAACACAACAATTAATGCATGTTGTTGAGCACGTAACAAGGGGGTATAATTTGTCTGCGTCTACCGTGGCTGTGTTCCTGGACATCGAGAAGGCGTTCGATCGTCTTTGGCACAACGGCCTCATTCGTAGACTCAGTGACGACGGATTCCCGGACGGACTGGTGCGCCTAATACACTCGTACCTCACTAACCGAACGTTCCACGTCTGCGTTGACAACAAGAACTATACACCTCAGGAGATACAAGGAAGTGTTCCTCAAGGAAGTATAATAGGCCCTGCGCTCTTCACCGAATACGTCAATAAAGCTCCGAACACAGACAAAACTATGCAAGCCATTTATGCTGACGATACCGCCTATCTTGCACAGTCACAGCAACCATCTCATATAAACAGTAGATTACAGCACGCGCTTAACGTAGTCTAACCTTGGCTCACACGATGGCGAATTAAAGTCAAAGTAGGTAAATGCAAGGCACTCCTATTTACACGAAGACCTAGGAAAAAAACGCATTCATGAACACTGTCGACCGCTAACACTACACAGTCAACCTATACCTTTCCGGAACGAAGTTAAGTATCTTGGACGTGAAGCTAACATGGAGGCTCCATATAGACCACATGGTTAATAAAGCAAACATTAAACTCAAACAACTATACCATATGCTAAACAGACAAAGCACACTACACCGAAGTAATGCCCGAACAATGTACTTAGCACTCATTCGGCCACTTATGACGTATGCAGCTCCGGCTTGGGGGTACGCCGCTAAGTCTCACATTAAGAGACTGCAATTAATTCAAAACAAAGTACTCAGGATCATAGCAAATGCTTCTTGGGGAATACGAACAGCAGACTTACACCGAGATTTTCGATTCACCGAGCCAATACAGCAAGTTATTAAGAAGCTTGCCATAAACATGTACGGGAAATCCCAAATGTCGCGAAATCCTTTGATACGCACTATAGGCAGTTACGATCACAAACACAGATTTAAACACCCACGGCCGAGAATATTGCTCAACAGATAGGAAAAAACTAATACATAAACAAGTAAGAAATCTGTCGACTGCATCAAGGGCCACTGGGATTAGTGTCCCATTCCCTAATCAACCTGCAAAGTAGTCACTGGACAAAGGAAAGTGGTTACAGTGCGATCGCTGGTGCAGAAGGCAGCCACACAAAACAAGAAAACAATCCACAAACAACACTAGTACAGTATCCGGCGTGGTAAGCACCGCGGGGGTGCTGGTAGTAGTGGCAGGCTAGCGCGATGCATCCTGCTCCAATATTGTCTGGAATGAGCATGGTGGGGTTGTGTTACCCGGCGGCGATGACACGTGCTCGCGTGGGTGGTCATGGCGGTGGTGTCCGTCATCGTCCTAAAGCTCGGCAAGTCGGGGGTGGTCATCTAGCATCACTGTGGCTGTCGCCGTCGGCGGAACGCTTACCGTGTACTCCCGGGATGGATGAGAGAAGGCCCTGCTCATTGCGGCGGTTACGCTCTGGCGTCCTGGTGATGCGAATCACGTCTCACCAACACGTACAACACCTGTGACACACAGCTGTTACTAATTACAACGAATCGGCGTGATCCAGGACCATCTCAACGGCAGCAACGGCCCGCGGCTGAAAATCTCAACGGCAGCGACGGTGTGTGGACCAGCTGTAAGTTGTTGCATGATACCATATCCTAACAAAACTAACAAATCCCTCATTCATCCGATCTTTGTAGCATAGAATCAGCGACGGTGTGTGGACCAGCTGTAAGTTGTTGCATGATACCATATTCAAACAAAACTAACAAATCCCTCATACATCCAAACCTTCTTAGCATAGAATCTGTCGCGGTACTGGCAGTTTCTTAGCCAGCCGCTCTTATTCCCTCACCTAACTATGGCAGAGGTAAAATCTTGACACTTTTTTCCCTCTGCCCTGTGTCTTCTTTCAAACGTTTCTATCATATCCAATGGACCCATGTAAACGGGCGGACAATCCCGTTCCTGTGATCACCTATAGAATTACTAACGTAATGAATGTGCAGAGACGAGCAGTAGATAACAGAAAGGCCGCCATGCTTGGAGGAGCGGGTTTTTGGTACTCCCCCAACTTTATTAAAAAAATTTAGAAAAAAAAAACATTGAATTTCTCACTGCGGAGAAAGAAATGGTTGGAAACATTCACAAACGCTTAAGTGCAGTTTATGGAGCATCAGCAGTAAACAGAAGTACGGTTAGTCGCTGGACACAGAGGGTGAGGCCATCTGAAAGCGGTGCTGCAGAGCTCCAAGATTTGCAGCGGTTGGCAAGGCCACAACCCACGGCTGTAATACCTGACAAGATGCAGCGTGCTGATGTGCTCATTCGAGAGACCGGCGCATAACGACTCGGCAGTTGGCGCGGGAGCTGTCAATCAGAAAAGGAAATGTGGGTCTAATCGTCAGTGCTCTTGATTCAATTTGTTCACGATGGGTTCCGCGCCGTTGTGACATAACAAAATATTTTTTTATAAGGAAATCATATTTTTCCCTTGAGTGTCGAAAATCAATAATATTTACTCCTAGAGAAAAAGAATAGGAAAGTATATGTTGCTATGGAGATAAAGAAATAATAATAAGGATGGATCCTAATAAAATGGCGTAGATGCAAAGATAGGTTGCTTGGAATTATCGTTGCTGAAATGAACTTGCATCTTCGAAGATTACTCAGTTTCGATGTAGTTCTTAGAGGATTACAAAATATACAATAAACTTAAAACTGTCTGAAAGAAAAGGGACTGAATTATTTAATAGTTATAATCAGTTCACAAATCATCAGTTGTAAATCGGGCTGAATCACAACGGTTACGCGACACCGTCTTACCGAGGATCACAAAACTCTCAGAAAAAAACATTTCTTCTGAGTTACTGCAACGTTTTGAAGCTGAGGGGAAGGCCTTCTTGTCCCGGATTGTGACAGGTGATGAAACCTGGGTTCACCATTTTGAGCCCGAAACAAAATGGCAATCGATGGAATGGTGCCATCCAGACAGAAGAAATAATTCGAAGCAACTATTTCCACTGGTAAGATCATGATCACTGTGTCTTGGGACTGTGATGGTGTCATACCCATTAATGTGATGCCGACGGGCACCACCATTAATTCTGAGGCATATATGGACACATTAACCAAACTCAAGAAGCACTTCCAGCGACCTGGACGCCATAACAACCAAGGCGATTGTTTGCTTCAACATGATAACGCCCGCCCTCATACAAGTTTGAGGACGTTGGAACACGTCACCAAACAGGGTTGGACATTGTTACCCCATCCACCCTACAGTCCTGACCTAGCACCCTCAGACTTTCACTTGTTTGGACCATTGATGAATGCCATTCGTGGGAGACATTTTAAGGATGACGAAGAGGTGATTCGCACAGTGAAGAAATGGCTTCGTGAACAGAACAAGGAGTGGTACCGCCAGGGCATACACGCTCTTGTGTTTCGCTGGAGGAAGGCCATAGAACGGGAAGGACATTACGTGGAAAAATAGGGAGTGTAAAAGAAACACCATTCTTTCATGTGTATAAGTTTCATTGTGTTGAATAAATAATTGTTGAAGAAAAATGTGTGTTGCATTAGTTTCTGGACCACCCATTTTCCGCGTACTGTGACCCTGGACAAGACGGTTAGAGTGGCGATCATGTCATCAGATGTTGTGACCTGATATATCTCCGTTTAAAGCTAATATCAGAGAAAAAAGCTGACTGAAAAAATTTAATTGTGTTAAAAGTTTTGGGTTTTGCTTGCGTCGGATTACTAGAAGACGTTAAAGTTCTTTATAAATGAACTCCCATATTCTAGTGATCATAGATATGGATGGTTAAAAGTTGAATTCATTAATATGTAAAGGCCCTATTATATTACACTACTTGTTGTACAGTAGATTCCCCCTTCCCCCCCCCCCTCCCCCCCCCCCCTCTTTGTGGTGCAGGGCCCCTTCAGCCTAGGTAGCCTATGCTTAAATGCGGGCCTGGACCTAACGTCACTACACTTCTTTCTTTATCCATAAGCATTCACAGCTGACTACCACAATAATAATGGTAATGTGTTACACTTTGAGTGCTTGACTAAATAAATTAATATCAATTTGTCTAAAAGATATTATACTGTCTTTCATTTCTATTCAGAATTTTTTTTAAATTTAAATAAGATCATAGATAGAAATGCGGAATCCCGCATCATTTGGCAGTCTTGCGGATGCTGCATAAAATAAGCGGAGCCGCAATCCGTAAAATGGGGCGAAAAGACGAAAACGTGATTCAGTGTGCGTGACCTTTGATGCCCTTGGTCACTTTCCGTCCAGACACGGTCTCTACCGGTTTTATTGCCTGGTTTGCCTGTTCCCGTCAAGTTGACATTTAACTCGCAGCAACAAATGTGTATTTTTGTCATCTTTCGTGATTTATAAGTAAATAGTTTCACTTCTACTTTTTTTTTTATAAGAACTCCCGTTTCTTTTGTTGTATGCTTTACTATAATTTGAGTTATGTCATTCTGCTAAAAAAATTATCTCCAGATCATACACACACAAAGTGATACAATTGGAATTGTTTCTGAAGAGGATGTAGAAATAAGACAAAAAGAAGGATAAAAATATTGACAGCTATTTCAAAAAGAAAATATCTACGGAATAAATGGTCTCCAGAATGCATTGCAAAAATGTTTGCATCATAAATTATTTATGTACTTCATCATTTTTGAGATATTTGTTTTTAAAAATGGATTTCAACTTTCTAATTCTGCTAATATAATAAGATCTATAGTCAAAAATTTTACAAATTTCTCAAAATCTGACATTATTGTTCGGTTTGAATGTCTCAAGAAACAATGATAAAGATTTTCGTTGAGTTTTGATGATTGGACTTCCCAAAAAAACTTCAAAATTTAAACGTTTATGTTCACTCCAAAGAAACACATTCTAATCTTGGCTTGCTTAGAATACTCGGTTCGTTAGTCAAAGAACGGCTGACAAACTTTGGTCTCGATCTCTAAACTCGTATTATTGGCTTAAGATCTGACAGAACAAAAGTCATCGCAAAAGATGGTGGACTTCTGCCTTGGTACCTGCAATTGTGCTTTTTCGCCCAGTACACAATTGGTCGTTGACGTATCACAAAGAAAAAAAAACCTGCTGAAAGAGAAGTCGAACTGACTCGGGCTTAGACGACGCAGAGTTGGACGGGCAATCGATGCACAAAGCGGGACCGTAACACTGGATCACCCAACTACTGAAGTGGTTCCCACATATAATGACCTCAAAAAAGTGGGGAAAGTTGTTTACCTTTTCAAAAAGTGTTTTATTTATGATAATTTCAATTAAACCAACGAGCAATCCAATCCACAAATGCGGGATGGAAAACGCTGCGGGATTGTAATCCTTAGTCATGACGCGGAAGTATTATTTAACACTGGACCTGGGATTGGAATAAGTTACCAATAGAAATGATGAATAATTTACCAAAAAAAAACTTAAAGAATTTAAAGTTGAAGTTTGTAGATGGCGAAAGTAGGTGGATAAAGGAAGAAGGAAAGTGGGGTGTGTAGGTAAACCGGAGCTAAATCGCAGTTAAATTAAATTTGTCTTATTTCTCCTGTCTGTAACAGTAGTCAAACGTAAAGAGAGCTTCCTACTTACAAGAAAGATACTTTTAGTATCTTTTACTTTTTGCTCTGTTGCAACTGTCAAAAATTCCGCGAGTTAACAGACATAATTGGTATTAATTACTTGAAATACGTGCACCAAAACCTAAATATTAGATAAGTCTAAAGCAATAGTTAAAAATGTCTTCCAATGTTTTCTGAATTGTGTGTTTCTGCAGCCTTCATTATGTTACTGAGATACTGTAAACTCACACTTTTGTTTTAAGTCATCAACATAGTATCATTAAATAACTAATAGAATGTTTAACAACAATCTTACGTAGCTATGTTCTCATACAGGCTTACAGGATATCATCAAAAGGAAACAGGACTCAATAAAAGTAACAGTTAATTAAAATACGATTCATTATTTTCTTTATTTTTCTGTATTTCCATTTCGTTATGACAGACATAAACGTTTATCTTATTTACTGATATAGAACAAAATAGAATTAATAAGCATACTGCTTCAAAAATAAACACAATTAATTCTCAACTACTTAAATTAAATTTGTTCATCCCTTTACAAGAATATATTTATCAGTTATTAGATTTTTCGTACGACACCACGAACCCATTAAATAATAACTATACAGTTTCTCCTTACAACGGCAATGTCCTGCATCTAATCAAGCCTGTTTATAATTTTCTGTGTATCGAAACTGTAATTTTTTCAACGCAGCTCCTTGTTTACTCGTGTATCGATTGCTATTTTGTAAACTACCTGTGTTTTCTCTATTAGTGATACTATCAAAATAATGTTACTGCAGCGAATTAAAAATGCTTAAGTAAATATCGAAAGGTGAAAGGGATGTCAGAGAAGAAAATTAACTTCCTGTGTGTAAGCCTTGGGCGGATCAGTTTGCTTAGAGGGGTCAGCGCCACATTCCTCTTTCCCAGAGACGTTTGACCCACAAGAAACAAACATGTATAATTTTGAGAGTAAAGGCGAATGAAACCGTAAGGTTTCCTGTCATTTTTAAATAAAAGAGGCAGGATCCATCTATGGCGGTGTATAAAAAATTCTAATGATACCACTGCCATACCGCAAATTATTTCTAAATGAAGCCTCCCCCTCCGGTTTTCTTACCCGAAGTACTTTAGGAGCAAAATGGAGTCTCTGACGTGAGATGTTAACAAAAATTCACACATTAGATACAACTTTCAAAATACGTAGAGTACATTAAATGTATTACGAAGGATAGAAAAGTAAACCTCTAGTAATAATAGACTGTTGTTTAATCAGAGAGAACAGTTGTCAGATATAGTGTACTGCCTAAGAGTAATTTACAATCATGGAGGAAAGAAATATATGGAGACGACACAAGGGACTTTCACCACGCATTGAAGTGACGCCGGGGGGAGAGGAGTGGGGAGGCGTGGCGACCATATTACCTATCCATACAGACACGGGGAATATGAGCAAAAACCTGAAAAGGACTCTAGGATAATCGTGACGCCGCAATCTGATGTTGGATTATTATGTAACTCGATGAGAGAAATAAAAAAATAAGAATAAAATTTTTCTATATCCTGCTTAGTTTTCGAGATATTCTGTCTTAAATGTGAGATGTTTTTGGTTGAAAGTCTGAAGAAACAATTGGTCAAAGTCAAATTTGATGATGGACTCTTATTTAAAAAGACGATACAAATAAAAAATAAAGAATAAAAATTGTCGATATCTTGCCTAGTTCTGGAGATATACTGTCTCAAAAGTGAGTTGAAAAGCAGAAGAAACATTTCGCAAAAAGTCAAATTTGATGATGCATTCTTATGTAACACGACGAAAACAATCGAAAATAAAGAATAAAATGTTTCGATATCTTGCTTAGTTTTCGGGATATACTGTCTTCAAATAGTAATTGTATGGATACGTAATATGGCCGCTGCCGCCACTGCGCATGCGCAGATCAGCCGAGAGTTTAGAGGCGGCGTCACAGAATAAGCGGTATTTCCTCTATATATATATATTTCTTTCCTCCATGTTTACAATGAATTTCAGAATTCTTGGTGCCAGAATTCCCATGCTCCATTTGGTATCTCTCCTAGCATCTGTTACTATAATTTGGGAGAAACTCTTGAACCAAAGTGCTAATAATTCGGCTGCTTATGAAATGCTTCCTCTTTGCTCGTTGGTTGGCAGAAGTGTTGAGTGGACTGTGAACAGTTGAGTAGAATGTCTATATGAATAATTACAATGAGAATAAATGCCAAGACGGGTCAATGTATTAGGTACATGGATAAGAAAAGTAAAGGTTTTCTATGATTATTGGGTAGGGAAGGAATTACTTGTTGAAGATTTTAGCTTTAAATCTTGGCATAACTTTTGATAGTAAACTCAATTGGGTAGGACACACTGGGCACGTAGCAGGAAGAGGTTTCTAAGTCCTTAACGTACTGAAGAGGTTGATGGTAGGACGTACCAGGTATGTCAGAGAATTAGGTTTGAAAACCTTAATAAGACCACTCTTGAATATGGTGGAGTGGTGAGCGACCCTCATTATGGGTATCATATTCGAGAGTTGGAGAGGATACAAAGGAGACTAGCTAGATTTGTTCGCGGAAATTACCACATATTGTAATCTGTAACTGAAATGATGAAAGAGTTGGGTTAGGAGTCATTTGAAGACAGAATGCGTGTTAAGAAAGTTTTTGGATTGTTCTAGGTTTATAATGGCAATAATGTGTGTCTAGTTACTAGTGAAAGTACTATGAGTTGAACATGGAAGGGAAAAGATGACCATAATCGTAAGCTGGCACTTGAATTTAGACGAAAGGGGCTGGGAAAATTTTTCTTTTGTAGGTAAGGGGATCAGGGATTGGAATATATTACCAAGGAAAATGAACAGTTTACCAAAAACACTGAAGGAGTTTAAAGTTGAAATTCGTAAAGGACAGAGGTAGATGGGTGGTGAAAAATCATGACTAGGAACATTGCCATCAGAACGTGTGTTCTCCATCTTAATTGAAATTCAGTTACATTAAGTCACTATAGCTAAAGGATATTCAATTAAAAGTGAAATGAGTAGTCGGGGAGTATGTAGAGTTGCGGGCTACAGGCTCTGGTCGTCTGCCTGGTCCCAGGCCAGCAGTGTGTTGATGTTAGCGATGTTTCTGGTGCTCCACGCGTCCAGTGGGTCGGGCGCCTCCTCTAGTTGTCTGCGTTGGTCACCAGATGGCAGTGCCTGCGCTGAGGTGCCACGGCGGGACGGAGTTGCTGCCGCGGGAGCCACCCTGTGGCACACCAAGGAACCAGTCAAGCCACACTTTCAAATACACTTAAATCCAAGGCACACATGCAATGACTGAGTTTACGCCGCTGTATCATCCAATTATACCCAAAACTTGAATACAACCAATAAATGAAATCGGTAAAAGAGCAGAAAAAAGAAATTTTTGTCGGAGAAATAGTTCTCACGAGAAAACATGTCAGATATAATTTATACATTTTGCTAGATTTAACGCCATTTTGCTTCATTTAACTTTTATCCTTTTTATGGGTTTAAATTAGAAATCCATATTAGTGAATTTAATGTTATATTGGTTTATTGCTTTTCTTCAATTTCATGGGTGTTTTTTTTATTATGTCTGCAGCTTTGCCGATGTTATTACCAAAATAATAATAATAATAAAAAAAAGTTACGTGTAAACTAGCAAACCAATGAAAGGGCAAAACGTCAACGACGATATTAACAGAATCAAAGTAGCAAAATCGAAGACCCATCATGACGAAAAACAAAAGTTTAGTTTAATAGATTTAAAAAAAAAATAAAAAAAAAAATAAATAATAAATACAGTATGGCAGAAAAAAAAAATCGCGCAGAGAAAAATATTGTTAGCGTTCTTCTTAAATATGTCGAACAGTCCTTGCTTTTGTTGTGTTACTTACTTAATGCTCTCCTGAATTTCCTTTTTAAGTTGGTCAAATTTCTGAATTTGTTTAAAAAAATTTGATCAGAGTTTTTACTTCCTTAGTTGCTTTGTCGTGTCAGTGATTGCAGTAATGACACTACCTATAGTTGTGATCGACCCTCATCAGAGTGGGCACTCGTCTCGCAAATTTCCTTTCGTGGTATTAACTATGTTTCATTTTCCCCTTTGTTAGGTTAATTTTCGGGTGTTTTAAAGTAATACAAAATTTTACACTTTTCACAGGCTTCATTGTATTTACTTACCTTTTCGGGTTTTGCGCTGCGTTTTTCTTGCTGGTAAGGCCAACGTTTCGGACCCAACCTAGGGCCTTCATCAAGACTGTTTCTAGTTATGTATCTGCTTCGTTTACGGTTCACTTGATGAACTGTTTGCATTCACTGTCAGAGATGATGTTGTTTCTCCGCCAAAGAGTATTCACTATTCCAGGGAGGTTTACACATTGTGGAGCGATCTGGCTGTTGCAATACGTCCCTTTGTTAGTTCATACTTCCACATGGCTCAAACCACAGCCACCATCTTTGTTGAAGTTAGGATTCTTATAAATTTCTGTAGATTCCCTACTATTACGTTCTCCTCCTAAACGAAATCGGCAGTGGAGGAACGTCATCTAGAATCAGGACATAGAATTCAGTGGGAGAAAAACTATAATCTTGTCAAAACCAAAGCATTTTTTAGAACGTAAAATTAGATAAATTTATAAAAATCCTAACAACTTCAACAAAGATGGTGGCTATGGTTTGAGCCATGTGGAAATGTGTTCTAATAAACGAACGCATTGCAACCATGGAGGATGGAATATACGGAGACGACGCAAGGGACCTTCACCACGTACTGGAGTGAAGCCGGGTGTAGAGTAGTGGGGTGGGAAGGCCGCCATATTGCTTGGCCGTAGAAACACGGAGAATAGGCACAAAAAACCTCAAGAGAATCATAAGACAAATGTAGCACCGCAATTTGATGATGGATTATTATGTAACTCGAAGAGACAGATCAAAAATGAAGAATAAAATTTTTTGATATCGTGCTTAGATCTCGAGATCTCAAAGAATGGAGTTTCTGGTTGAAATTCAGAAGAAACATGCCCCCAAAGTCAAATTTGATCATAGATTCTTATGTAACACGACGATACAAATCGAAACTAAAGAATAAAATGTTTCGATATCTCGCTTAGTTCGCGAGATATACTGTCTCAAAAGTGAGGTTATTGGGTTATGAGGGGATTCAACGATAACCGTGGCGCCGCAATTTGATGACAAGTTCTTATGTAACTCGATGAATAATTTATTATTATTATTATTATTATTATTATTATTTTATATATATATATATATATCTCGCTTAGTTCTCTCGATATTGTACCTTAAAATTGACGTGGTTAGGTTGAAATGCAGCCTGGAGCAGAAGAAAACTTTCGCCATATCCAAATTTGATTATGAATTCGTACGCAACTTAACGAGACAAATCAAAAATAAAGAATAAATTATTTTGATATTTCGCTTAATCGAGATATTGTACCTCAAATGTGGGGAGGTTAGGGTGAGATCTGGCTTGGACCAGGAAAAAAATCACCAATACCACCATATCTACACTGTGGAAATGCAATATAGGTGTTTTATTTTCTTCCTAGAGATTGTTATTAGGTTGAGATACGGTCTGAAACAAAACAAAAAGTCACCAAAATTACAAGGCACTATACCTATAACTGATTTTTAACATGCTATATCTCGAAAACCAATTGAGATATCAAAAACATTTATTCTTTATTTTCTATTTGTTTCGTTGAGTTCTATACGAATTCATTATCAGATTGTGGCACCACTGTAATGATAGAACTGCCGGTTATGATGCAGATTGGACCAAAATATAATTTTGCTGCACATGCAGATTGGGTGTTTTATTTTTTTACTAATCCTTGTGATTAGGTTGACACGCGGCCTGAACTAGAATAAAAACGTCACCAAAATCTGAAATTTTAGAAATAGCCTAGGTCAATGTTTATAACTTTTTTAAAAAATGATCACTTCAAAAGACCTCATAGTTTCTGAGCTTACTTAGAAGATATTGTGCTGTTAGTGGCCTATATAATTTTGATAGCAAAATCAGTGCATTCATAAGTCAGAAGCTAACAACTAATAATAAATAAATTGTTTGCTCTCTTCTGGTACACACCGCATTTCAATCTACCAACATTTACATTAATATTGCCACTATAAAATCAAACTATGTAGATACACCTAAATACATTAAATGCATCGCGAACTACATTTCGGGCAACAACGTTTATTTAATCAGGTTTAGTAGTTCGCACAGCACAAATTATCACAATTAATTTCATAGTACACTTTCAGTGTAAACTGAAACTTGACTAAAGCCTGCAGAATACCATATACACTGTGTTTGCGATGTAAACTTGACCCGCTTAAATTAAATTTTCGACACTTGTCTACAATAAGACTTGCTTTTCAGGTGCAAAGTAGTAACATATGCTAATTGTCTACACTACACCAACAAAAATTGAGAACGATATGATCCTATTGAGAGCAATGAATAAATTTATAGCGATAGGTCCTAATGTTGAAGTTACCTACCAGATAATTCAAGAACGATAATTACAATGTGACTTACTTATGAAGCGCTATTCCTGGTTGTTTCCTATCTTGTCTGTTTGTACAACCATATGCAATACAACTTGGCATTATAGAAAACTTTAGAATATTAGAAAATGAAATATTCTCAGCAACTGACACAGTGCAAACAGCCCAATGTTTTTGGGGGGATCCCTATGGCCGCCGCGCATGCCCAGTAGGAGAGCAGTTTTTTCATGATGTTTCACGGATTTAGCGTTATTTCGTCTCCATATATTCCTTCTTCCATGGTTGCAACAGCCAGATCGCTTCACAATGTGCAAACTTTCTCTGGCACAGTGAATACTCTTTGGCGGAGAAACATCCTCATCTCTGCCGATGCATATAAACAGTCCATCAAGTGTATCCGCAAACGAAGCGCATACATAACTAGAAGGTTGGAGCCGAAACGTTGGTATTACTAGCAAGTAAAACGCAGCGCAAAACCCGAAAAGGCAAGTAAGTGTAATGTTCTAAAGCACATTCTATAACTTGGGAATCAACGATATTTTGTCCATCCATACGGTCTTCTAAGGGGCCGTCCATTAATGACGTGACTTGTTTTTCCATAATTCCGGAACCCCCCTCCCCCTCTGGTGAGACTTCGTGAGATTTCGTCGCGAACCCCCCCCCCCCTGGAAAATGAAGTGAGATTTTGACTGGGACCCTCCCCCCTCCCCCTACCAATTGACCTTAAAAACCTCACGTGAGATTTCCGTTGAACCCCCCCCCCTCCACCTTGGTGAGGACCCCCCTCCACCTTGGTGAGGACCCCCCTCCGACACCCTGTTTCACCTCACGTCATTAATGGACTCCCCCTAACGCTTCTTTATCCTTTTTCTTTGTGATTCATTATTTATGCGCAAGCATAGCAGCTCTAAGCTTCATAAACTCAGAATTTCTATGAAAGCAAATGTCTAATTCCGCTCCTAACTTCTTTAGGAAACCAGAACGAAAATAAAAAAAAACTTACAACCACCCTAATTTCTAACGAAAACATTTTTTTAATTCATAGTAAATTTAAATGGAAAAATCACTTAACAAATCGACAAATACTAAACTTTAAATCAATTGGTAAATATGTACCAAAATTCTAGTTTCACCGTATGGTATCAGCGTACTATCGAAAGAATACAACAGCCTGCAGACATGGACAGACACAATTATCCAGCCTTCTAACAACCATCAAACCTGCAATAATAGTACAATATGTACAATCGAATTAACATTTCGACACTGAACAGAGAATAAACTTTCATATATCACAATCCACATTAGAACAATAACATTTCTCCATGTCCTTCCAGCTGCTAAAACACGTTCATCATTACATATGAGTAGCTCTCGTCTCCATTCTCCTTGATAGACTGAAAATTTACTAATCCAAACACTTTAAACCCTACTGTTAGTAAATAAAACGTTCATTGCAGTGGCAGCCGAAGTGATTTCCTCAGGTAGTGACAACAACAAAATGTTTCTAGTGGCGGATCCAGGATTTTGGTTTGATTGGGGGGGGGGGCTAGGATTTGGTTTGGGGAGCTCATTACTCCAGAATGCCGCCCTTATAAGAACAGCATAGAAAAAAGGTTCCCAACTTCCATGTCGTCGGGGGTGACCTTGGTGCTTTTGGTGGTGGGGGGCGCCTAAGCCCCCTAGCCCTCTCCTTCCCTGGATCCGCCACTGAATGTTTCCTTGGCTTACTGATCATCATTGAAGTGAAAGGTGAAAAACAGCTCAGAGTAAGAATCTCGCTATATAAAGATTGTAACGTGTGAAAGTATCATTACCTGCAATTACTGCCGGATTAATTAAATGATTTTGAAATTAATCAATGATAAATGTTTTAAAATTGACCAAATGGTAAACATTTAGTGATTAACCAAAAACCGACAAGTTGATCTACAAGCAGTGTTGGATTACCCAAAAGGTAGGACTAGGCACGACTAGGCAGTAGCCTGGAGCCCCTGATTTTTTAAGGCTCCCTGAAAGTTCACTTTTTTTCACTAAATAAAAATAATAAAAAATAATATCATCCAGAATAAAACAATCAAAATTATATGAAAAGCATGGAAACTAATTTTTTTGTTTCATAGTAGTGTACGATAAATAAAAATAATTTTCAAAATATGATAAATTGTAAAATTCGTTTGTTAATTGAATAAAATATGATAAATTCTATTAGTCATCTACAAAACCTTTTCTTTGAACTTATAAAATACATATAATTAATTTCAAAAACAGAGGGAATCAAAATTTTTGAGAGTGCTTAGGACCCCATACTTTCTTATCCGGCACTGTCTTCGATGACCACGACGGCAGTGGAATCGGCAGTGAGAATCGTTTCCTGTTACGTGCATTCATAAACTTATGTAATTCTCCTTCAGAGAATCTAAGAAAAAATCAATATTGCCTGCTTGCATTGACAAAGATTCTAGGGCAGCGTATCCAAACCTTTTTCAACCCGAGGACCAGTAAATTTTTAAAAATAATGCTGCAGGCCACTAACTCACACAGGCCTATTTTTTTCCCCCCTCCTTTTCGTTTTAGCCGACTATGGACGACGATTGCGCAACTTCATTTTCCTCTTCTCAGTTTCCTTCCTCCGTCGCCAGTCACCTCCGCAATTTTTCCTCTGTCTTTTTTAATGTCTTCCACCCTGGGCCTAATTTTATTTTGTTGTTATTAAAATGTACCATTATAACATAATAAATCTAAAACCACGTTTTGAATCCTATGAAAACGCAGATATAAAACTGGATGTGAACTATTCAAAGTTAATTACATGTTAATGAGACCAAACCAGATAAATAATCATGTTACTAACCAGATAAATAATAATGTTACTACAGGATGGGGGCTACACTGTACCACCGGCCTACATACATAAACCAAAATAAAAGACGCTAGACCGTATGCCTTTTATTTTTATTTACTTCACCACTCGCGTTACCAATCTTATCAACTACCGCGGTTCCTCATTCCCATTTAAAACCCTTAGTAAACCGTCATTTACTTAATCTCTAGACGCCACATGGAAGTGAATAGACTGTTGTAGAAACAATGCTGTTCCATATCATCCTGGAAATGCCACTTTTTTGCCGGGTCATTGAAATATTCAAGGCTTTTAAATGTTGGGCATACAGCCTTATACAGTACGAATATGGTACTAGAATTTATGATATTATGCCTGTGGAACTCCAGAACTATGTTCGCGGACCACCAGTAATCAGCGAACAGGCCGAAGCACTGTTCCAGTGGATATTTAGTTGAATGCTACAAAAATGGCAGCTGCTGCACTCTGCCGGCAGTATTACTAACTTTATCGAGCTGCAGCGTGTGACAGAACGAATTTGTCTCCATTCCCCATTAACAAAGCGAACCCACGACCTTGAATATTTCCACGAAAAAGCTAGAGCGCATTCGCGATCTGTGCCAACCAAGATTTGTCTCCACGACAGCGAAACAGTTCACTGATGTGGCCAACAGATGGAGTTCAATACTTTCCCTAGCTGTAGAGTAGAGAATGCCGCATTTATAAATATTTGTTTTTCTTTCACTGCATTTATTTTTTAATTTATTTATTCATGATTAGAGGTAGTGACATGTCACAGTGGCACTACGTCTAGAGCCGCCACTGGTTCATTGCACTGATTCTCTACATTACTTTACCGATAATAAATGCCGCACGTTGGGCGTCAGGAAAAAGAACAAAAAAATATGGGAACAAGTGAAATCTTAAAATTAATTAAATGCCTTCTTGTTGGGAAATGCGCAATCGACGTACGCAAAGATTCATTCTTACAAGAGTGTAACTAAAATAAAATAATTGTTTAAAAAACATAAAAACCGGCTTCAAAAAAGACCACTAAGTATATTAAAATAACCTTATATCTTGCTCAGAAGAAAGTAAATCTAAATGGACAATATTTTACGTTATTGTTATTGAAATTTTACATTAATTAGTTATTTTTGAAGTCGGTACCAGCTGTCACATCGCGAGATCGAATTACTTCACTTTATTTGATGTTCGAGTTGAAACGGGGAGTACGAACAAATATTCCAAATATTTTACAGAATGTCGTGAGATAGTGTTATTGCGAGAGACAGCTTAGGGAAACAAATTAACAGTATTCTAATCTGTGACTCGGCCTCGTTGGTCGTCCAGGCATATCTCTAGTGTTACAGTGTCAGTTGGTAGGATGCATCATGCTTTACAGTTCGTATAGTATCATCTGTATGTTTCAGTTTTGTTGAAACATGTTTCTAGCATTAATTGTAGGTTAGTGGTAACATGATTTTTTTATGCATTATTATTATTCATTATTGTTTTAACTTTTTTTTGCTTTGGCTGGCACCGACACCAAAAATAACTAATTAATCTAAAATTTCAATAACAGTAATGTAAAATATTGTCCTTTTAGATTTACTTTCTTCTAAGCATGGTATAAAGTTATTTTAAAATTTTTAGTGTTCTTTTCTTGAAGGCGGTTTTTATGTTTTTTAAACAATTATTTTATTTTTAAATTTTTAGTGTTATTATAGTTTTTTTCTATTTTAAATATGCCGCAACAGTTCTCATTTTGTCAACTTCCTGATAGCTCGGTGGTTGAAGCGCATGCTTTTTTTAATAAAAATCAGTCTTTATATACCCCAGCAACTTCCAGAACGGGATGAATTGGATGCTGTGTTAAAGGAATGTCAGTTTACATTTTGGTCCAGGCTGTATTTCGACATAATCATAACATCTGTTAAGCCTGCTGCTCGATAATCGAAACATGTAACATCTGGGCATTAATACATACACATACACAAATCTGTCTCTGGAATATATCTGTTTGTTCCGACATCACACAAGAAATATAGATTTTTAATTGGTTTTTACAACGTGAAAGCTTGAGGTTCAAACTGAAATCTGAAGTACATATTGATACATTAGGACACATTTATTTTTTGAGAATTCTGCCATGACTTAAAAATAGCTTAATTGATTATGATGGGATTTAAAAATTGTGGATTTTTGTTAAGAACATTAGAAATTAACGGGGGTGGGGGGGGGCAAAGGGGAAGAGGGATTGGGCTTTTGTGTACCAAATGTAGACTGTCTTTTCTGTTTGATTTAAAGTAAATGTGTGTAAATTTCTGTTGATATCAGATAAAAACTGTAGGTATGTATAAAAAACAATTAAGGGGTGTGGAGGGCGAAGAGTAGTTTGGTTCTTATAAAGCTAGTGTGGACAGTACTTTTCTCTTTGTTTTAAAGTATACATGTGCAAACTTCCATCGAAACCAGATTAAAACTAGCTTTGTGTAAAGAACATTTGCAAAAATTAAATTGGGTAAGGGAGTGAGCGGTTGGGTTTTGCAAACACAATGAATACATTATGTTTCTCTTTGTTTTTAAGTATACGTGTGCAATGTTCCATCGAAATCCGATAAAAACTGTGGATATGTATAAAGAACAATGGAAATTAGGAGGGGTGAGGGTAGAAGGGAAGAGGGGTTAGGCTTCTGCAACCTAATTTAAATACTTGTTCTGTATGTTTTTAAGTATATGTGTGCAAATTTCATTCAGAATCCGATAGAAACTGTAGCTTTATATAAATAACATTGACAGTAATGAGAGGGGTAGAAAGGGGGTTAGGATTTGCATTTTTATCAAAGTTATGTGGACAGTACGTTTCTTTTTCTATTTGTCTTAAAGTACACGCATGCGAAGTTCCACCGAAATCTGATTAAAATGAAGGTTTGTACAAAAATTAATGGGTGTAAAACGGGAGCTAGGGTTTTTTTTATTTTTTGATCAGAAATCTTCTTCATAAAAAATATATATATGTGTCAACTTTCATAAAGATCGGTCAAATGGTGTCTACGGTGGTTTTTTAAAAGGAAATTGACATAAATCAAGGGGATGGAAACGGGGAGAGGGGTTCAGTTTTTGCAAACCAAAAGATGACATTATTTTTCTCTTTGTTTTATAGTAAAGGTGTGGTAAGTTCTATCTAAACCGGATAAAAACTGTGGGTATAAAAATTAAGCGATTTAATGTTAAGAGGGGATGGATTTTGGATTTTTTTTTTTTGTCAGAAACCTTCTTCGTGAAGAAATACGCGTACATATAAGCACCAACTTTCATGGTAATCGGTCAAACGGTGGTGACTGTAGCTTTTTATAAATAACATTGACAAACATTAAGGGGATGGAAGGAGGGAGAGGGATTTAGCTTTGGCAGACCAAATGCTGACAGGATTTTTTCTCTTTATTTTAAAGTATATAAGTGCAAAGTTCAATCAAAATCAGATAAGAAATGTAGGTTTCTTTAAAATTAAGGGGTGTAAGGGTGAGATGGGGTGTTTTTTTTAATTTTTTTAGTCAGAAACCTTCTCCATGAAAAATTACATGTATATGCCAACTTTGATGGTAACCAGTCAAACGGTGTCGACTATAGCTTTTTATAAAGAACATTGGCAAAAATTAAGGGGGTGGGGAGGGGGAGAGGGGTTCAGTTTCTTCAAGTTGACAATATTTTTCTCTTTATTTTTGACATGTCCATCGAAATCGGATAAAAAATCTGGGTTTGTATAAAAATTAAGGGGTGTGAAGGTGTAGAAGGTGTGGTTTCTCAATGAAATTCGTATGGGACCAATTCAGAGGTATACCCTATCCACTAAAAAAAATTCATTTAAATCGGATCAAATTTGGCGAAGATATCGCTGAACATACATCAAAAAAAAAAAAAAATCCTCCTTTTTTTTGAAGTCGGTTAATTAGAATTTGTTTTTCGACAAATATAGAAAAATGCAAATAACACTGGACATAAATGAAATTTTCAAAAACAATAAATTCAGAATTTGTCATTTCTTCGACTACATTAAACTTTCACTCTACAAAAATTGTTTGATCAATCATCTTTACAACTTTGGATTGAAATGTAATTTCTGGCATGATAGACTTATGTTCATCCATATAATTACTAGTCCGAACATATCTGCACAAAATGTAATAGTTTAAAAGTTAATGCCACACACACCTGGCTCACTCAAACTGAAACAAAAGTGATTATGCTCAGAGAAATGAGTTCTTCATGCAAGAATCGCAGGAGACACAATGGAATGACTCTGAAAGTTTACAATTACTTTACCATCAGTGTTGACTGAAGTCTGTACAGCTATGTGACTGCCGTCCACTATCACTAGAAGAGTCCACCATTAAAATGCTGAATACAAACTGAATGTTTTGCCCATATCTAAATATGCTGGACTATCATGGAAGGTTGGCAGCTGGCATTCGGGTCTCTAGTCAAACTGAAGTCCAAAGTTTAAGTATTCTCAATAGTTTTCTACTTGGCGTGGGTCGCCTACTTGGCGCAATTGATCACCACAGCATTCGAGAATACACGAAAGGATAATACCTGCCATTAGAGTTACGCCATATTCCTTTTCTTTCCAAAATGGTACATTTAAAAGTTTCTTTGCTCGCACCTGTCAGAACGCTTGGGATTGGCTCAGAGCAATGCAATAACTTTGTGTGTTCTACGAAATCCTTCCGAAAGTTGTTGACCCATGTTTGTCATTTGGTGCCTCCGACGTCACGTAAGCTCAAGCGGAATCTCGTAGTTTGTGACGGGACAGATTTTTCACGGTCACATCTGACCCGGCAGTCACCTGTTAAACCAACCTCAACCATCTACCGTACCATTCGAATACACGTTTTTGCAGAACATAAAAAAAAATATGTCGCTGCTCTGGAATATATGTATTTCGCCCGGAAATATGATTTATAATTAAGTGATACTGATTTCTTGCCTTCATCATGTGCGTATGGATATATGGCACACGTCACGCTTTAATCGCAATAAAAATATAACGTTGTAGCAACATGGTAACACAGTATATTTTCTATAGTAAATTGTGTATGTAAATTTCAGATTTAAAAGCTTGTTGAAAAGTGTAGCTCGTTCATTTGGGTTCGGTTTGTGTTCACTTAATGCTGCCTTTATATTTACATGAATTTTGAATAGTGAGCCTGATTTATAAGTAGTGCTGTATACCTGTTGGTCTTGGCTGTCTTTGGCCTGGGCCTGGCTGTGGCCTGGTAGCGAGGCTCAGCTGTTGGGGGCGGCGCGGGCTGAGGGGCCGGGGGCGGCGACTCGGAGCTCTCCTGCAAGGGAGACACACGTCACAACTACAAACATCGCTACATACTGAATTTAAATTATTTTACTGTTTGATGCAGCACCCCGTCCATAGACCGTCAATTGTTTACCTGTAAATGACAGGATTCCTACTCGATTAAGTCAGAAGCGAAGTGCAGTTTATGTTTATGGTGCTATCTTTTTTTTTCATAAATTGTACTTAATTTTTCCCCAGATATCGATAGAGGGCTCATTTTGAACGTATACTTTGTACACATTCAGCACTTAAATATTAAATGATATCAACCTCTAGGGGCTATTTAGTGGATGTAACGGTGCGCATCGCCAGAATATACCAACAAGACGTACGGTATACTCCATTGCCCTGTCCTAACTCTGTAACTAACACAAGAACAAGGAAACAGAGATTTATAATCAGAAAATTACAACCTGGCACTCACTGTAATCAACGCAGTCAATATTTTAACAAGACTTCACGTAGATATGAAATTTAGCTCTGCTGTTCTTATAAGGGCAGCAAACTGAAATGAAATATTGACATGTGATTTCTCAATGCCCCCCCCAAACCAAAATCCTAGCCCCCCCAAACCAAAATCCTAACCCCCCCCCCAAATCAAAAACCTGGATCTAGCACTGCTGATTACTATACTGTAGCCAATAGATGGTATACAAGAATCTCCCGAGAGTCATTAACTGAAGTATGTACTGTGGTAATGACCTCGACTATGGATAAAGCCATATTTAAAAAAGTTGTGTCACCATTTCCCAGTCAGGATTATGGATCAGGCCTTTACACTATATAATGTCCACGCACAAGATGAGGCTAGAATGTGCCCCCTGCATTTCACAAGGGGACCTTACGGTCTCGGAAATTCAGTTCGGGATGAGACTTAGCAGGTTAGTGGTAGGCCTATACCTTAAGGGTGTCCACACAGTAAAGTAGTTAAACGCACTAGCCAAAAGATTCGAGAAAAATGGCTCTAAAGTTTTACGCGCAGCTCTCATACTGGTCTGTTTTTTGCGTCATCTCAACATAGCGAAGTGGCTGAGTGTAGCGACCTTGCATGCTACGCGGGCAATCCGGGTCCGATGCTACTTCCGGCAACTTTTTTTTGATCGTTCTAAAAATCATAAAAACTCTTAAATAAAGTCAATTACTTAAATTTTATCAATTAAATCATAATTAGTTTTTTATTAATGAAATGACTGTTACAGCTAATTATAATGTGAATTAAAGGTAATTTTTATTTTTTAAAAGTTGAATAATTTCAAATGCATTTTAAATGGAGATAAATTAAAACTTTAATTACTATTGCCATAAAAAAGAAATTACAAATTTTAAGAAATTATAGGCTGTGGAGCGATTAAAAAATTGTTGAAAATTTGAGGAACCAATTTCTATATCGAAAAGTAGATTATAGCTGTTGCTCTATTGTACATAGGTAGCTGGTAAGTCATTTTGAAGACCTTAATGGTACTAATGGAACAATGATCCTTACCTGCTACAGTACGATATATACAGGGCGTTCGCCGGAAAACGCAACCCTCCCAGTCTGTTGCCGTCGGCAACTTGCTCGGACAGCGGTGCCAGCAGTTTCCGCCACGCGGCACCGTGAATCACCGCACTGTTTAACACCTCCGCTGCCCCAACAGTGCAGTGCAGTGACCCTTACATTGTTAAGAACGGTTTCTTTGCATTGTAGCTAGTTTGTGACTTCAGTCTCTTATTAATCAGTGTTGTGAATAAACGTTTCTTTGCGGTTTGGCTGGTTTGGGGCTTCATACTCTTACTAATCTGTACCGTGTTTGAGTGTGAGTAAAATTATGGTATGTTACAGTTTGCAACAAAGAATATTTCTCTACGATACATATGTGAAGAAGAAGTCGTTTAAAAAGTGTCGCAGTAAATTTCGTCGCGAATATCCTGGCGCTTTACTGCCAGCTAAATCAACAATTCTGCGTCTGGTTAAAAAAGTAAGAGAAACGGGTTCATTTTTTAACAAAAAGAGACTGTCGGTCAACCGTATTCTCACAGAGGAGAAAATTGACGATATCGCTTTTCGACTAGAACAGTCACCCAAAAAATCATTAAGTCAGTTAGGGCAGCGTGTGTCTCGAAATATGTTCAGAAGATGTGAAATGTGCATTACACAAGAGTGTCAACACTTCCAGCATCTTTTATAAGGTAAGCTAATGAATTACGTCACATTTAAATGCTTAGCACATACAAGTTTATGAAGTTTATGAAGCGTAATTATTATGAAATAGTCCGCGGCCGACGGTCGAACAATGCCGGGAGCTGAACGCTCGCTCGCCGCGAGCAGTTTCTTCCTTGTAGCGCTAACAGTGGGTTGCGTTTCCCGGCGAACGCCCTGTACAATTTTACCCACACTTATTCCTCTAGAAACTCGAACTAATGTACCAGTTCATTTTTTACTTTCGCAGAGATTCTAGCGTAATGTACTGTCAAATATTATCCGAATTTTTAAAATATTGTGAATTGAAAATTTCTGTTAATGAAGAAATCGCTATAGTTTTAGAAGCTGCAGATGAAATCGGCGAAGATTCATTATATAGAGAACTTATAAGATGCGGTTGTTTATTAAAGCTTCCTTGCTAAAAATAATTTGATTACTCCAAAACCTTCAAAACCAATTTCTCATGAAGCAGTGCTGATGGGTGAAGAAATTACTATGGACATGGTGGTTGAAAAAATACTTGTGACTGATGAAGAACTTTCTCATGAAAATAAAAACTGTGAAGAGGAACCTTTAGAAAAAGTCAAAGACATTCCTGGGATTAAGGTCTGGTCTACAGGCATGCCCGGCAAGCCCTCGCAGAACCCCCGGCGTACCTGCTATCCAACGCCATTACAGCGAGGAAGGTGAGCAAGGCGCGTTTCGTCACCCATGAAGGGTGCCCGCGGGGCGGTACGAAGAACCAGCGCCCGCCACGACCAGTTCTAAGATCCCTCCAATACCTGGCCGTATAGCTTAAACATCCCGGCCACACCCGCCCCCACAAGGGTAAGGCGGTAGCCGCAGCAAACCGAACAACAACGTGGGATTGGCCTTTTCGCACGCCTCCCGACAACCGACCGGCTCAGCGCAATGCCGCCCGCCGGCTACAGAGCAAGCTCCTAGTGCGTGTTCCCACACACTCGTCCAAGCTTCGCAGAGCACCGTCGTAGACTCCACTGCAGAGGCTCAAGGTGTCGCTGCCCCACCCGGCGAACCCATGCACTACAGGTCTCCACCTATATAGGATTCATATTATGGCAGCAAGCCCATGTTGGCCACCTGATGAGCAACGATCGAGGTCACTTACGCGATACCTCTACACCACCTTCTTTTGCTGAAGCATGCATCCGTTACCCTGTTGTAATCGTGAATGGGTAGCAACTTCTCCAGCCGTGGAGTCTGAACCGGGGGGGGGGGGGGGCGGTCCCGACACGTCAGGTCATTGCCCAACGGCCGCTCCTTCACACACCTCTCCGCCTTTTACCCAATCCCTTCCTCATATTGAGACGGTTGCCCTTCTCCCCTGGATGAGTCAGGGTCGAAGATGCTTTCGACGAACCTTTACTCCACATCTACTTGAATGATGCCGCATTCGTTGCCCGATTCTACGCGGAATTGGGTAGCTAAGCTCGAACTTTACGGGCGTGTTCGTGGATTGCGGACTTAGGTGATATCAACCTAGTCCATACGTCCTGTCCCACAACACCAAACTTATACCACTTAGGATACAAAGCAGGTGGTCGGGGGAGGGGGGGTAGAGAGCTCGGAGCCCTGGGTGCGACAATCCCAAATCTGGCCATCTCGATGGAAAATAGAGTGTATGGACGCAGACCCCCGGGGGCTCCATAGCTCATCAGGTGATTATGAACAAGAAAAAAAAAGAAAGAAGAGCCATCTTTCTTTGGATTACAAAATTAAAGGTGTTAATATCGCAAAGACTCATTCCACGTTGAACCTGCAAACTTTACAAAAAAGAAAAAGGATATTTATCTCAATGAGAAGAATAAATAAAAAATTAGAAAATCAATTTGAAAGATAGATAGATATGTTCACTTTGATCCCATGTGAGAATAATCTCGGGGATGTGGAACACTACATACACTTAATAATAATGTCAATTATATTACTATATAATAGATATTATTATTATTATACATTGATAACAAGATAGCTACATCCCATTAGTATAATCAATATCCCCTGTAATCTACAAATACAGTCCCGAGTTAATTACTACTTATTATGTGGAACAGTGTTTCACTTGTTACCAGCATCTAATAACCAGTTATTTTCTTACCAACCAGTTACCATTACAAGTTTCACTGTAATCTACAACTACATATTATGTTAGTTACTATTTATGTGGAACAGTACACATACTTATTAACAATATCAATTATATTACCAACCTCTCATTAGAAGTCAATTACTTAAAAACCTGTTAGAATTATAATTTTTCACAGCAATTTTTGAGTGCATGCAATCCCAAGTTAGTAACTATATATGAGTGAATTTTGTAAACAATGTAATTTCTTCATTTGCCAAAGTTTCAATAGCAAGAAAAACCATAAATCATTTTAGTAACTGTGGACAACTTTGTCACCTTCCCCTTCCATACACCATATATACTATTTTATCAGTCATTCTTAGTTACCAAATTCCAAGAGGAAAATTCTCTCACAGAGTAAAATGGGTTCTGAAACAGAAACTCTTTCAGTTTAGACTTAAAGTAGTTGGGTTTTCGTAGATAACATTTAATTTCTGTTGGTAAGACATTGAATAAGGAAGCTCCAGTAAATTTTATCCCTTTCTGTACAACTGACAGTGATTTGTAATCCTTGTAAATATTATATTTATTCCTAGTATTATGGCTATGTATGTCAGCATTAAGATTGAAGTGTTCAGGATTTTCCACTACAAATGATAGTACGGAGTATACATACTGTGCTGGCATTGTTAGTACACCTAGGTTTTCAAATAGATTTCTGCACGACGTTCGTGGGCTTGCTCCACAAATAGTTCTTACAGCACGCTTTTGCAATTTAAATACCCTCTGTGCTTGTAACGAGTTGCCCCAGAATGAGATGCCATAAGTGAGCAGGGAGTGAAAATATGCAAAATATACTAACTTTCTGGTTTCTATATTAGGTATTCTAGATATTACCCTCAGTGAAAATATTGAAGAATTCAGTTTTTTAAGAAGTTGTTGAATCTGTTGTTTCCAGTTCAATTTGTTATCTATATATACACCCAGGAATTTTCTAAAACTGCTTTCATTAATTGCTTTTCCTTCTGATATCACATTATAGCTGTCCGTTGTTTTATTTTTTGTAACAAACTGAAGTAACTGTGTCTTTTCTACATTAAGTATTAGTTTGTTAGCATTAAACCACCTGTTTATATTCTTTATAGCATCATTTTCTGTGTTTTCAAGGTTTTGTACTCACTGGTCTTTCAACGATATGCTAGTATCATCTGCAAAGAGCACCACGTATTCATTATCACTTAGTATATGTGGGAGATCATTTATATACTCGTAGATTAAGAACAGCAGAGGGCCAAGAATTGAACCCTGAGGCACACCACATTTAACTGTACCCCATTCTGAGTTTATAAAATCTCCTGTATTAGCGTCTTTCAGTGATACACATTGCTTTCTATGTTCTAACTATGGTTTAAACCAAAGTCCTGGCTTACCACTACCGAGAGTGGTAGTGTAACGGTTAGCGTTCTGGCCTCGCATTCGGGAGGACGGCGGTTCGAATCCCCTCCGGGCATCCAGATTTGGGTTTTCTATGGTTTCCCAAATCACTCCAGTCAAATGCCGGGATGCTTCCTTGAAAAAGGTGATGGCCGAATTCCTTCCCATTCCTTGCCCCCCATCCTTTCCCGTCTCTAAAGACCTCGATGTTAAGAGACGTTAAGCTGTTAAAAAAAAAAAGGCGTACCACTAACTGCATAGTGGTCTAATTTACCTTGGAGAATTTCATGATCAACATAGTCAATAGTCTTAGCAAGATCACAGAATATACCTAGGGAATTTAATTTTTTATGTATTGATTCCAATATATTGCTTACAAAAGCAATTGCTGGATCTGTTGAAACACCTTGCCTAAAACCAAACTGTACTTTACTGAGTAGGTCATTCTTTTACTCAATAATCAATTCCTGGACACATGTTCGTTGTGTTGAAGCCAAAATAATTAAAAGTTACCCGAGGTAGTATGGAACCCGGATCGTCCACGTGATAGGCGAGTTCGCTACGACGCAGCCACTTCGTTTTCAAAACGACTAGTATATGAGTTGCGAGTAAAACTTCTGGCTAGAGCGCTTTACTACTCTGGTGGGTGCACAGTAGGTATACTACTAATCTGCGAATTCTCGTACCAATCAGAATTTCCGAGACTAAATTCCCCTTGTCAGATTCTATTTGCTCCAAGAATGAAATCCACTTCCATTGACAGTATTTTATGTTTTATAAACGTTTTAAATCGTGTTCGTATTGGATAAACGTTTGAGTCCAGTGTGGCCATGAAGTTTTACAGGTTTTTAGTGCATGTTTCATAGCACTGTCCGAGTGTACGTACCCGGCGATGGAGCGCGTCTGCGACGAAGGCGGGGTTGACGAGCCCGGCGGAGCTGGAGCTGGAGGTGGAGGAGCCCCGGGCGTGGTGGTTGAAGAGGAGGCGGCGCTGGCTGGCGGCGGAGTCGGGCGCCCGCCTGCGAGCACTCAGCGCGCGCCGCACCCGCCCGCCGCGACCCAGCATCGCGCCCCCGTCTGCAAACACGATTACAACGCTTCTACCTTTATTTCACTTATTCTAATAATTATTACTATTGTCAAAACATCATTAACGGGCGAGGAAAGAAATCACAATTTTGGCAGGAGTTGATTCTAAAATATCAATTCGAGCACGGTGTTTTCTTCAGTTCAAATATAAAAAAGTGTAAACATTTAAAAAGGAGCCTGTCAAGAACAACATCTTTCTTGAAATTGACATCGAAACATTAATACATACTTTAATGTCTTTTCACTAACTAAGTTCTTGGATTATCAATTTAAAACCATCACATTAAAATAATAATGCCTTAAATAAAGAATCAGTTAATAAATCAGAAATTTTTTAGCATAGTCGCTGATACATAAACTTCTAATCATTAAACTTCTATATAGAATGATCAATAATTTTCTATAAATCTAATTCATAATTTGTCCCGATCGTAGCAACATATATTATTAAACAACCAATAAATAGTCAACACCATTATAATCTCTTCTGATTAAAATACAACTAAAGAGAATTATGAAACATACATCAACAATCACTAAATTAGATAAATGGATATAAATGATATAGCAGTAGGAGCATTAATAATACAATAAATTAAACTCGCAAAAACCAATTTCTGCATAAACATTAAAAAGATATCCTACATTAACTTTTACATTTATATTTCACATAAATCTGGAAACATATATAATAAATGTAATCTTAGATATGAGCAAGAGCAACAAGAGTCGGAAGTGAACGCATTGCTATCAATTGTTATCGCTCTATTCAGGAAAGATTTTTTGGTGACGATGCGGTGTGGGTTGTTTGGGATTTTGTTGTGTACTAGTGTTTACTTAGTTAATGACGACCTGGCATTACATTGGAACTCAGGAATACCTAACGGTGACAACGAGGATTACGACTGGTAAGCCTCGCTGACCAACTTTAACAGTAACGAGCCGGCTATAGATAAACGACGTAGAGAGGAGAAACTCGCATGGAACCGATTCAGAAGTTTACTTCTCAGACTGTGAAATGGAGGATAACCGTTGGCAGTGCGACTACAGACAAGAAGAGGAGGAGCCGTTTGTGACAGTAAGAAGCAATAAAAAATATAGTACCAAGAAAAGAAGACTAGAAAAGACTAAAAACCGACAAGAACTCCTGTAGTTGAGCAACAGATTGGGATGCAATGTTATTTCAGTGACTGAGTTTAAGGAAAGAGATAGTAACAGTAGGGAACTCATTCGCTTGCCAACCTTTCTTGTTTCACTGAAACCGGGAAATTTTTCTAAAAAAATTTATGATAAAAAATCACCAATCTTTACCAGAATAAAGGTAGAACGATTTCACAACAGGCTGAAATCCACAGTGCCAAGGATGTCAACATATCGGACATATTATACAATACTGTCAGTTGACTTATAGTTACGTGAAATGCGCCAAATTGCACCCCACAAACCAGTACACTCTCCCAGATAACCAAAGGGCAACCTGTGAAAACTATACTGCATCATGGAAAGGGTTCACTATCAAAATACCCTACTACCTCTGAAACCAAGAAGCCAAAGGAACAATGAACAATAACAAAAATACAACAGCAATCAACTTCCAACCAGTAAAAGTAACCAGTGGTAAGCACAATCATCGGTGACTAGTAGATACAGGAACCAGGAAGCCGAAAGACCCCAGAGCTCGCAAAGACGCTACTGCTAGAAATCATTCGCTGATGTAGTTGCTGGATACAGTATGCATCAAATGGACAACGAAAACTCATACCGAGATGGAAACAACCCTGACTAAGGAGAAGAACCAACCGATTGCTTTCTCAACATCATATCTAAATTCAAACAGATGGCACATAAAATGAAGACAGCAAGGTGAACCATGGAGAAACTACTTATACAGGCTGAATGTGTTCTGTCGTTTTTAAAATAAATAATGGACCGGCGCAGTATGGAAGAACATCAGACACAAATAGCCATATGGAACGGAAACAGGCTAAAAAATGAAATAAACGAGCTAACTGAATTTCAAAAGAGGCGCAACACAACTATTTTTCTGATCTACATAAACGACAGAGTAGGTCTTCGAGGTGGAGGAACAGCCATCATTATTAAAAACAACATCACACATCAACAGATCTAAAACCTTCCAGTAATTGAAACAGAGGCGATAGGAGTGACCATAATACATAAAAAGACGAAATATCAACAAATTCTCAGCTTACCTTGCTCCGAACTGAAAGACACACTGTTTTCCGCTGGTACCAAAACCCTAATTCTAGAAGGTTTAAATGCTAAACACCATATCTGGAACCCTATAAGATGTAATAGGCGTGGAGAACAACTGCTCGAGCTGGACAACCAATGCAGTATATCCGTTGGAACCTAACTACATTCTTGCTAATCGAAGATATCACCAGATATACTGGACTTAATAATCATGAAGAACATCAGTAGATGTCTCATCCTGCAAACAATTCAAGACCTAATGTCACATAATAATCCCGTTATGTTGAAGCTCGGAATCTGGCTGGGCGAAGGCGAAAAGTCTCGACAAGAGCAACATATCGACTGGTCGTGATACTCAAGATTAGTCTACAACCATACCAGAACAGCCTTTAACGTCATCTCCCCGAAACTAATCGGTATGGCAGTGAAACACATTGAAAAAGGAATCTCGCAAATCCGCAAGGAAAACGTCAGTTAAAACATACATCCATAACTCAAAATACAACGGTCTGCCACCCGTTCTTGAAGAAAACAATGGTAACGATAAGGGACCAAAAGGATAGAAGGGAATACAAACGATTTTCGCGACAGATGGCAAAAATATTGAACGACAGGGTGACTGAACAATGGAAGGACCGCATGGCAACTCTGATTTTATAGAAAAAAGACGTCTGGAAATTAATTTGTGCTATCAGATAATCAAGGCCTCCCAAACATGCTCTAACAGGACCGAATGACCCCTGCTTCTCTGCTCTGGCAAAAGCTAAAATCTTTGCAGAAAACTTTGCCACCCACTATTCCCTACCTGTCACGGAACACACCTCATAATAAATTGAAGAAACCACCAAAAATACAAGAAACTTAAAGAGAAATAATGAATACACCAATAGAACAATTTAAAAATCTTATTACACCACGAGAAGTAAAGAAAGCAATACGAAAATTGAAGGCTTACATATCTGCAGAGCCTGACAACATCAACAATCCTGCACCTCACAAATTTATCCACCAAGGCGTTAGCATTAGAAGTTATAAAAGTTTTGAGGTTTAGAGCCTTCACAATGTTGTTAGTTACTTTGCGGGAACCAGAACCACGGTAATAGCTTGTAAGAAGAACTCTTAAAAATTCCTGGTCCACCTGGATTTGAACCCAGCACTACAAGATCATGAATTACTACGTTACAGGATCGCTCTGACCCCTCCTAGTAAAAATTTCGTTACTTATAAGCTTCGCTTAGAGAAGTCGGATGGATTAAGTTATGATGCCATACAAGGCAAAAAGAAGAATTGCATCAACAGAGCTACTATTACCGAGGAAAAAAATAAAGCCATAGGAATAAGCTACTTCGAGAAAATATACCGTGGCATTGGAGAAAATTCTTGTACTTGCTGTGATGTCGCCTTGATGATCTGCTAGGGATGGGGAAATTAAATTATCGTTTAGCTTAAAGAGTAAGCTAGATGAGGACACTTAAAAGAAATGTTCCCACCAAAAGTAGAAATAGAGACATTCTCTGAAAAACTGTATAAAGTTAACAATAGCAACAATGAAGATGATCATCTTGTTAATTTTCATTCAGGACTGCCAACAGAAGTGAAAATTGAAAACTATGAATATCATACGCGCAACACGACTTACTTATATATATATTAAGTAATAACAATTCCGTCTGGTTGTTATGACCTGGTGACAGGGTTTCTACTGGCTGCGCATTCTGCCCCTGTCTTAGCCGCCTTAAACTAATCCTGCAATGCTACCAGGTGCAGGGGACCTACAGTTTAACGTGGAATCGGAACTACGGAAACGTTCTGGCGTACTTCACATTACACAGCAAGAAGGTCAGAGACAGGAAGGCCATTCCCATTCCTCAGGGACCTACAGCTTAACGTGGAAACAGAACCACGGAACGTCCAGGCGTAGCTCATATAATCAAATACAGTTCCCAAATATTACTGCTCTCCACGGGATTTGAAGCCGCGACCGGAGAGAGAAACTTTCTGAGGTAAGCTCCTTTCAACTCTGAGCTACCAGACCGTCTTGATTTGAAGTATACGTGTGCTAACTATATCAAAATCGGATAAAAACTGTGGGTTTGTATGACAACGTTGGCAGAAATTATGGTGAGGAAGGAAAGGAGGAGAAGGGTGTAAGTTTTTCATAATCAAACGTAGGCAGTGATTTTATTTGTTTCAAAGTATACGTATGCAAAGTTCCATCAAAATCGGATAAAAACTATGTGCTTGTATAAAGAACACTGACAAAAAAAAACACATTTGTATATTGGATACAGGTATAATCTATACTTTCACTGCTGTCCAAGCACGACATGTCACACTTATAGCTACAGATATACTGCTATTACAGAGAACTCATAAGATTTTACCCATCCAAAAAGCACCCAACGCGAATATCATACCCGCTACACGTTACAGCATGTCGCGAAATCATAGATTTGCTCCCATCCAAATATTGTCTAAAGCGCCTATAAAAGTTCCCGCTTCAAAAAAGTCTAAAAAGTAACATCAAAACGAAAAAAAAAAACATACAAATTTTTACAATCAAAAGCGACTGTTGGAAAAATGTTAGATCGATAGATATGTTCACTTTGATCCCTTGTGAGATTAATCTCGGGGATGTGGAACAGTACATACACTTATTAGTGATGTCAATATTACTATATAATCATATATATTATTTCCCTAAGGTATTTTTTTGTCACAAGCCTGTATCTTCCTTCATACTTCACCGAAATCAATGAATGAGGTGTCATTTTAAAGCTTATGGTCTTCCCTTTGGTCACATCGTATTTTAAGAAATGAAGTTTTCGGAATTCGGCCCTTAACGGGCGAAAATGTCAATATTTCTAAAAAGCTGTTTTCTGTGTTATGAGTCAAATATCTCCCTGGATACCTATCTGAGATCGTTTAATGAAGTATCATTTTAAAGATTAAGATATCCACTTTAGTGACGTCATATATTAAGACAGAAACTTTTCGGAATTCAACTCTTAAAGGGCAAAAGTATCAATACTTTTGCAATTCGTTTTTGTGTCACGAGCCATTTGTCTCCCTTAATATCTAACTGATATAGATAAATTAGGTATCATATTAAATATGAAGGTCTCCGCCGTGGTAACATTATATTTTAAGAAAGGAATTTTTCGTAATTTGAACCTTAAAGGGCAAAAATGTCAATTTTTCTAAAATGTGTTTTTTGTATCTTGAGCCATTTATCTCCCAGGATATCTAACCAAAAAGAATAAATGAGGTAGGATTATGAGGAGTATTGTCTCAGCTCTGTGACATCATATTTTAAGAAAAAATGTTTTTGGAATTCTACCCTTAATGGGAAAAAGTATAAATTTTTCTATAACGCATTTTTGTGTCACGAGCGATTTATCTCCCTTAATATCTAACCGGTATAGATAAATGAGGTATCATATTAAAGAATAAGGTCTGCGCCGTGGTAACATTATATTTTAAGAAAGGAATTTTTCGTAATTCGACCCTTAAAAGGCAAAAATGTCAATTTTTCTAAAATGCGTTTTTTGTATCTCGAGCCATTTATCTCCCTTGATATCTAACCAAAATCGATAAATCAAGTATGATTATGAAGAATAATGTCTCAGCTTTGGTGAAATCATATTTTAAGAAAGACGTTTTTGGAATTCAACGCTTAAAGGGAAAAAGGATAAATGGTTCTACAACGCATTTTCGTGTCACGAGCTATTTTTCTCCCTTGATATTTAACCGATATAGAAATGAGGTATATTATTAAAGACTGAGGTCTTCGCCGTGGTAACATTATATTTTAAGAAACGAATTTTTCGTAATTCGACCCTTAAAGGGCAAAAATGTAAATATTTCTAAAATACGTTTTTTGTGTTTCGAGTCATTTATCTCACTGGATTTCTAACCAAAATCGATAAATGAAGTAGGAGTATGAAGAGTAATGACTAAGCTTTGGTGACATCATATTCAACCTCACTATTCAACGCATTTTATTCGTGAAATTTTCGCACGGGTCGTCTAGTCATATATATTATTGCTATAAGGTATTTTTTTGTCACAAGCCTATATCTTCCATCATACTTAACCGAAATCAATGAATGAGGTGTTATTTTAAAGCTTATGGTCTCCACTTTGTTTAAATCATATTTAAAGCAAGAAAGTTTTCGGAATTCGACCCTTAAAGGGCAAAAATGTAAATATTACTAAAATGCTGTTTTCTGTGTTACGAGTCAGTTATCTCCCTGGATACCTATCTGAAACCGTTTTATGAAGTATCGTTTTAAAGATTAAGATCTCCGCTTTAGTGACGTCATATATTAAGCTAGAAATTTTTTGAAATTCGACCCTTAAAGGGCAAAAGTATCAATATTTTTGCAATGCGTTTCTGTGTCACGAGCGATTTATCTCCCTTAATATCTAACCGATATAGATAAATGAGGTATCATATTAAGGAATGAGGTCTTCGCCATGGTAACATTATATTTTAAGAAAGGAATTTTTCGTAATTTAACCCTATAAGGGCAAAAATGTCACTTTTTCTAAAATGCGTTTTTTGTATCTCGAGCCATTTATCTCCCTGTATATCTAACCAAAATCGATAAATGAGGTAGGATTACGAGGAGTAATGTCTCAGCTTTGTGACATCATATTTTAAGAAAGAATGTTTTTGGAATTCAACCCTTAAAGGGAAAAAGTATAAATTTTTCTATTACGGATTTTTGTGTCAGGACCGATTTATCTCCCTTAATATCTAACCGATATAGATAAATCAGGTATCATATTAAAGAATAAGGTCTCCGCCAGTGGTAACATTATATTTTAAGAAAGGAATTTTTCGTAATTTAACCCTTAAAGGGCAAAAATGTCACTTTTTCTAAAATGCGTTTTTTGTATCTCGAGCCATTTATCTCCCTGTATATCTAACCAAAATCGATAAATGAGGTAGGGTTATGAGGAGTAATGTTTCAGCTTTGTGACATCATATTTGAAGGAAGAATGTATTTGGAATCAAACCCTTAAAGGGAAAAAGTATAAAATTTTCTATAACGCATTTTTGTGACAGGAGCGATTTATCTCCCTTAATATCTATCCGATATAGATAAATGAGGTATCATATTAAGGAATGAGGTCTCCGCCATGGTAAAATTATATTTTAAGAAAGGAATTTTTCGTAATTTAAACCTTATAGGGCAAAAATTTCACTTTTTCTAAAATGCGTTTTTTGTATCTCGAGCCATTTATCTCCCTGGATATCTAACCAAAATCGATAAATGAGGTAGGATTATGAGGAGTAATGTCTCAGCTTTGTGACATCATATTTTAAGAAAGAATGTTTTTGGAATTCAACCCTTAAAGGGAAAAAGTATAAATTTTTCTATTACGGATTTTTGTGTCAGGAGCGATTTATCTCCCTTAATATCTAACCTATATAGATAAATGAGGTATCATATTAAAGAATAAGGTCTCCGCCATGGTAACATTATATTTTAAGAAAGGATTTTTTCGTAATTTAACCCTTAAAGGGCAAAAATTTCACTTTTTCTAAAATGCGTTTTTTGTATCTCGAGCCATTTATCTCCCTGGATATCTAACCAAAATCGATAAATGAGGTAGGATTATGAGGAGTAATGTCTCAGCTTTGCGACATCATATTTTAAGGAAGAATGTATTTGGAATTAAACCCTTAAAGGGAAAAAGTATAAATTTTTCTATAACGCATTTTTGTTTCACGAGCGATTTATCTCCCTTAATACCTAACCGATATAGATAAATGAGGTATCATATTAAGGAATAAGGTCTCCGCCGTGTTAACAGTATATTTTAAGAAAGGAATGTTTCGTAATTCGATCCTTAAGGAGCAAAAATATTAGTATTTCTAAAATGCGTTTTTTTGTGTCTCGATTCATTTATCGTCCCTGATAATTAATGAAATTGACGAAAGAGGTATTGTTTTGTATACTAAGGTTTTCGTTAGGTCTTCGGTTCCTTTACACCATATTTTAAGAAAGGAATTTTTCAAAATTCGATCCTAAAGAGGAAAAAGTATTAATACTTCTACAACGCATTTTCGTGTCACGAGCCATTTATCTCCCGTGATACTTAACCGAAATCGATAAATGAGATCATTTTAAAGACTTATGTCTCCCCTTTGGTCACATTATATTTTAAAACATGAATTTTTCGAAATTCGTCCTTTATAGGTAAACAGTAATAATATATTTACAACACATTTTTTAGTCAAGAGCTAAAGCGATAAATGAGGTATCATTTTAAAGATTAAGGTCTTTGCTTTGATCACGTTATATTTTAAGAAATGAAATTTACGAAATTCGACCGTTCAAGGGCGAAAAGTTAACTATTTCTAAAACGTGTTTCTTCGCCTGTACCCATTTGTTCCACTTGACAACTAATCGAAATCGATAAAATAGTTATCATTTGAATGATTAAGATCTTCGTGTTGGTCACATTCCATTTTAAGATACAATTTTTTTTTTGCTTTTGAACCTTAAAGGAGTAATGTGTTAACTGGTAATGCTAATCAAATAGTTCAGAATTATGTCACTAGATAGCAGCAGCTCATATTACAGACATATTAATAAACTGCAACTCTGGCGTCGACAAAGAATGAGTGTTTCACAGATAGATAGCACCACTACATATCGCAGAAATAGCAAGAGAGTGTTTTTGTGCAATAAGTAGGTTTCAAGATATTTCTTTCTGTTACAGAAAAATTTCTGTTTTGAAACACTATTCCTACTTAAACATTTTATTGAAGTAATTTTATCACGAGCACCACATATTACAGAGATATGGATATGCTATTAGTGTTTTGTTCATCGTAGTAGTATTCTGTTAAGATTAGTGACAGATTTCTATCTGTTGGTACAACGGAAAGCTTACTGCACATTTCTACGATGCCCAACAAAAGATCTGTGTGCTCTCGGACTGAGCGTTATGAAAGGAAAGCCGCTGTACGGAATCAATCTGATGAAGCCAAGAAACAGCGACTTGCGCCAATGAGAGAGAGTCAGCGCATAGGCGTTTACAACCGCTGCTCAAAGACAACATTTGGTAGACCAACGGAGGAAAAGGTAACGCTGCATTCATCTCTTTACTGTTTGCGAAGAGCTACGAATAGTATTCTGATTAGCGACTTAGATTTCTATTTAATGGTATAACGGAAAGATTACTACACATTTCTATTATGTCCAACAGAGGATCTGTGTGCTCTCGGACTGCGCGTAATGAAAGGCAAGCTGCTGCACGGAATCAACCTGATGAAGAGAAGAAACAGCGACTTGCGCGAATGAGAGAGAGTCAGCGCAGGCATAGGCGTATACAACAGGCTGCTCAAAGACAACATTTAGTAGACCAACGGAGGAAAAGGTAACGCTGCATTCATCTCTTTACTGTTTGCGAAGAGCTATGAATAAAATGTCTGTGAATTTAATGCACCTGGGACTGTTTATGTTAAGGGGGACATCCGTATGCTCATTTCAAGGATGGCCAAGAGAAATTCTGTGGATCCTCGGACTGCCGCTGCTGAACAGATGGACCAGCGACTTGTGCGAATGAGAGAGACTCAGCGCAGGCGTAGGCACACACAACAAGAGGCTGCACAAAGACGACATCTGGTAGACCAACATAGGAATCTATTACTGCGTGAGAGTGTCACAGCAAGAAGATCACAAGAAAAACTTCCTAAAACGTATTGCTGTGCACGCCTTTTTCTTCAAGAAGATGATGTGGAAACACACAATGTTGGGGATATGCATAAGTTGTGTTCCATTTGTTCTGCTAAATTGTATTCTGGTGAAGTCAGTGACAGTTCCGCTTCCCTCTGTTGTCACAAGGGAAAGGTAAGATTAAATCCTATTACTGTCTGCGAGGAGTTACAAACACTCATTGAGAAAAATGATGAGTTAACAAAAAACTACCTACAAAATGGACGTCAATTTAATAATGCACTTGCGTTAGCTTCTGTTCAGGTAGAATCTGTCCATATTCCTAACCCAGGCCCATTTTGCCTTAAATTACATGGGCAAGTGTATCACATGATAGGGAGTCTGTATCCTCCTGCAGGAGTAACACCCACTTATGCTGGCCTGTTCATTATAAATTACGATTCTGCATTGCAGTACCGTATTGATCATGTAACCAATAGGCAGTGTCGTAATGATTTAATGGATAAGTTGCTCAGGATGCTTACTATTCATAATCCATATGCTCAATTGTTCAAATCTGTAAAAGATGTGTCTCAAGATGCATGTGACATAAAATTGCAATTCACTACTGAAAATGCATTCCATATTTTAACTTCTAACATTGTCTTTAAAGAGGTTTTGTAATACATATATTTTATAACTTCCATTTAAAACATAGATACTTTGTAATGCAATTATCATGTATATTGTAATATTAATTACTGTTACTTAAACAATGTAAATTATACATATGTTTTATGTATCCAAAAGTTTCTTTTAAAATTATTTCGTAAGACATTGTAATTTCTTAAATACCTAAACAAATAAACATTTGCTACAAATGAGGCGGATCTTCTTTTATTCTATTACAAAACATCAACCTAGCTATTCATATTAAAGCTTATGGTCGCATCAGATTTTAAGAAATGAATTCTTCGGAATTCGACCATTAAAGGGCAAAGATGTCAATATTTCTAAAATGCTTTTTTATGTTATGAGTCATTTATCACCTTGGATACTTATCTGAAATCGTTTAATTCAGTATCATTTTAAAGAGTAAGATCTCCGCTTTGGTAGCATCATATTTTAAGAAAGGAATTTTTCGAATTCGACCCTTTAAGGCCAAAAGTATTAAAATTTCTGCAACGCGTTTTAGTGTCAAGAGCTATTTTTCTCCCTTCCTAGCTAACCGATATAGATAAATGAGGTATCATATTAAAGATTAATGTCTCCACCGGGGCCAAAGATCTCATCATGTATAAAACTTTTTTTTTTTTTTTATCTCCCATGATGTCTAACTGAAATCGATAAATGACATATCGTTTTATAGATCAACGTCTCCATTAGGTAAAATCATAAAATAAAAAGAATTTTTGGGAATTTGATACTTAAATTGGTTGCTCATTGTAGACAGTTCAGAGCCAAATCCCTAGATTGCAGTAGCAGATATCATAGAGCTGTCAATAAACTGTTTTTTTATACAACAAGTATCTTTTCGGATATTTTTTTTTTTTTCTGTTACAGAAACATTTTTGTTTTGCTATACAATTCCAATGTAAACATTTTATTCACACAGCAACACATATCACAGAGATGTTGATATGTTGTATGCATTTTGTTCAGGTTGGTTGTATGCTCTTAAGGTCAGTGACAGTTTATCGTACATTCAGGGAATTTTAAATTTTCCTAACTGTTTCGTAATATGTAAACAAATAAATAGTTACTACAAATTTGCGGTTTTACTTTTCATTATATTACAAACATTCGACCTCATTATTCATCGTATTCAATTAGCGAAATTTTCGCACGGGTCGTCTAATCATATATATTATTTCTTTAAGGTATTTTTTTGTCACAAGCCTATATCTTCCTTCACACTTAACCGAAATCAATGAATGAGGTGTCATTTTAAAGCTTATGGTCTCCACTTTGGTTAAATCCTATTTTAAGCAAGAAAGTTTTCGGAATTCGACCCTTAAAGGGCAAAAATGTAAATTTTTCTAAAATGCTGTTTTCTGTGTTACGAGTCAGTTATCTCCCTGGATACCTATCTGAAACCGTTTTATGAAGTATCGTTTTAAATATTAAGATCTCCGCTTTAGTGACGTCATATATTAAGCCAGAAAGTTTTCGGAATTCGACCCTTAAAGGGCAAAAGTATCAATATTTTTGCAATGCGTTTTTGTGTCACGAGCGATTTATCTCCCTTATTATCTAACCGATATAGATAAATGAGGTATCATATTAAAGAATAAGGTCTCCACCATGGTAAGATTATATTTTAAGAAAGAAATTTTTCGTAATTCGACCCTTATAGGGCAAACATGACACTTTTTCTAAAATGCGTTTTTTGTATCTCGAGCCATTTATCTCCCTGGATATCTAACCAAAATCGATAAATGAGGTAGGATTATGACGAGTAATATCTCAGCTTTGTGACATCATATTTTAAGAAAGAATGTGTTTGTAATTCATCCCTTAAAGGGAAAAAGTATAAATTTTTCTATAACGCATTTTTGTGTCACGAGCGATTTATCTCCCTTAATATCTAACCGATATAGATAAATGAGGTATCATATTAAAGAATACGGTCTCCGCCATGGTAACATTATATTCTAAGAAAGCAATTTTCGTAATTCGACCCTTATAGGGCAAAAATTTCACTTTTCTAAAATGCGTTTTTTGTATCTCGAGCCATTTATCTCCCTGGATATCTAACCAAAATCGATAAATGAGGTAGGATTATGAGGAGCAATGTCTCAGCTTTGTGACATCATATTTTAAGAAAGAATGTTTTTGGAATTCAACCCTTAAAGGAAAAAAGTATAAATTTTTCTATAACCGATTTTTGTGTCACCAGCGATTTATCTCCCTTGATATCTAACCGATATAGATAAATGCGGTATCATATTAAAGAATAAGGTCTCCGCCGTGGTAACATTATATTTTAAGAAAGGAATTTTTCGTAATTCGACCCATAAAAGGCAAAAAAGTCAATTTTTCTAAAATGCGTTTTATCTATCCAAAATCGATAAATCAAGTACGATTGTGATTAATAATGTTTCAGCTTTGGTGACATCATATTTTAAGAAATAAGTGTTTGGAATTCAACTATTAAAGGGAAAAAATATAAATTGTTCTACAACGTATTTTTGTGTCACGAGCCTTATATTTCCATTGATATCTAACCGATATAGATAAATGACATATCGTATTAAGGACTAAGGTTTCCGCCGCGGTAACATTATATTATAAGAAAGGAAGTTTTCGTAATTCGACCCATAAAGCGCAAAAATGTCAATATTTCTGAAATACGTTTTTTGTGTTTCGAGCCATTTATCTCCCTGGATTTCTAACCAAAATCGATAAATGAAGTAGGAGTATGAAGAGTAATGACTGAACTTGGTGACATTATATTCAACCTCACTATTCATCGCATTTTATTCGCGAAATTTTCGCACGGGTCGTCTAGTATATATTATTTCTATAAGGTATTTTTTTGTCACAATCCTGTATCTTCCTTCATACTTAACCGAAATCAATGAATGAGGTGTCATTTTAAAGCTTATGGTCCCCACTTTGGCCACATCACATTATAAGAAAGGAATTTTCGGAATTCGACCCTTAAAGGGCAAAAATGTCAATATTTCTAAAATGCTGCTTTCTGTGTTACAAGTCATTTATCTCCATGGATATCGATCTGAAATCGTTTAATGAAGTATCATTTTAAAGATTAAGATTTCCGCTTTAGTGAAGTCATATATTAAGACAGAAATTTTTCGGAATTCGACCCTTAAAGGGCAAAAGGATCAATATTTTTGCAATTCGTTATTGCGTCACGAGCGATTTATCTCCCTTAATATCTAACCGATATAGATAAATGAGGCATCATATTAAATACTAAGGTCTCCGCCGTGGTAACACTATATTTTAAGGAAGGAATGTTTCGTAATTCGACCCTTAAAGGGCAAAAGTGTTAATTTTTCTAAAGTGCGTTTTTTATATCTCGAGCCATTTATCTCCCTGGATATCTAACCAAAATCGATAAATGAAGTAGGATTATAAGGAGTAATGTCTCAGCCTTGTGACATCATATTTTAAGAAAGAATGTATTTGGAATTCAGCCCTTAAAGGGAAAAAGTATATATTTTTCTAAAACGCATTTTTGTGTCACGAGCGATTTATCTCCCTTAATATCTAACCGATATACATAAATGAGGTATCATATTAAAGAATAAGGTCTCCGCCATGGTAACATTATATTGTAAGAGAGGAATTTTTCGTATTTCGACCCTTAAAGGGCAAAAATGTTAATTTTTCTAAAATTCTTTTTTTGTATCTCGAGCCATTTATCTCCATGGGTATCTAACAAAAATCTATAAATGAAGTAGGATTATAAGGAGTATTGTCTCAGCTTTGTGAAATCATATTTCAAGAAATAATTGTTTTGGAATTCAACCATTAAAGGGAAAAAGTATAAATTTTTCTATAACGCATTTTTGTGTCACGAGCGATTTATCTCCCTTATTATGTAATCGATATAGATAAATGAGGTATCATATTAAATAATAAGGTCTCCGCCATGGTAACATTATATTTTAAGAAAGGAGTTTTTCGTAATTCGACCCTTAAAGGGCAAAAATGTTAATTTTTCTAAAATTAATTTTTTGTGTCTTAAGCAATTTATCTCATTGGATATCTAACTAAAATCGAAAAATGAAGTAAGATTATGAGGAGTAATGTCTCAGATTTGGTGACATCATATTTTAAGAAAGAATGTTTTTGGAATTCAACCCTTAAATGGAAAAAGTATAAATGCTTCTATAACGCATTTTTGTGTCACGAGCCATTTATCTCACTTGATATCCAACCGATATAGATAAATGAGGTATCATACTAAAGATTAAGGTCTCCGCCGTGGTAACATTATAATTTAAGATAGGAATTTTTCGTAATTCGACCCTTAAAGGGCAAAAATGACAGTTTTTATAAAATGTGTTTTTTGTGTCTCTAGCCATTTATCTCCCTGGATATACAACCAAAATCGATAAATGAAGTAGGAGTATGAAGAGTAATGACTCAGCTTTGGTGACATCATTTTCAACCTCACTTTTCACCGAATTTTGTTTTCGCGAAATTTTCGCATGGGTCGTCTAGTTGATAATATTATTATATATTGACAACAAGTTAGCAACAACCCATTGTATAACCAATATCTCCTGTAATCTACAAATACAATCCCGAGTTAATTAATACTTATTATGTGGAACAGTGTACACACTTATTACCAGCATCTAATAACCAGTTAGTTTCTTACCAACCAGCTACCATGATAAGTTTCACTGTAATTTGCGACTACATATTATATCATGTTAGTTGCTATTTATGTGGAACAGCACACACAACTAATAAGCAGTCAATTACTTAAAAACCTGTTAGTTACACAGCAGTTTTTGAGTGCATGCTATCCCATGTTAGTTACTATATATGAGTGAAATTTTGTAAACAGTGTAATTACTTCATTTGTCAAAAGTTTCAACAGAAAGAAAAACCATATATCATTTTAGTAATTTAATTTAATTTAATTTAATATAATTTAATTTTTTTAATTGCAATGGAGCACAGGCTCCGGTGGGAATTTCCCTACACACCCATCTTCCCCCATCCTGCACCCACCTACATTTGCCCTCTACAAATTTTATCTTTAAATTCCTTCAAAGTTTTCGGTAAATTATTCATCATTTCTCTTGGTAATTGTGGACAACTTTGTCACCTTCCCCTTCCATACACCATATATACTATTTTATCAGTCATTCTTAGTTACCAAATTCCAAGAAGAAAATTCTTTCACAGAGTAAAATGGATTCTGAAGCAGAAACTCTTTCAGTTTGGACTTAAAGTAGTTGGGTTTTCGTAGATAACATTTAATTTCTGTTGGTAAGACATTGAATAAGGAAGCTCCAGTAAATTTTAACCCTTTCTGTACAATTGACAGTGATTTGTAATCCTTGTAAATATTATATTTGTTCCTAGTATTATGGCTATGTATGTCAGCATTAAGATAGAAGTGTTCAGGATTTTCCACTACAAATGATAGAACGGAGTATACATACTGTGCTGGCATTGTTAGTACACCAAGGTTTTTAAATAGATTTCTGCACGACTTCTGTGGGCTTGCTCCACAAATAGTTCTTATAGCTCGCTTTTGCAATTTAAATACCCTCTGTGCTTGTGACGAGTTTCCCCAGAATGAGATGCCATAAGTGAGCAGGGAATGAAAATATTCAAAATATACTAACTTTCTGGTTTCTATATTAGCTATTCTAGATATTACCCTCAGTGAAAATATTGAAGAATTCAGTTTTTTAAGAAGTTGTTGAATATGTTGTTTCCAGTTCAATTTGTTATCTATATATACACCCAAGAATTTTGTGAAACTGCTTTCATTAATTGCTTTTCCTTCTGATATCACATTATAGCTGTCCTTTGTTTTATTTTTTGTAACAAACTGAAGTAACTATGTGTAACGATACTCACAATTGCTTATTAATTGTTGAACGTGAAGTACACGGAAAGAAAAATGTGACACAATTTATACGTCAATAGCAATGTTCAGAATACAGTAAATCTAAGACAGACCCATTAGAAAATGGATAGGGAATCATAAAAGTTTGTGATGTAATATTTACAAATAAAAGCAGATATTCACTTCTGGATTCAGATTTAGGAGATACTCTCTTAGACCCATTAAATATGTTTAAGCTGAAGGAAGCAGTAAAATTCTTCAGGAACAGAACAGCTCCTAGTAAACGGTATAAGTAAGGATGCGTTAAAATATCATGAAACACCAAGATTAGATATCATTACCAACAACTGTTGGAGAAAATGTTGTTAATGGAATATACCGAATAACACGCTGTTTAAGCAGAGTAATAAAAATAACTGCAATCAGTATCTTAAGCATTGGATAAATTGTTAACACAACGCTAAAATACATAGTTGTCGCAGTTCTCTAAATAAGTATCAAGGTCTACAGGAGGATTATTATGAAGCAATTTAACCTAGAGACGCATTCAGCCTTCATTATAAGAAAGATTTCAGTAGAGTAGATTGTAAATAATGATGGAATATTCTTCAGGAACACGACTTTCCAAGGCACTTTTACGCCATTCAATACTTACATCAAAACTATAGTGTCAGACAGGACAAAATTTTACTGTGGTAATGAAAACATATAATGAAAGTCTGATCGTGATCTGCCGGCGACAAGTCGGGTTCCTCTAAACAGATAAAATTCTGCACAAATTCTTTTAGTTTTTTGATTATAACTAATGATACCCCAGTATTAATTAACATTAAAAGTATCACGGTAACTAATCAGATTTTTTTAAAAAAATTCATAGCTTAATAACAGGAAAATAAAATAATAAAACTTATGGATGAAACTTATAACATTACATTCTAATATAATAATAACTATTAAGTAATAACTTTTAAAAGCATCTATGCTATAACTGCGGTTGCTGTCATTGAGTTACCAAAACTTTAACGATTACTAATTCCAATTTCACTTGGTTATTAATAAATATTATTTTTTTGTAATGTTTTCTTTTTTTTACCTATGGCTTTACTCCTCGTCGACATCGAGGTCAGTAAAGGCGAGATGGGACTGGAGACAAGGAAAAGAAAGGAATTCAACCATGGCTGTTTTTTGAAGGAAGCATCCTGCGGCGTTTGCCTGAAGTGATTTGGGGAAACAATGGAAAACCCTAATCTGTATTCCCGGATGAGGATTCGAACTGGCGTTTTCCCGAATGCGAGGCCACCACGCTCTGTAAGAATTGTGTGACAGAACTAAAAATATTACTGAGAATGTGTAGGCTGAGAAAAATTAACGTTCATTAACGATTGCATTGTAGAAGTAGGAGAAAAAAAAAGATGGAATGTTGTTGAGATATTCGCCTAGAAGAAACAAATAAGAGAGGAAGTAGGCTAATAGAATTTTATGGAAAATACAAACTAATCCAGCTTTAAGATTAATTCTGTAAGAGCCTATCAACTAGAACACGGATCCTATGAAGAGTTTGATGATTTTTTTAACTTTTGATTAAGGAAATAGCTCTGCATAACAGTGAGTAGTTGAATAGGGTGATGAGGCTATGGACCAAGGAAGTGAGAGAAATGAGTTACAAAACCTTGATCAGGCCACTGTTTCAATATGGTGGTGTAGTATGGGACCCACGTTTTGGGATAGCTTTATCTGTGGAAATTATCAGAGGAGCTGGATTAGGATTCATTTGAAGTTAGGCGCAGGATGAAGAGAGTGCTGGGAGTGCACGAGAAGTGTGTTGACGATTGGGTCTGGATATACGAGAGTATTGTAGAAGAATTGGTAGTTTGTGGAAGGCGAGAGATGACATCACTACCCGTTACCACTTGCATAAGGGGGTGTGATAATTGCAGATAAAGAAGTCAGAGACTAGAATAAATTATTATCAATGTAAGAATTGAATAATTTATCAAAATTTATAAAATGAAAGAGTATTTGGGTGGTGAATTACATTCAAAAAATTCAAGATTAAGTACAAAACGCATGAAATGGGAATTAGGTATGTTGAATTGGGCTTTATGCTCCACCGCAACTTTGTGACGCTAAACAGTTTGAGTTAGAGCTATGGATTCGAAGCTGGCGTTACCGCCAGGTGTGCAGCAAAGAGGGAATTGCCACATGAGCGTGGGCTCCATCGCAATTTAATTAAATATTAAACACACGACTTGAGCCTTTGTGTTGGATGATTTATACTAGTGCCAGAACTTACTGTGTTCTGTATGATACATGTTAATTTTATTGCCTTTGTGAGTTATACAGAAAACCTGCAATCAGGACTACCCGTGATTGGAACCTGGACCCGCTGTATGAACCAGAATTCAGTATGACTGCGCTTTAACGAGCATGGCTGCTGTTGCAGATTATAAGATAACGAAGAGATACTGATTCATTACTAAAAATGTTGATAAAAGAACCTGGACAACCCATGAAACAAAACAAGGCAAAAATCACGAAGTAAAGACGCTGTGCCAAACGTGACCGATTTGTTCTTTTCTTTTATTATACTGAAAAACTTTTTCCAGCGACCTAATTGTGCCGCAATGGTAGCATACATAAATTTATGAGTAAAAATGACCGCGCTGACTCCTAAAGATATTTCTTCTTTCCTCGTGTACATCTGATATGTACAGCAAGTCTATGTCAATGAAATATTACTATCAAATATTTTGATCCAAAAAAATTGTGTTTTTGTTAGAAAAATATATTTGTGCTGCTTTTTGATTTCGTATCTGTTTATTCTGACCGTGGCTGACATTTGTTAGGTTTGTTGCTATTACGCTGTAGTGACCGCAACTTATCGTTATTTACATGCTATCGCGTCGTAATTGCTTTAGTAATACCCCGGGTTTTTCCATACCGCAGCGGCCAGGACGAGTTTCTGCAGAAACCGGTCCTCACTCCCAGTCGGTAAAAACACCACATCTCCATGGAGGTTCATTAGTGTTCATAAAACGATTTGAAGACATTAAATTTAATAATGCATCTTACAGTTTTAAAACTGTTCTGAACAATGAGGCACATAAGAAAAGCCTTAAAGCCACCCCATTACTTCATAACTCTTTTTTTCTCTTTCAAAGTTCCTTGTTTTGTACTTTTATATTTTTATCCCATAACTTTTTTATTTCAGTTTGTGTCGTGTTGAAATAAATGAAATTAATCAAATACAACTTTAGGACCAGTGAATGCATTATGTGAATGCACACTGATCATAAACCTGAGGGAGTGAGTTGCCAAGTAACAAATTTTTTTTAGTGTCAATTCAGATTTCTGATCTAAAGTCTTATAGTAAGAAGACACTGGTTAGTCTAGGCGGATCATACGATCTAAAATTGATGGAAACAAGGGAGTTTTTTCGCAATCCACCAACAAACATCCTGCCTGCATATTCTGCATAGCCAGAAACCAATTGTCATCACTTGAGATTTCGACTTGAATAGCTCGTTCTCTTCCTTTTCTGTCTTACCCACTGCGTTTCTCCAGGTCTCTCTTCTTGAGCCTATTCAGCCTTCTTGTCTGTAGCCTTTGTTCAAGATCACTAATTTTGTCAATTCTGTCTTCCTCCATTCTTATTACATGTCTCAGACAATGCAATCTTTTCTTCGTTGTATCCTTTCTAATGCGTTCAACCCTTAATCTTTAGTTTCTGTTCTTTCATTTATGAAGATATTTTCTATGCCTCTAAGAAACTTCATCTTTGCCGCTTCATCAATTCCAATGTTCTATAGCCACACGTGAATATTGGTTCGTAGTACATTTTATGAAGCATTATTTTGGTTTCCTTTCAAGTACTCCACCGGCTGATTATGCCCTTCACCACATGACATAACTGTCCATTCTTTTTCATTCTCAGTCCTATTGCTTCCTCCATCTATCAATTATTCATTACTTAGTTTCCTAGGTAAAAAAAAAAGAAACTGTATCCACCCATTCAAATTTAAACCAGCGAGTGAAACCTGCTTGATACTGTACCTTCACTATCTTAGCTGTTCCACACTTATCTCCGGACCATGTTTTTACACTATGATCACTCATTTTCCAGATTCTATTGTATCTCCTCAAAAATCGTTATATCATCTGCATATGCCATTATCCTTAACACCGCCCGATTTCTATATTCCTGAAATTCTGCAATGACTTCCTTTAGAACCAACTTAAATAAACTTGTGACACTTGCCTTATTCTTATTTCGGTCTAAAACCATTCCGAATATCTACACATTTCCCGCAAATGTTAGTCGTTTGTTCCACGATTCCTCTATTTGTTTCCCTCATTTTTAGGCTTGACCATATAGTTTCTCTTAGCAGTTTATCATGAGTCGTTTTTAGGATTAAGAAAGTGATTGTGGTGTCCTTGTCATATCCCCATATTTTCTCTATTTCGTTTACAGTTGATCTTGCTTACCTAAATCTGTACTATTCTTCTCTGCCTATTTCTTCTATTCTACATTGGATCTTGCGTGTAATGAGTTTCAGATATATTTTCAGACAGTGACTTAACAACGTGATATCCCTGTAATAAACACATTTGGATTAACTCCATTTTTTATTTACTGACATTATGACTACTTCCTTCAGTCCTCAGATAAGTTCCTTTCTTCCCAGACTGCCTATATAACTCTACATTTCCATTTCTCCTGCTCCATTATCATTTCCGGTGTCAGTTTGCCTACTCCTTGTGATTTCCTGTTCGCTGTTTCTTTTACAGATGTCAGCAAATTATTGAAATGTTGTTAGAGGTTACAGGAAACAATTCATCCGATAGTTAAAACGAAATAATGTGTCATTGCAATATACAAGAAAAAACGAAATGAATCCTAGATTTTCTGCATACAAGATCTTGGATAGTTCGATAAAAATGGCGGTGCTATGCAGATGCGATAGGTTTAATTGGAAAGGAAATCGAAAAATCAAAAAGAGTGCAGAGCGTCCTTGATCGAAAAAAGAGAAGTAAAGTTCTATAACGCCAAGTTGCTTGAACCATTCAAGGGTCCAAACCTCCGTCTTCATTCACAGTGAACACAAGCCAGAACATTGCTGACATCATCATAGCCACAGTTGAACGTTTTAAGTGCCGGCTTCCACACCATATTCAAATGGTACCCTGCCTCCCCAGTAACGAGGTGATCAATTCCTACCTCATTGCCCTCCAAGACGACGCTGTCTCTAAAATACTCATTTATTCAACCTAAAAGTAAGCACCTCTTCAATGTACTGTTCCGTCACTGTCAAACTATCCTCCGGTCCCAGATAAACATTTCTTGCATGTTACAATATACGCTGAACAATACATCTCTGGGACTGTTTCGCCATAACCCCACACACATTCAGACGGTAAGTGATAAACTCCCAAGGTAAGTAATCCGAGATCATTATTTACACTACTAATCATGTTTTTAGTCTTTGTTAGAAGTCCAAAAAAGTAAAGCAGTATCTGCTAAAACTTCTTGCCATTTCTGAAGTTATAGAGAATTACTAGGCGGTTAGAGTCGTCTAGTTCTATCTACATGTGTTCCTTCATCGTCAGCGCTCTTCTAATTTGCTCTTCGGTTTTATAAAAGTTCTCCGTAAGTGATCCAATTGCAGCGACATTGTCCTCGCATATCCTGATCGCTCTATGGAAACTAGACTGCGTTGCCCGAGGTGGTGACAGCTGTTCTGGTTCAAATACTGTGGAATGTGAGCGTCAGTACAATTGGCGATTCTTCACTAACAAGCGGACCATCAGACATTGTGGTCGCGGATTTTTCTCAATCTTTAGGCGCGTGTAGGAGACCTTAAGGATGATAATGTGGAGGTGTGGTTAAGTGCACTGTCAAACATTCTCAAGAAAACAGACCTCAATAGCTCTCAAAGTTTTGCCTCGCATTTATAAAATAATAACGAAGCATTCGCATTTAATTTTTCGACGTGGTTCGCACTTAGACTGGGGGATTGGTAGGTAGGCGTCGAACGTTCTAATATTTCTCCACATAGTTTAATTTGCCGCTATACGTTTTATTTTACGTATGAACTATTAGCATAATATTCTAATTATTAATATTTCACGATTAGAATTTTTTGGCGTTGGATTCAGCTTTATTTGTCTCTTTTTTCAAAAGGGAATTAAATTTATTCCAAAGAAAATAGAAAGACACGATTACCGCAACGATGGATCGTATCGGCGGTGCTCTAGCCATGGAGGAAGGAATAAAATGGAGACGACGCAAGAGACCTTTACCACGCATGGGAGTGAAGCAGGCCGGCGGAGGAGTGGGGGGGCATGGCCGGAGTGGTGGGGGCTTAACCGCTTCCCAACAAACACGGGGAATATGTACAAACACCTCAAGGGGACTCTAGGATAAACGTGACGCCGCAATCTGCTGATGGATTATTATGTAACTCGATGAGACAAATAAAAAATGAAGAATAAAATTTTTTGATATCCTGCTTAGTTTTCGAGATATTCTGTCTCAAATGTGAAATGGTTTTGGTTGAAATTCAGAAGAAAAAATTATTCAAAGTCAAATTTTATGATGAATTTTTATTTAAAAAGACGAGACAAATAAAAAATAAAGAGTAAAATTTTTCTATATTTCACCTAGTTCTTGAGATATACTGTCTCAAAAGTGAGGTGTCTTGAGTTGAAATGCAGAAGAAAAATTTCGCAAAAGTCAAATTTAATGATGGATTCTTATGTAACACGACGAAAAAACTCGATAATAAGGAATAAATGTTTTCGATATCTTGCTTAGTTTGGGGGATATACAACATCCAAATTGAGGGGTTTAGGTTTGGATGCAGGCTGGACCAAAAATTAATTCTGTCAAAGCCACAATGATTACATGGTTGACATGCAGAATGGATATTTCAGTTTTATTACTACCACTTGTGGTTAGTCTGAAATGTGTCCTAGACCAGAAAAAAAGTAAGAGGACCCATTCTAGGGATGAGCAACCCAGACATTTTGTAGGCTGGTACCAGAAATAAAATGTTTATTCAGTCACCTTAATGAACATTCTCTTGATCAAGATGTGTTGTCTAATTTCACAGCCCTACTTATTAGGACAATTGTAAAAAAATTATCTCTCAGTTAGATTTAGATACGGGGGGGGGAGAATGTTGTACAAAAAAAAGAGACTAAATTAGAAACACATTCCCCAAATTGATTTTGTTCAAAGGCCAATAACTTCTTTATTTATGAAGCCCATTTTTATTTCTGCATGAACCTGTTTCGACATAAATAGATGAGAAAGATTTCAAAATCGGTAAAAATAGGTATAGACGTATTTACAAACAGAAACAAGTCTTATAAGAAGCTTTAAAAATAACCTAAGTCAATGGCCTGAAATAGCTATTTAAAAAATTAATAAAACTCACAGCTTCTCACATAACAGTTAATTTCATCATCCATTGTCAGTATAATCAGCAACGTGACGAAAGAAATCGTAATAGTAAATTCACTGAATCGCGAAGTAAAACACGCCCCTTTAAATCTCATTTTAAACACTCGTTAAAAAATAATGCTAGTCTATTATGTGCAAAACAGCAAGTTTGCTGATTTTCTACACTACACCAAGAAAAATTTGAGAACAAAGTCATCCCATTGAGAGCTATGACTAAATATTTATAGACTTACTGCAAAGTTTGCGGTGTCTAAAGGCTCACTTCAACAACGATAATTACAATTCAACTTACTTATGAAATGATATTCCAGGTTCTTTCCTGTCTGGCCTATTTGTGCAACCGTACGCAACACAAGCTGGCATTTTTAAACACTTATACACAATACTAAATGAAATAATCACTGCATCTACCACAATGTGAACACCTTAATTGTTGGGAAGCGCCATATGGTCGCTGCCGGTGCTGCCACCATGCGGGAGAGTTTAGTGCTTGCTTCACCGATTTAACGTCACTTCTCCTCCATATAATTCCTTCCTCCATGGCTCTAGCCACCTCATTCACTGTGACTCTCTGACGCGAAACATCTAGACTAATCATTTGATCCGAGTGAGCTAAGAGTCGTTTTGAAGAAGAATGTATGTGTTGCAATTAATTGTGGGCCCTGTATCTAAAAAAAATCTGGAAGATATGATGCTCTTTCAAACCGTTTGAAAATATCTAGGCTTTCTTAAAATGCCGCGATGTATGAAGGTGATTCCAAAGAGATTGATGACGAATACGCTTTGTCCTAACCCAAAACCAACGCGCATTAATGCCAGGAATATAGGCAACGTAAGTTTGAAATTGACTGAGGACTTCACTGAATTAATCGCCGAGAAAGTCTCCTTTCTTACTAAAAAAAAAAAAAATAGTTTCCACTCTAAAAAAGTCGATACGCCACTTAAAGTAAAATTGAAATACTTGACAGTTTACGTCTTTGTGAGCAGTTTCTTTTAATAACAACGAATCAACTTTAAGATCAATCAAAGAATCATAAGACATAATAATGAATCCCATAAAAACAATTGTTGTAAAAATAGACCAATCTCGTGCTTGAACAGTGATAAAAGTAATGAGATCTTGTTCCGAGCCAAGTCTACACTTTACAGAATATATTCACTTTACTTTGTAGAATAGAATGCTTTCTCTCGGGGTTATGAAACGTTTATTAAAAAAAAAAAAAACTCTGATATCTTCAACATTATGCATATTATGTTTTTAAACTAATGTGATGAATTGTAAGGCACATAATATGACCTAAGACTGAATATTTTCCATTTTTGATTATTTATTTAAAAATTGGTTTAAATATAAAACATCGGTACATACTTAATACATGTTAAAAAAACATTTATGTCATTTTGCCAATTAAAATATTGTTAACTGTTAATTTTTAACATTTGTGCAAAATTTTAAACAATTTGGACATCTCGATGTTGGTTAAAATTCAATTGCAGGATTGCTTTACAATCAGTCACTTTTCTATTGTTATTTCCTACGTAATCAGAATATTAGGAAATAGCTATGAAGTTATTGTGTTTTCATCGGATCCCAATACATGTGCAAAATTTCAAATAATTCGGACATCTGGGACTGAGTTAAAATTCAGCTGCAAAATTCCATCTTATTCAACAATGTTTTTATTGTTACTATCAAATTAATGAGAATAGCAGGACATTGCTATAAAATTATTGTATTTTAATCGTTTCTTAATACGTGCGCAAAATTTCAATCAATTCGGAAGTCAGAAAGTGGGTGAACATGGAAATGAAATATTCCATTGAACTCCGCCCATTCTTACTGTCAAAGTAATGAATAATGAGTGCAGCTCTGAAATTGTAGAATTGTCATCGGTTCTTAATACATGTGCAAAATTTCAAACATTTCAGATATCTGGAAGTGGGTGAAAATCGAAACGAAAGATTTCATTGCATTCAGCCATTTTTCTGTTCTTACCACCAAAGTGATAATAATATCAGGACACTATGAAATTATTGTATTGTCATCGGTTCTTAATATGAGTTCAACATTTCAAACAATTCAGATGTCAGGAAGTGGCTGATTATTGAAATGAAAAGTTTCATTGCATTCAATCGGTTTTCTATTGTTACTGACAAAGTAATGAGAATATTAGGATATAGAAATAAAACGTTTATTGTCACAGGTTCGTAACAAATGTGCAAAATTTCAAACAATTCAGACGTTTCAAGGTGGATGAACGTTAAAATTGAAGATTGCATTGCATTCAACAATTTTTATATTGTTACTGTAAAAGTAATGAGAATATCAGGACATAGCTATGACATTATTGTGTTGTCATTGGGGAGCGTCCATAAACCACGTAGCTCCATTTTGGCCTCCTGTGAACCCTCCCCCTCCTCCCCCACACACACACACATAGCACGTAGCTTTTTTCCCTTTTGATTCCAGAAGACATTTTGTACTGTTTTCTCCTGCCAGACTATTGTAAATTACATACGGAGATAATTAACTGAGGGAAATAAATATTCACATGCTGTTGAAAGTTTTGTTCTTCATTTTAACAGTAAAAAACGTTATAAAATGAAAGCTACGTGACCTGTCTAGGAACCCCCCTTCCCCCCACGTAACCCATGTACCCTTCCAGCCAACCCCTTCCCCACTGGATCGAAACACGTAGTTTATGTACGCTCCCTTGGTTCTCAATACATATGCAAACTTTCAAACAATTCGAATATTTGGAATTGGAAAAAAATCAGTTGAAAAATTTATTATACTCAACAATATTTATATTGTTACTGTCAAAGTAATGAGAACAGGCGGATGTTGCTGTTAAATTATTGTATTGTCACTGAATCTTAATAAGTGTGCAAAATTTCAAACAAATTGGACATCTAGAAGTTGGTGAAAATTGAGTTGAAAGATTCCAATACATACATATATACATACATACATTCTTACACACACACATACATACATACATACATGCAAGTCAAGCTAATATAAACTGTCTAAAAATGAGATCTCTGGCGTGAGAGCTTGAAAAATGGAGTTAAGATTGGACTTTGAAAAATGTTTCCACGTTATCTGACAAGTGCTAGCCATTGAAGAAAAAAACATTATGTTTACTATAACAAACCAACAATCAGATCTTGTCAAGAAAAAATAAGATTATTTGTTTCTCTATTGATTGATTGATTTGTTCAATCTGGTCTTAAAAGTTTATTGAACAATTTAGTGACGAGGAGCCATAAATTAAGCTAAGAATTTATTTTTACTTTGATTAAGTATTAAAAAGCTGAACTGTAGTCATTGTGCCTTCTTTCAGTGTGGAAGTCATTGTGCCTTCTTCCGGTGTGGAAGTTTTAAAATCTGATGAGATGACTGACTTGAACACTCAGGAATAAATCAGCTAAACTAAAGGGAAACCTGATAAATTGGCGACCATAAAATACAAAAAATATTCAAACTATGCTATTTAAAAATTCGGACCTGTCATCTTCGGATGCGAGCCAAAACTAGAGGAAGATTTGCCTTTTTGAAATTAGAACAGTGGAAAGTAAATTTTGGACTTCTCCAGTATAAAGAAAGTAAAAATTAATCGATTAGTATAAGAGAAATTGAACAACAGCTAGTTTTTCATATGGAAAAAAATTATTGTGTTTAACATAAATTGGAATTATTGTTAAAAGTTATTGTATAACTGGGTAATCTTACCCTTTTCATTTTTTCTTCTCTTTCTTTCTCAAGAAAAAAAAAAATTGGATTATTATTAAAAGTTTTATTTACAAAAGTTGATTTATTGTTTTGAAAGTAATGAAACTATATCGGACAATTGCTCGATGCAAGGCGCTATTCTGAGTTTTGCCTTAGTAATATTAGTTTTTTTTTTTTTTTCAATAGATTAAGTTTGTTCAGTATTAAGTGCAGGGATATATTAGTTATTTTTTGATGTTTTATTGTTTCTGAATATTACTGTAGAGAATGGCTAAGGGTAGTATTTTCTGTAAACACCGTCTATGAATCCGTTGGCAGAGAGTTAGTTGCAAATGTATCGTTGGGCTCTTTGATTCTTTTACTGTAGGAGTACTACAATAATATATTCTTTGGCGTAAGTGTAATGAAGTAAAGTTTTAACAGTTTTTCTTTTTGTAAAGTTTTGGCATAAATGCACTTGATTAAATTCCCACACAGATTTTAAAACGAAACTAAATTCTTATGTTGCGGAGAGATGGCTCATAATTTTTACTGTTTCTTGGAGTGTCAATTCGTTTCTGGAAACTATATCAAAGATCGTGAAATTCGCTCCTGGAAATGGAATACATCCTGTTCTAAGACGAGGACTTACGTTACTTTGGCCAGATGGAGGAAGGATAAAGTATGTGAAGAGCGTGTGTTGTGAAATACATTTGAAGGAGGTTGAGATGCCAGGAGAGAGTGTGGGAAATACGAAGAATTCATTGAGAGATTTCTCCATAAATATTGTTCCAAACTAGAACAGCCGAAAATAAAAAAATTAATTCATGAATTACCGACAGTACAGTAGGCGTGATAAAAAAACATCAGGGAATTTTTTTGAAAAAAGCAGTCAATTGGTTGAGTTAATTGAATATACCCGTCCGTATGATATGCTGGAAGTATTACCACAGAAGCTTCCAAAGGCAGCACAGGAAACATTAGTAGTAAATCAATGGGAACATACAGAAGTAGAAATTATCGTGACGAAGGAAGAGCAATCAGCAATCTAGTAGTAGATGAAGGAAATGGTGAAGCAAAGACTGGAGGAAAAAGTAAGGTAAACTAAATACCGCGACTGTTTTTGTGATGTCACAACCGGGAAAGGCGGTTAACGGGCAAAGATAAAATGGGTTGTGAGGTGAATACCACTGCAGAGGAAGTTATAAGGAATTGGAACAACCGGATGATCCAGGCAAAATTGATTGCATTCTAAAAAGAAAATTTGAAATAGAAGAAAATTATAAAAGTCATGTTGAAGCAGTAAATAAAGATCTTCCTATTCAATGGTGGAAATATTTTGGAATGATGAAGAAAACTGAAGAGAAGGAAACCCAAAAGACAAACTAATTTTGGAAGGAAGATAGAATCTTGGATTTGCTTAAAATGACGGCTTGATCTGTAGGGGAAGGAAATATATTTAAACAGAAGAGATAAACAGCATAACGGAAATCAAAGTATCAGCTGATCAATCGGATCATGGACCATATTGAGAGAACTGTGAGGAAGGATTAACTGGCATTAAATATCAAACTGAAAATAAAAAATACGAGAGCATCGACGATTTTGGAAAGCTGAAAGATTTGTATAAAGAAAATGAAGGAATAAAAATTTTAATGGGAAAAAAGTGAAAAACGGAAAATAAAGAACTGATCGAACGTGTGGGGACAGCGTTAGGTGTAAGATGAGTTGATCACAGAGAAACAAATACAGCTGTATGTTATAGTGAATCCTTGGGAGAAATTTAATATTTAAATAATGAGGAAGATGAAAATATTTCCAGAGAATTTAGATTCAATCAAACAGATTAAAGAAAGGCGAATTAATAGATTGAATTTGAAGAGTGGAAAACCCAAAATAATAGGATGGTTGCATTTCGATATTAAGAAAGATTTGTTGAACAGGAAGAATATACACAAAGTAATGATGTTCGACAAATTATGGTAGATGTGAAAGTGTTTGGTATTTCAGAGACTGCGTTCGTAGACGCGGATAATGAAGTAACTGCCATTTATGAATCGTTATATTTACATATTAGCAGACATGCAGAGATTACGGAAATGCCGGTTAGTGTCGTGAAAATTATAGGGATTGCTGGAAACCCAGTTGGTCAGCAGAGAAATATTATTAGATTTAAATATAAATGATACATATATAGATCAATCATGCTTAGGAATACCCGGATTATGTCTCAATTGAATTATCGGAATGGATTGGTTAAGCAAATATAAACCGGTGATCAATTGTGACAAGTATTGAATAAAGTGTACTTTAAATGGAGTGGAACATATGGCATCTTTAAAAGAAATAAAACGCAGTACATATTATAAAATAGGACAGTTGAGGAATTAGCTGTGTGCAACGAAATTAGGGAAGCAGGAGAATATTGAGTTATGTATGGTTAAAGGAAAAGGATCGATACAAAAATATATTTGAAGCTTTGAATGATCGATGAAATTAAAGAAGTGTCTTGTGAACAAAAGGATGTGTTCATGGATATTTTGAGAAGAAATGCAGTAGTTTTTTCTGATGAACCAGGAATGGGCAATAACTATGAACATAGATTGAAAGTTAAACCACATAGCTCATTGTTTCATAAAACCTTGTCATGTGCCTCCGGTCAAATAAAGGGCGGTACAATTAGAAATTGAAAAGATGCTCAAGTTGGGCATTATAGAAAAAATTAATGGCACATAAAATAATCCATTAATCGTAATAACAAAGAATGACGGCAGCGTGTTGTTAGATACAAGAACTTTAAACAGCATTATAGACCGGAAGACCGATGGGCCTGAAAATCTGAAAGAGATCACAGAATAAGGTTCTAGCATGACTAGCCTAGATTTGGCTGGAAAATCCCTTTGTGTCGAGAATCCAAAAAAAGTATGTGTTTCTTTATATAGGAAGTATCATCAATATAAAGTGGTACAATTCGGTCTGAACACATCTGTTTTTATTAGAGCGCAAGATCGGTTTTTAAGAGACTAAGTAAACTAACAATTTATTTAGGCGATATACTAATAGAAACGATGGAGCATTGGAGCATTGGAAACTATTGGATTAAATGTTGATTTTTTTAAAGAGAGGCCGGATCACCTTAAAGCAGGCTAAATGTGAATTCATTACAAAACATTTTTTTTTTTTGGCCATATAAAACCGTGGATGGATCTAAACATGATCCAGACCATATACGAACAATTTTTGGTTTTTCAGCCCACAGAATAACAGTTGAAACCGTTCCTATATCTGTGCGGATTTTATCGAAAATTCATATCAGATCAAACATTCAACAATCTTCATTTGAATAATGTGCTAAAAAATAATGTTATGTAGTTATGTACGGAAGCCTGTCATTGAGGATTTGGAAAATTAAAGTACGAATTACAAAACAGTAATTTTTTGTATCACCCCGATCTAAGTTTCCTGTTTTGCATGACCAGTGACAGATACGAATATGGAGTAGGAGTACACCTATTTCAAATGATAAAATAGTCGCAGGCAGAGATGAAAACATCAATTGCTTTTGGGAGCAGGGTTTTGACCAAGCATGAGAAAAATTATAGAACATTTGAAAAAGGAGCGCTTGCAATCATTTGGGTTTTAGAAAAATTTAAACAATGTTTGTGGGGGCACATAACACTAATATTCACAGAATACAAGCCATTGACCTTTATACAGATGTTTCTGCTCTGCATAGCAGATTGAGTGCATAGGCGCTTTTCCTGTAGTCGCAAAGAAGGGCTGCTAGATTTGTTTCTGGAAATTATCGCAAAATGCAATCAGTGACAGATTTGATAAAGGAGCTGGAATGGTATTCATTACAAGACAGGAGGAGGATGAGGAGGGTCATGGGAGTGTACAGGCGATGAGGCATGGAAATATATTGCGGTAGGTATGGAAAGAAGTTCATGGAGTGGAAAAGATGACTATGACCACAAGCTGGCACTCGATTTCAGGCGCAAGGGTGTGGGAAGATTTTCTTTTTTAGGTAACGGTGTCAGGGATTGGAATGAGTTACCGAGGGGAATAATGAATAACTTTTATGGAAGTCAAGGACAAAAAATGTATGCAATTCAAATTTTTACTTATTTTAACATTAAATAGAAAGCATAAAGAAGTTTATTCAGTTTTTTTATCGTTAGGAGAAAATATTCTAAAAGACGCAAAGGAAAAAAACGACTGGATGAACTAATTTCTGTCTGTAGCGATCTTTATTTTAAAGCAAGAACGTGAGAGGATGGATGTTGAGAAACAGAATTGCTAAGGATGGATTTAACAAATTTTTTCTCACATTATTTGAGCTTCAAATGCTAGCTATTGAAAAAACAAGCAATATGATGACAATAATAAACCAACGATTAGATTTTGCGATGTAAAGATTAGGATTTTTGTTTATTTATTAAAGATTTTATTGTTCAAGTTGTTTCTAATATGTTTCAAAATGATTTGTTGATGAAGATCAATAAATTAAACTAAGAAGAACTTATTATTCCTTTTCTCATGTACAAAAAAGTTGAACTGTTGCTTTACTTAGAATTAAGTGTATATTAATTCAGTAAGGAAGTTATAAAATACTGCGAAGACTCCTGACTTGAATACTCAGGAGTAAATCAGATAAACTACGGGTAAACCTGATCTGACTGACCGTCGAAGTCGTCGCTGTCGCTTGGCTGGAAGGAGGGCGGGTCAGCGAGCTGCAGCCGACGGGCACAGCACAGTCGGTGCTGTTCCTCGGGAGGCACAGAGTCAGCCGTCTCCTGCTGCAGCACAGCCAGCCTGGCCAGCGCCACCAGCTGAGGGTCGTCCCCAGGCAGCGACTCCGCCAGCACCAACAACTGCCGCAGCGCGTCCCGCTCAGCCTCCGGCTCTGACAACACAACAAGGGATAACAACGGCAGCCACTGTGTCCTGCTGCAGCTCAGCCAGCCTGGCCAGCGCCACCAGCTTAGGGTCGTCCCCAGGCAGCGACTCCGCCAGCACCAACAACTGCCGCAGCGCGTCCCACTCAGCCTCCGGCTCTGACAACACAACAAGGGATAACAACGGCAGCCACTGTGTCCTGCTGCAGCTCAGCAAGCCTGGCCAGTGCCACCAGCTGAGGGTCGTCCCCAGGCAGCGACTCCGCCAGCACCAACAACTGCCGCAGCGCGTCCCGTTCAGCCTCCGGCTCTGACAACACAACAAGGGATAACAACGGCAGCCACTGTGTCCTGCTGCAGCTCAGCCAGCCTGGCCAGCGCCACCAGCTGAGGGTCGTCCCCAGGCAGCGACTCCGCCAGCACCAACAACTGCCGCAGCGCGTCCCGCTCAGCCTCCGGCTCTGACAACACAACAAGGGATATCAACGGCAGCCACTGTGTCCTGCTGCAGCACAGCCAGCCTGGCCAGCGCCACCAGCTGAGGGTCGTCCCCAGGCAGCGACTCCGCCAGCACCAACAACTGCCGCAGCGCGTCCCGCTCAGCCTCCGGCTCTGACAACACAACAAGGGATAACAACGGCAGCCACTGTGTCCTGCTGCAGCTCAGCCAGCCTGGCCAGCGCCACCAGCTGAGGGTCGTCCCCAGGCAGCGACTCCGCCAGCACCAACAACTGCCGCAGCGCGTCCCGCTCAGCCTCCGGCTCTGACAACACAACAAGGGATAACAACGGCAGCCACTGTGTCCTGCTGCAGCTCAGCCAGCCTGGCCAGCGCCACCAGCTTAGGGTCGTCCCCAGGCAGCGACTCCGCCAGCACCAACAACTGCCGCAGCGCGTCCCACTCAGCCTCCGGCTCTGACAACACAACAAGGGATAACAACGGCAGCCACTGTGTCCTGCTGCAGCTCAGCAAGCCTGGCCAGTGCCACCAGCTGAGGGTCGTCCCCAGGCAGCGACTCCGCCAGCACCAACAACTGCCGCAGCGCGTCCCGTTCAGCCTCCGGCTCTGACAACACAACAAGGGATAACAACGGCAGCCACTGTGTCCTGCTGCAGCTCAGCCAGCCTGGCCAGCGCCACCAGCTGAGGGTCGTCCCCAGGCAGCGACTCCGCCAGCACCAACAACTGCCGCAGCGCGTCCCGCTCAGCCTCCGGCTCTGACAACACAACAAGGGATAAAAACGGCAGCCACTGTGTCCTGCTGCAGCTCAGCCAGGCTAGCCAGCGCCACCAGCTGAGGGTCGTCCCCAGACAGCGACTCCGCCAGCACCAACAACTGCCGCAGCGCGTCCCGCTCAGCCTTCGGCTCTGACAACACAACAAGGGATAACAACGGCAGCCACTGTGTCGTGCTGCAGCACAGCCAGCCTGGCCAGCGCCACCAGCTGAGGGTCGTCCCCAGGCAGCGACTCCGCCAGCACCAACAACTGCCGCAGCGCGTCCCGCTCAGCCTCCGGCTCTGACAACACAACAAGGGATAACAACGGCAGCCACTGTGTCCTGCTGCAGCACAGCCAGCCTGTCCAGCGCCACCAGCTGAGGGTCGTCCCCAGGCAGCGACTCCGCCAGCACCAACAACTGCCGCAGCGCGTCCCGCTCAGCCTCCGGCTCTGACAACACAACAAGGGATAACAACGGCAGCCACTGTGTCGTGCTGCAGCACAGCCAGCCTGGCCAGCGCCACCAGCTGAGGGTCGTCCCCAGGCAGCGACTCCGCCAGTACCAACAACTGCCGCAGCGCGTCCCAATCAGCCTCCGGCTCTGACAACACAACAAGGGATAACAACGGCAGCCACTGTGTCCTGCTGCAGCTCAGCCAGCCAGGCCAGCGCCACCAGCTGAGGGTCGTCCCCAGGCAGCGACTCCGCCAGCACCAACAACTGCCACAGCGCGTCCCACTCAGCCTCCGGCTCTGACAACACAACAAGGGATAATAACGGCAGCCACTGTGTCCTGCTGCAGCACAGCCAGCCTGGCAAGCGCCAACAGCTGAGGGTCGTCCCCAGGCAGCGACTCCGACAGCACCAACAACTGCCGCAGCGCGTCCCGCTCAGCCTCCGGCTCTGACAACACAAAAGGGATAACAACGGCAGCCACTGTGTCCTGCTGCAGCTCAGCCAGGCTAGCCAGCGCCACCAGCTGAGGGTCGTCCCCAGGCAGCGACTCCGCCAGCACCAACAACTGCCGCAGCGCGTCCCACTCAGCCTCCGGCTCTGACAACACAACAAGGGATAATAACGGCAGCCACTGTGTCCTGCTGCAGCACAGCCAGCCTGGCAAGCGCCAACAGCTGAGGGTCGTCCCCAGGCAGCGACTCCGACAGCACCAACAACTGCCGCAGCGCGTCCCGCTCAGCCTCCGGCTCTGACAACACAACAAGTGATAACAACGGCAGCCACTGTGTCCTGCTGCAGCACATCCAGCCTGGCAAGCGCCAAAAGCTGAGGGTCGTCCCCAGGCAGCGACTCCGACAGCACCAACAACTGCCGCAGCGCGTCCCGCTCAGCCTCCGGCTCTGACAACACAACAAGGGATAACAACGGCAGCCACTGTGTCCTGCTGCAGCACAGCCAGCCTGGCCAGCGCCACCAGCTGAGGGTCGTCCCCAGGCAGCGACTCCGCCAGCACCAACAACTGCCGCAGCGCGTCCCGCTCAGCCTCCGGCTCTGACAACACAACAAGGGATAACAACGGCAGCCACTGTGTCCTGCTGCAGCACAGCCAGCCTGTCCAGCGCCACCAGCTGAGGGTCGTCCCCAGGCAGCGCCGCCAGCACCAACAACTGCCGCAGGCGCGTCCCGCTCAGCCTCCGGCTCTGACAACACAACAAGGGATAACAACGGCAGCCACTGTGTCGTGCTGCAGCACAGCCAGCCTGGCCAGCGCCACCAGCTGAGGGTCGTCCCCAGGCAGCGACTCCGCCAGCACCAACAACTGCCGCAGCGCGTCCCGCTCAGCCTCCGGCTCTGACAACACAACAAGGGATAACAACGGCAGCCACTGTGTCCTGCTGCAGCACAGCCAGCCTGTCCAGCGCCACCAGCTGAGGGTCGTCCCCAGGCAGCGACTCCGCCAGCAACCAACAACTGCCGCAGCGTGTCCCGCTCAGCCTCCGGCTCTGACAACACAACAAGGGATAACAACGGCAGCCACTGTGTCCTGCTGCAACACAGCCAGCCTGTCCAGCGCCACCAGCTGATGGTCGTCCCCAGGCAGCGACTCCGCCAGCACCAACAACTGCCGCAGCGCGTCCCGCTCAGCCTCCGGCTCTGACAACACAACAAGGGATAACAACGGCAGCCACTGTATCAGCCAGCCAGGCCAGCGCCACCAGCTGAGGGTCGTCCCCAGGCAGCGACTCCGCCAGCACCAACAACTGCCGCAGCGCGTCCCACTCAGCCTCCGGCTCTGACAACACAACAAGGGATAATAACGGCAGCCACTGTGTCCTGCTGCAGCACAGCCAGCCTGGCAAGCGCCAACAGCTGAGGGTCGTCCCCAGGCAGCGACTCCGACAGCACCAACAACTGCCGCAGCGCGTCCCGCTCAGCCTCCGGCTCTGACAACACAAAAGGGATAACAACGGCAGCCACTGTGTCCTGCTGCAGCTCAGCCAGGCTAGCCAGCGCCACCAGCTGAGGGTCGTCCCCAGGCAGCGACTCCGCCAGCACCAACAACTGCCGCAGCGCGTCCCACTCAGCCTCCGGCTCTGACAACACAACAAGGGATAATAACGGCAGCCACTGTGTCCTGCTGCAGCACAGCCAGCCTGGCAAGCGCCAACAGCTGAGGGTCGTCCCCAGGCAGCGACTCCGACAGCACCAACAACTGCCGCAGCGCGTCCCGCTCAGCCTCCGGCTCTGACAACACAAAAGGGATAACAACGGCAGCCACTGTGTCCTGCTGCAGCTCAGCCAGCCTGGCCAGCGCCACCAGCTGAGGGTCGTCCCCAGGCAGCGACTCCGCCAGCACCAACAACTGCCGCAGCGCGTCCCAATCAGCCTCCGGCTCTGACAACACAACAAGGGATATCAACGGCAGCCACTGTGTCCTGCTGCAGCACAGCCAGCCTGGCCAGCGTCACCAGCTGAGGGTCGTCCCCAGGCAGCGACTCCGCCAGCACCAACAACTGCCGCACCGCGTCCCGCTCAGTCTCCGGCTCTGACAACACAACAAGGGATAACAACGGCAGCCACTGTGTCCCTGCTGCAGCTCAGCCAGCCTGGCCAGCGCCACCAGCTGAGGGTCATCCCAATGCAGCGACTCCGCCAACATCAACAACTGCCGCAGCGCGTCCCGCTCAGCCTCCGGCTCTGACAACACAACAAGGGATAACAACGGCAGCCACTGTGTCGTGCTGCAGCACAGCCAGCCTGGCCAGCGCCACCAGCTGAGGGTCGTCCCCAGGCAGCGACTCCGCCAGCACCAACAACTGCCGCAACGCGTCCCGCTCAGCCTCCGGCTCTGACAACACAAAAGGGATAACAACGGCAGCCACTGTGTCCTGCTGCAGCTCAGCCAGCCTGGCCAGCGCCACCAGCTGAGGGTCGTCCCCAGGCAGCGACTCCGCCGGCACCAACAACTGCCGCAGCGCGTCCCGCTCAGCCTCCGGCTCTGACAACACAAAAGGGATAACAACGGCAGCCACTGTGTCGTGCTGCAGCACAGCCAGCCTGGCCAGCGCCACCAGCTGAGGGTCGTCCCCAGGCAGCGACTCCGCCAGCACCAACAACTGCCGCAGCGCGTCCCAATCAGCCTCCGGCTCTGACAACACAACAAGGGATATCAACGGCAGCCACTGTGTCCTGCTGCAGCACAGCCAGCCTGGCCAGCGTCACCAGCTGAGGGTCGTCCCCAGGCAGCGACTCCGCCAGCACCAACAACTGCCGCACCGCGTCCCGCTCAGTCTCCGGCTCTGACAACACAACAAGGGATAACAACGGCAGCCACTGTGTCCCTGCTGCAGCTCAGCCAGCCTGGCCAGCGCCACCAGCTGAGGGTCATCCCAATGCAGCGACTCCGCCAACATCAACAACTGCCGCAGCGCGTCCCGCTCAGCCTCCGGCTCTGACAACACAACAAGGGATAACAACGGCAGCCACTGTGTCGTGCTGCAGCACAGCCAGCCTGGCCAGCGCCACCAGCTGAGGGTCGTCCCCAGGCAGCGACTCCGCCAGCACCAACAACTGCCGCAACGCGTCCCGCTCAGCCTCCGGCTCTGACAACACAAAAGGGATAACAACGGCAGCCACTGTGTCCTGCTGCAGCTCAGCCAGCCTGGCCAGCGCCACCAGCTGAGGGTCGTCCCCAGGCAGCGACTCCGCCGGCACCAACAACTGCCGCAGCGCGTCCCGCTCAGCCTCCGGCTCTGACAACACAAAAGGGATAACAACGGCAGCCACTGTGTCCTGCTGCAGCTCAGCCAGCCTGGCCAGCGCCACCAGCTGAGGGGTCGTCCCCAGGCAGTGACTCCGCCAGCACCAACAACTGCCGCAGCGCGTCCCGCTCAGCCTCCGGCTCTGACAACACAAAAGGGATAACAACGGCAGCCACTGTGTTCTGCTGCAGCACAGCCAGCCTGGCCAGCGACACCAGCTCAGGGTCGTCCCCAGGCAGCGACTCCGCTGGCACCAACAACTGCCGCAGCGCGTCCCGCTCAGCCTCCGGCTCTGACAACACAAAAGGGATAACAACGGCAGCCACTGTGTCCTGCTGCAGCTCAGCCAGCCTGGCCAGCGCCACCAGCTGAGGGTCGTCCCCAGGCAGTGACTCCGCCAGCACCAACAACTGCCGCAGCGCGTCCCGCTCAGCCTCCGGCTCTGACAACACAAAAGGGATAACAACGGCAGTCACTGTGTCCTGCTGCAGCACAGCCAGCCTGGCCAGCGCCACCAGCTGAGGGTCGTCCCCAGGCAGTGACTCCGCCGGCACCAACAACTGCCGCAGCGCGTCCCGCTCAGCCTCCGGCTCTGACAACACAAAAGGGATAACAACGGCAGCCACTGTGTCCTGCTGCAGCTCAGCCAGCCTGGCCAGCGCCACCAGCTGAGGGTCGTCCCCAGGCAGTGACTCCGCCGGCACCAACAACTGCCGCAGCGCGTCCCGCTCAGCCTCCGGCTCTGACAACACAAAAGGGATAACAACGGCAGCCACTGTGTCCTGCTGCAGCACAGCCAGCCTGGCCAGCGCCACCAGCTGAGGGTCGTCCCCAGGCAGCGACTCCGCCAGCACCAACAACTGCCGCAGCGCGTCCCACTCAGCCTCCGGCTCTGACAACACAAAAGGGATAACAACGGCAGCCACTGTGTCCTGCTGCAGCACAGCCAGCCTGGCCAGCGCCACCAGCTGAGGGTCGTCCCCAGGCAGCGACTCCGCCAGCACCAACAACTGCCGCAGCGCGTCCCGCTCAGCCTCCGGCTCTGACAACACAAAAGGGATAACAACGGCAGCCACTGTGTCCTGCTGCAGCTCAGCCAGCCTGGCCAGCGCCACCAGCTGAGGGTCGTCCCCAGGCAGCGACTCCGCCGGCACCAACAACTGCCGCAGCGCGTCCCGCTCAGCCTCCGGCTCTGACAACACAAAAGGGATAACAACGGCAGCCACTGTGTCCTGCTGCAGCTCAGCCAGCCTGGCCAGCGCCACCAGCTGAGGGTCGTCCCCAGGCAGTGACTCCGCCAGCACCAACAACTGCCGCAGCGCGTCCCGCTCAGCCTCCGGCTCTGACAACACAAAAGGGATAACAACGGCAGCCACTGTGTCCTGCTGCAGCACAGCCAGCCTGGCCAGCGCCACCAGCTGAGGGTCGTCCCCAGGCAGCGACTCCGCTGGCACCAACAACTGCCGCAGCGCGTCCCGCTCAGCCTCCGGCTCTGACAACACAAAAGGGATAACAACGGCAGCCACTGTGTCCTGCTGCAGCACAGCCAGCCTGGCCAGCGCCACCAGCTGAGGGTCGTCCCCAGGCAGCGACTCCGCCAGCACCAACAACTGCCGCAGCGCGTCCCACTCAGCCTCCGGCTCTGACAACACAACAAGGGATAACAACGGCAGCACTGTGTCCTGCTGCAGCACAGCCAGCCTGGCCAGCGCCACCAGCTGAGGGTCGTCCCCAGGCAGCGACTCCGCCAGCACCAACAACTGCCGCAGCGCGTCCCGCTCAGCCTCCGGCTCTGACAACACAAAAGGGATAACAACGGCAGCCACTGTGTCCTGCTGCAGCTCAGCCAGCCTGGCCAGCGCCACCAGCTGAGGGTCGTCCCCAGGCAGCGACTCCGCCGGCACCAACAACTGCCGCAGCGCGTCCCGCTCAGCCTCCGGCTCTGACAACACAACAAGGGATAACAACGGCAGCCACTGTGTCCTGCTGCAGCACAGCCAGCCTGGCCAGCGCCACCAGCTGAGGGTCGTCCCCAGGCAGCGACTCCGCCAGCACCAACAACTGCCGCAGCGCGTCCCACTCAGCATCCGGCTCTGACAACACAACAAGGGATAACAACGGCAGCCACTGTCTCCTGCTGCAGCTCAGCCAGCCTGGCCAGTGCCACCAGCTGCTGCATTTGCATCCCACTCCGCCTTTCCCTCTGTGTCAATAGCATTCTGGAACATGGCTTACATAGCGATCGACCATTAAAATATTAATACTCATGTGCCACAAAAATTAAAGAAAACTATTTTTGAAAATAATGTCATAAATTTTCTATATGTTCATCCAGAAGGCCAAGGGTAAAATCAACAGACATCTTCTTTCATTCCTTGATTCACGATCGACATATTTCACTTATTTGTTGCTTTTTACAACAGTCAGTACTACAGTTTTTTAGTCGCCAATTGGCTGAGTTCTGATATTTCTCGTCTTCTATTTCTTCACTAATCTAACGAGAGAATCTCCATATGTTAGTTAATCGTGTAGTCTATGTATTGTATGATGACTGTATAGTTTGTTTGAATAGTGTGCAACATTTCGAGGGGGAGACTGTGGAGCGTCACAGCATTCACCTAATTGATTACTGTAAAAACCGTCGACATCTGGCACGTGAATCAGTGATCTGAATCTGAACCCCCTTGTACCTCCCAGTTCAGAGTGGCAGTAGTTTTACTTTCGGCCACACTAGTGAGTTTTATGTTCAATGAACTGCGAGGCACTTCATCCAGTTTGAGCGCATTTTTCATTGGGCATCATGATCTGACATTTACACTGTTCAGCCAGAACATTATGACAACCTACCTAATAGCCAGTATGTCTACCTTTTGACATGAATAACAGCGGCGACGTATCTTGACATGGAAGCTGTGAGACCTTGGTAGGTCGCTTGAGGGAGTTGGCACCATATGTTCAATCACATCCCAGATGTGTTCGACCGGGTTCAGATCTAGTGAGTTGGGGGGCCAACACATCAATGGAATTCACCACTGTGTTCCTCGAACCACTTCATCACAATCCTGGCCTTGTGACATGGCGCATTATCTTGTTGAAAGATGTCACTGCTGTAGAGAAACATGGTCGTCATGAAAGTGTGTACGTGGTCTGCAACCAGTGTACGATACTTATTGGCCGTCATGGTGCCTTGAACGAGCTCCTGTGGACCCTTGGATGCCCACGTGAATGTTCCCCAGAACATTATTGAGCCGCCGGCAGCTTGTCTCCGTCCCACAGTACAGGTGTCGGAAGCTCTTCCCCTGGAAAACGACAGATTCTCACCCTCCCATCGGCATCATGACGAAGGTATAGGGATCCAACAGATCATGCAACGTTCTGCCACCGCGCCAACGTCCAGTGACGATGGTCACGTGCCCGTTTCAGTCGTAACTCGTGTTGTCACCATTGGCACATGAGTGGGTCATCGACTGCGGAGGTCCATCGTTAGGAGTGATCGGTGCACTGTGTGTTCAGACACACTTGTACTCTGTCCAGCATTTAAATCTGATGTTAGTTCCGCCACAGTTCGCCACCTGCCCTGTTTTTACCATTCTGCCCAGCCTACGACGTCCGACATCTGTAATTAGGGATGGTCGCACGACCCCTCGCCGTTGTTCGTGGTTTCACCTTGGTTTCGCCACTTGCTTTCCTTACCCAAGAATCTATATAATCCCAACAGTTTCATCAAACAATTGGTTAATGGTTCCTCATTTCGAATAAATAAAAGCTTTCACTCAAAATCTAATCTCGGAATAATCTGTCAAATTTGGCAGATTGGAGTTAACAATTGGTTTTTTACTTTGTCACAAAACAAAAAGATAAAATTCCGAATTGAATCTTATATTTCATTAATTTTAGTCAGCCGTTACTTTGGAAACACACACACACAAATTGCTGCAGAATACAATATAACAACAATATATGTGGATATATGTTGAACTTTATAAGAAACTGTTGCTGAAACCATCTCATTTTTTAGTATTGTTCAAAGAAAATTACTTGATAGCAGTCATCTAAAAGGACAGAGTTTATCAGCACTGATGGCAGTGTAAAACGATGAATCGTAGTTTCGTTTCAGTGTATGGTTTATACCTGTTACAATAACAAATGGCACTGTTATAAAATAATTAATGCTCCGTTTCGTCAAATATGAGTCTTATACGTGAAATATAAAGCAGCAAAAAATCGCAAAAGTTTTACACAAAAAGATACAAGAAGACTGGGATCGAACATACAGGTCGCTAGGTTGCTCTGATCGCAGCACAACGTATAAAAGAAAGGAGACGTTTCGGCAACATTATGTAGCCATTTTCCAACACACAACAACGTTCCCGGGGATCTATATAAATACTCTGCAATTCACAAATATTGTGGATGGCAGGGTGTGCTTTCCACAAAAACTAATTGTATCAGACAATCAATGTATCAATTCCGTTACGGTTTCGTTATGGCTGTGGCAAGCAGTCACGAATCGAGCAGCTGTTCTCTGTACTTTCTCTATCGTGTCGATCAATCCCTTGCGATAAAGGTCCCAAACTCCACAACAGAAATCGAAATGTGGATCCACGAGAGTTTTGAACGCTATTTCCCTGCGACCGATTAGAAAATCTCGTATCCATTCACAAGTCTGATCTGATGTACCGTACGCTCGAATCTTCGCCAAAAGTCGATTGTGTGGTACAGAGTCAATAGCTTTTTGATAGTCAAAGGAAATTACATCAGCTTGTGAACCTGTATCGATAACTTTATACGTCTTGCGAAAATAGGGCCTACGATCTGTTCTTCCAAAATCCATGTTAGTTCGGTATAAATAAGTCGTTTTCAATGTTAGAGCGTTTAACACGAGTACTCTACTGCAAACAGATATTAGAGATTTGGGTTGATAATTCTTTCCATTTTTTCGTCAGCGAATTAATTTTTTAATTCGGTGTTAAATACGGTAACCGTGTTACGTCTGTCGTCAACTTCTCGACCGTCTTGTAACAGTACTGGCATATTGTAGTCACTGAAAATGACTTTTTTAAGTACAACCGAAATTTATTTGGGTTTTCGGTGAGGCTATTAGAAAGTGAATTGCAACGGAAGACATTAATGGCCTCACGCATGGCATTTTTAAAACTTTCTATTATTTCATCTAATTTTTCTAAACCACTGCTGAGGCTGTTCAACGTGGATTATGAAACTGACACTCATACTTCCCTCCGAGACCTCATCTTTTTTTTTTTTTTATGTGTCTGTGCCTCAACGGCTTGTTTGTGTAAAAAGTTCCGTTGCCGGGGCAACACTACTTAATGTGTCTCTCTGTATAGGATAGGTTATTTTGGGGACACTTTTTATTACTCATTGAGGGGAAAACATGACTACGGTTCGTCAGAGACGACCTTATGTGAAAAACCCCTATAGTTTTCTTACAGTCATATCAGTTCTATTCAGGCTGATATATGATGCTTAGTGGTACTTTGTATTTGTGCCAAATTATCCACTACCCGCTAGCCGCTCCCGCCGTGGAATTAAACCATTTGAAGAATTTCTCACTATTACAACGTGGATGGTGACGCATAGGCACTTCACCAACCAGTACCTGACTGACCGATCTTCGCTCGGCATCTTTCGAATTCTGTTCAGTATACAAGATTTCATCAAAATCCTTAGAGAAGTTTGTGAGAAATTAATTTTATCTATTTACAAGAGTTGCGCATATAATAGTATTAGATTGGATAGATTAAACATATAGTCAGTATAAAAACCTAACCTGATGGTTAGTTGGATCCGCCAGATGGAAGCATACTACACCATTGTATCAGAGGTAGGACCGCCAGTTCCTTTCCTCTGGGACCTACAATTTAAGGTAGAATTCGAACCACAGAACGCTCCAGCGTAGTTCATATGATCAAATACAAATCTTAAAAATTCTTGCCCCCACTGGGATTTAAACACGGGATCGTAGCCAGAATTTTTTGAGAGCTAGCGCAGTAACCTCTTTTTTTCCCACTAATTAAATTTGAACTGTCAGACCGCTCCATATTTGTTATACATTCAATATATGTATTTCTTTTCTACTTACATAAGAACTGCTGTCGGTTAAATAAAAATGGTGAATAATTGTTCAACATTTTATTTTAATGGCAGCGTTTCATGAACAGAAACCTGCTTATGTCGAATTTCGTCAGAATTTTCTTGAATTGAGTCTTCACTGGGCGAAGTTCGTGTAACTTGGTCGAGACGATTTTCTTTAAGGTTTCTTGAGATGAGTCTCGACTGCGTGAAGTTTGACTGTAGTAAAACTGATGCCTCAAAATTCTACAAGATTGCGTGGTGTGAGAAATTTGTGTGTGTGTGTGTAAGCTTGTATTTTTTCAAGGATGTAACGTATGTTATTATTATTACTTGAAGGTTGTTAAAAGTTTTTCTTAACGGCTTCCTAGACATTTTAAAGTGCATATTTCCTTGCTCGAATCAAAAAAAAAAACTTAAATAATATCAGTAGGCATTACCTGAAACTTCTACGACATCCGTTTCCGAAATAAAAATGCTGCTGTTATGTTAATATTGTTTACAAAGAAGTTTTGTAAGGTAACTAGTAGTGAACTTGACAATGGCGACAGAAGTGTGGCGGCCGAAACTTCGTGTTTAATCTATGGACTTACTCGGCTAGTTACCAGAGAAAATTTTATTCAATTGCAACGCCGAGAAAACCTCCAGTGTTATACAGGGATACTAAAAAAATCATTCTCTTTAAAAACCCGATTTATTCAAAGGTATAATACTTTCAAATATGATTGATGTATGAAAATAACCACAAAATACCCAAGTTTGTACACCAGGAGGCGTGGCAGTACTAGTTCAGTTCAGTCTCTACCGAAAGCGAGAAAAGAGTTCCTACGTCCTAGAATATGCGAAATGTTCGTCTGTGATAGCAGTGCAACGTACTTTCAGAAGGCAGTACGGAAAAGAACCGCCAGCTGAAGAAACAAATCAGTGATGCATTGATGAACATTGACGCGATCACGCTACAAAATGTGTGGATTGAATTGAGCTACAGCCTGGACGTGTGTCGTGTGACCAAGGGGGCACACATAGAACATTTGTAGAGTGAGCATCAAACTTGGATATTTTGTGCTTATTTTCATATATCAATCATATTTGTTTGTATAATACTTTGGAATAAATCGGGTTTTGAAAGTGAATGATTCTTTTGTAGTAACCCTGTGTAATGATACAATGTTTGTGTTAAAGACACGTACGGTCAAAATGTAAACGGTGATTACATTATTACTGCTAATATTATTTTCAAAGAAGTTTTGTAAAGTAAAGTATCACTTCTGATAAAGCCAATATCTATTTTTTAAATTTCTTCTTTTTAAATGTTTACAATTAAACATGACGGGCTAGTATTCCCACAGATCAGCTAGTATATAAGAACTGTTCGTTTAAGGATATATGAATTCCTTATTGAAACGAAAGAGAAAATATTAGTAGGTTCCCTGGTACCTGAACCGTCTACGAAATGGCGTTAGAGCCGTTTTCTAGATATCAAGTGCAAAAATTGTTCATATTTTGTAAAATTTACTTTTTCAGGGAAGACAACTGTTTAAGTAATCTTAAAAAACAAAACGTTATCTAAATATGAAATTGCAAATATATACAAATAATTACAAGCTTTGCTCTTTTAAAGACAAGATTAAGGGTGCCCATGGTGCAGCGACGCCCTTCACGAGCCACGCTGAAGAGACTCCAATCCTGGCTAATTAGCAAACCTCTCTGCGACCGGCCCCACAAGCGCCCCCAACGGAGATGCAGTGGAAGCCGCAGCGACCGAACACCCAACGGGGAATGCTCCTGGGGCACCTTCCTCCCCCCCTCCAACCCCTCCCCCCACCCGAACTACGCAACGAGGCATTGAAGGGTATGGGTACCCGTACACCTGTTCAAGCTTCATAGAGCACCATCATAGTTCACAAGCACGGCGCAGAAGTTTGAAGGCCACCGCAACGCTCAAGGGTGGTAATGCCCCCCCCCCCCCGGGTCATATTCCCCTTCACTACAGGTCCCCACAAATACAGAGGATCTGTTGTGGCGGCAAGAGGCACCACTTAACTTCATCACAGAACCGTGCACTACATCAGCAGCCACTCCCGACAAGCTGGAGTTTGTTAGACACCTTCAGCAGTGCACGTTGGTTTACCGGTAACGTCACGTCCCTGCACCCAAGGTCATATTGCCAGGAGCAGCAGAAGAGTGAAGAAATCCCACGTCACTTGAACCACAGCCCCCTAGTTGAGCCTCATAGGTCAGACAGACACAAAGCTCGCTCACCCTACCGAACCGGAGGCAGCGGTGCAGAGCGCATATCGGCTGTGGGGGGGCACCACTTCACCTGACTTTCACACAAGTCTTCAGATCAACCTAGACCTACCTGTCCGTATGGTTCCTTTTTGCAAGGTCTTAGTACCTCCTTGAACTTCGACCGACCCACGGCCCTAGCACCACAGCGAAGTCATAACGGAAGCATCGGAACATCCCTGGCAGTACGTACGAACGTATTCTGCCAGTACCATTTGTGATGTGCTACCAAAGGGAAAGGACGCACCACTTTCCTGGTCTCCTTCCTCGCTACCCCAGCAAGAGTAAACTTTTTGCCCTGTGGCAGCGTCGAAATAATGTTTCTCACCAGAATTGAAATTATAGTCCACCGCATTCGCCTAGCCCGAGGATCGATCTTCTCCTCGCTTGAACCACGGAGATACAACAGAAACCACGCACGGATAGCAAGGGGGTTGGCTTGGGTACCCCAAGAGTGCATTCCCGTAACCAGCCCTTCTTTCAATGGAACATCTGGCCTCCTGTAGGAGCCATTTTCCGGTTCGAGGCAGCAATATGTCGTCCTAAGAGCATACCTTTTCTTTTATGACAGGACATCCGAGAAATCATTGGAGCTGGCTTTCTACTAAGTCCAACATGTTTAAGAAACATGAACGCTGTTATCCGTTCAGTGTTTTATGTTTTGGGAAGCCATCGACTTGTCGTGGCTGTTCAATGTGTTACTCTAAAAAATCATATTTTAGAATACAATTTGAACGAGTTAGGTGACTGAAATTAAAAGCAAGGTGTATTACTTGTGTTTTGCTGACAAATGTGCAAAACTGGATATTAAAGAATGTTTTTTAATTTGGTGGAATGGTTAAGGCAGTGAGGAGAGTCCTACGAAAGGAAAAAAGAACGCAAAAAATTTCTTTGTCTAACCATAATATCAGCTGCGCGTTTTTTCCTAAAATATCATTACGGTCTGGTGCGATATTTCTAACTTACCGTTAGAGTCGACGAACATATATGTTCAAATAAATTCTACCCGATGATCAAAAGCAAATTCAACCAGTTTCAGGGCAGATACTGTAGAAGAAAATTTGGTCAGAGTGAGAAGGGGGGAAACTCTCTGAAATGTTAAGCTCTACAGCTTGATACTCACCAGCTGCCCGGGGTATCACCCAGCCGATGGTGGGGGGCAGAGGGTGTGGTGCGACAGGCGCGGGCGAGGTGGGGCCGAGAGTGTTGACTGCCGGGGCGGCTGGGGCCTTGGGGGCGGCGGGGGCGGCGGGGGCCGCAGTCGGGGGCGGGCCTGGCGTCCCAGCTGCGCCGCCGCTCACGTCCAGGTCGAGATCGTGAGTGAAGGCCATGACGTCGAGCGCCTCCTTCAAGGCGTCGCCGAAGCTGGCTGCGGCGGCCTCCTGCTCGGCGGGGTCTGGTCTGCAACGCCAAACACGAAGTAACATCCAGTGCTACTTGCAATGGAAAGCCTTGCCCTGTACTGTATTAAACAATAATTTACACTCTGTCCGTCGTACAACCCCTAAGCTCGAGGACTTCGTTGTTATATCTATATATCCTGCCCGATTTTTATGCACCAAGCCTCTTCCTTTCACCACTTCCCGTCTGCTACACCCCTGATGAAGTGAACTGCATTGAGGCTATACAGCTATCAACTGCTATAAAACAATGACAATCCCAACTCTGTAGTGTAATATGGATGCTTAGAATCAAGGACAGAAATCAAATATAAATCCCAGAAATTAAGTTCTAGAAAAGAGTTGTACGATATATCAAAGCAGACTACAGACGTAAAGAAGTAATAGGGCAAAAAAGGAAGATTTTCACAATAAACGACAAAATTGAAAAATTCAGAAATAAATGGCACTAATGTGTTGTAAGAATGAATGACGAACGCCTTTCAAGGCTGACTATTGAGCCCAAGTCTATGGGTAAAAGAGACATACGAAGACCACGTAAGAGGTGGTCCAGAGGACCGCAACATTCCAGACTGAAGATGATGAAATAAAGCGTCAAAATAATGGAACGTTGAAAGGGGATTGTGCCATTCAAAAGGCGTAGTTTTAATTAAGCACGAAGTTGTTTAGTGACTTGTCACACTCATTATAGTCCCATTAAACAGACTTAAGGCTAAACAACAGCAGTCGCACGTGCAAGGTCTATCAATAATTGTTGCAGTACGAAAGTATAACCCGAAAAACTTTGCTTTCAATGTTGCTACTCCTTACATTCAAGCCCATAATCCTGTCTGCCTCGTGGCATGTCGTAGAGGTGCGACACTATTTGGGCACGAACTCCAGCTCACAAGGTGAGTCGGGACAAGGTTTAACTGGAGAAAATCGCACCAATAGTTCGCAGTGTTAATTTTGGTTCAATGAAGCCAGACAATCAGTGTTTTTAGCCTTCCGGTACGTGGGACATGATTTGAGATCCTTATGGGGCAGAAGGAGTCTTTGACACTTGTTGTGGAACTCTGTAGTGCGTGCGGTGCAGGGTTTGAGTCCCGCAGATGACATCAGGGTTCGTCGGGTGGCCGTGTGGCTATTCATTAATTGACTATCGGCGTGGTATCACTAACCTGCTCGGTAGTGACTTCTTCAAATTTCTTTCCAGGTAATTGTTTGATGACGCAGTATTGTATAGACGACTAGCGGCTGAAGGCACATAAAGTCTGTTAAAGATGTTGTATTTTGATAAAAGGCTGCGTTGAGTTCTTCTTGGGCTGTGTGTTGCTGAACTGATACGGATTAAAACGTTTAGCGTAATGAAACAGAAGCTACAAGCAAAGTTCCGGTTTACTGCAGTATATTTAACATTGACGAAAACACAACACAGAACGTAGCTTTGCTTCTGCGCAATCACTGTTAGCTATCTTAAGGGGACCACCCCCTGCCATTCTATCACCATGTTAATTTAAGCAAGTATTTGACCCATTTGTGAAAAAACTATTTGATGCAGGACGTTAATATTTTTACTGAGTGGTACACGATGCTAGTATAGTCAACTGTACTAATATCTACTTTATACGTTTTATAGTATTTAAAAAAATAGTTTTTTTAAATTTATTGTTAAAAATATTAAATTTTTCTGCAGAAAATGTTTGTTTGTGAACATCATAATAGGGGAATATTAATGCTTGTAGTACCAGAGGTGACTATGTTTGTTATGCAGAATCTCTGAAAATTTCATTCAATTATCTTTGATAGTTTCTGATATAAAGGGGCATATGTACTGAAAATTTTAGTTTGCGGGAAATTGACATTAAATAAAACAAGTGCTTGAAAACGCACTAAAACAAAACTAACAGCGTGTTTCAAGGTGTGTTGTTTACAAACAGCAGAAACAAGAGAATACAGACCGTTGCCCTACAAGGATAGTCAACACACTCAGGAGTCAGAAAAAAAATCCCTAATGTGCAATATAGGGGTTATAAAGGTAAAAAATATAGGCAGAAAAGTGGGCGTGGCACCGAAATGCACGTGAAAGGAAAATGCTATTTACATGCCCGAAAAATATATTTTCAGCGAAATCCTTTTCAGGATACTCAAAGAATACCTTTAACTATCTAAATATGACGAAAACCGAAAATCGATTTTTTTTTCTTCGACCTAAACCTCGGGGTGGTCCCCTTAAATTTAGATTCTTGTTGCCGAAGTGAGGTACAAAGTGGTTCAGTTGGTACTACATCTTACGCTTCGCGACGCTCTTAGTACATGTGCACTCGCGGGAAGCGCTAGCTCGTTATGACGTGTAGGCATAGTGTTCCGCTGCGGCTGCTAGATGCGAACTACATTCACTTCACTATTACGGGTATTTATTGGTTTCCTTACGCACTTGGTTGTGGAGCTGTGTGGCTACTCACGTGTCCGGGATGCGCACTGGAGTCGAGATGGACGCGCGCTCCCACATGAGGCTGCGCAGCTGGTCCCCCGTCATGTTCCGCTTGTGCAGCTCCCTGATAGTCACTTTGCCCACGCGCTGCAACAACAAACACCTTCTGCCACATACAACAACTAAACTGAACTACAAGTTATAATGCATATGAATTACAAGGAGATCAAATTCAAGATCACCTAAATATCGCACTTCCAACAGCCGGTAATAGTGAATCAGTCAGGTAGCGCTCTGACGGCTTTACATACTTGCAGACAGTATGGAGTTTAACAGACTTCTTCGCATGTTCAGAAGAAAAACAAAAATTTCAATTCAATAGACACACGCCACAGAAACACCATTTAAAACACAGCTCCTCTTATCTCCTGTTATTAATGTATGGCAAACAGTTGTCAAATTTGTAATAACAGCGTCGGTGACCAGCATTCGAGTAATCACGTAGTACATTTGCACTTAATGCCCCACAAACATATTGCACTACATGAAGCAGAGTATTTCCAGAAAGGCACCGTAACTGACGCAGTATCTTGTAGAGCCGAAGGCGCATACCCTACGCTCTTAATATCGAGACAGACTTGAGCTTTTTACCCCACCTTAAGTGGTTTCATAACCGTCAACAAATCCAAAACAGCTGACATAGTTTTCAAGTCCAGAACAGAAGAGGCCATCACAAGAAGTGAAGCGTCATTAAAAGTCACACGCCAGTTACAAATCGCATATTCCAATGTATAATTTACTAGTTCAAACGCCCACCAAAGATGACCTCTGGTAATTAGCGATTGCCCACGCTTCGTGTAAACTGTCTTGTGAGTTTTAAATATATATATTGAAATGGTATTCGGCTTTTTCGCCATTCAGCCCGCATCGTCTGTTTTTCATATTCCTCAGTTGTATCTGATTCTTGTAGTGTTGTTGGTAATCTCAAGTGAAAGGACAACATAGGACGAACACAACACTTAATTAAAACCACCTATGCCCTGAGCCGGACTCGAACAGGCGACCTCTGCAACGCGAAATCAGCACTCTAGCGCCGCGCTACCGAGGCCGGCAATCTGTTTCTTATTTTCTGTTAAGTTCTATCAGTTAATCTGGTTCTAACAACTGCTACAGAAAATACAGCATGCACGTCAAGTGCTCTGAATTTCTACATCTAGTATCGTAAATAAACAAAAAGCAATATGACACGGCATTTTTTTTTTAATTTTCCGCATTATAATTTTTTATCTCTGTCCATCGTATTTTTGTGCAATACTTTCCACAGCAGACAATTACCTTTTACATGACATGGCTATTATGATTTCTGTTAATATAAGTGCAAATAAAATCAAATTCAATTATTTAATTGAAATGTTTACTCCTTTTAGCAGTATCAGCAGAAAGTTAATACAGTTATTCGTTTGAGATATCCTGTAGTGGCGGCCAGCGTATCATCGGATTCGCGAAAAGTTTCGAGTTATTCAATTGACGTCGAACCTTCTGGTTCAAGGCATTTTAGTAATGTGGATGCTGCTACATAAAAGTTGACATTGAGATTCGAGATACATGCGTTGTACCTTCCAGTTCATGACGGCGCCCTTGCGCTGCCTGGCGCGGGTCTTGCTCTTGCTCTTGATGACCATGACTCCGCGCTGCTCGTGCGCGGGGTCGTCGCTGGGCCCCAGGGAGATGCTGTACTCCTGCAGGTAGTGGTGCGCGTCACCCTGGTTCACCGCGCGCTCCAGCGCCACCACGATCTTGGCCCACTGCGCAAACACAACACCCACTCACGTCTCTGTCAGCATGAAAACTTCACTAGCAACTTCAGTAGTCACTGATTAACTACAGATAACCTACTGATAATTATTTAAGGCTATTTTTCAGTGTAGTAAATATTAATCACTTCAAAGGAAGGACAGACGAAAAATACAACAAAGTACAAACTTTCTCCGATCTACATTCTACTACAAATATTTTATGACTTCCAGCAAGATGAGACCCGAAATCTGTGTTGACATGGCTTCAGAGAAATATTTTGACATTACTAAACATTTATAACTTTGTGGAATTAATCATTACTTTCTGCGCTTCCAGTTCATTTTATTCGAATTCGGCTCTTATGGATCAGGGAAAATACAGTAACTTCTTGCATTGCACAATCTTGCAGTTGACTGTTCCAATCTCCCACTTGGAGCACCTTACGGAAGGCGAGGTGACTTGCACGATTACGGCTCAAGAGAGGCAACTAGTCACTCCTGAGCCTTCCTGCTGACGGCTCCAGGATATCCCTGACTCTCACCTCTGCCAATGAGCTAGCGACGCGCCACCGCAACACTCCCTTTGATCGGCAATGGTGCGGTAGGTAAGTTTTCATGCTCTGCCCGCATTCAGTTAATCTACGAATCGCCAAGAGTAAATTGTTGACATTTTAATGTAATAGAATTAATTCAGTATTAGATGACCCGTGCGAAAATTTCGCTAATACGGTGAATACTAAGGCTGGTCGTTTGTAATAGGACGAAAAAAGAATCGCCTCATTTGTATCAATTGTTTATTTGTGTAGTGTAATAGGTACGTAACAAACGTCGACGCCAGTGAAGCAGTTTATTAATATCTCTGTGATATGTACTACTGCTAACTAGCGGCTTGGTTCTGAACTCTCTCATACGCCCGACTTTTGTCCTTTAAGGGTCAAATTCCGAAAAATTTCTTTCTTAATTTATAATGTTGACTGAGTGGAGAGCTTAATCTTTTAAATGATACTTCATTTATCGATTTCAGTTCGGGAGATAAATGACTCACAACAAAAAAATCACAGTATGGAAATAATGATACTTTTGCTATTTAGGGGTCAACCTCCCAAAAATTCCTTTCTTAAGATATGATGTGACCAACATAGAAACATTAATCTTTAAAATAATACCGTATTTATCTATTTTGGTTAAATAACAATGGAGATAACTGGCTCGTGATTAAAAAAATGAATTATGGAGACAATGATACTTTTTGTACTTTTATGATCAAATTCCGAAAAATTCTTTTCCTATGATATAATGTGACCAAAGCGGTGACCAAAGCGGTGACCTTAATCTTTAAAATGAAACCTCATTTATTGATTTCAGTTTGGTATATGGAAAATTTATTGATATCAGTTTGGTATAAAGGGAAATAATGGTCTGCAAAAAAAAAAAAAAAAAAAAAAAAATACACTTTATAGAAACAATGTATATCATGTGATTTTTATCATAATTTTCCAATTTATGTTAAATTAAGAAAATTGAAACATTTCAATGCCTTCGTATTACCGGTAAGTACATCTCACAATATTCACATTGGCTCTTCATTACAACAGCTCGTTACAATTTTTCGAGATATTGTTTAAAATTGTTTAAATTGTCTATTTGACGAGACCATTAGGTTGTACGATTTATTCTTGGAACTTACATGAATAAACTTTATTGAATTTTTCCATATTTCAAGTTTACGAATTTTGGGTCTTCTACTCTTTTAGGTGATATGCATCTCTTGCCGTATCTCTAGTTTCAGAAAAAAAAAATCCTGTCACCTGCAAACGCCTGCTGTTATGTACGATGCTCAAGTTCTCAATGCTCAATTTAATTTCTTGCATTATTTTTTTAATCATTATTGGATTACTTTTCTAGTAGACAATTTAAAAGTACTGATGAAAGACCCTGACTCTTCTTTTAATTTGGAAGGACTCTGAGAGATCTCCATTTTATTTTTAGTTTATTTACTAAATATCAAAATGATTTTCTTAGACTAAATTCTTTTAGTATATTGAAGAATTTGTGACTAACAACAGAAATATTCGCTTTTTAAAGTCAATAAATATTGTTATAATGCTCTTGCTTACAAGACACTGATGGCTGATGAATTTTTTCTATGCGAAATCCTTTTTCCTGAAACTTCCATGATATCCTCCAAGTAGACATTCATTCTGATAAGGTAGCTGTTATCGTCTGGGGTGGCATTATGTTAGGAGCACGTGCCGCACAGAATGTTTTTCTCAGGGGTACTGTGACAACCGCTGTTCGTAGGGATGACATCCTGCAACAGGATACTGGATTTGGGGCTGATAATGACCGCTCACAAAGGACTGACCTCCTGGGCGAAGATATAATGCGTCGAGAGTGGCCAACTCGCTCCTCGGACTTGAATCAGATTGAACAAGCATGGGACATACCAGGCCGTAGAGTTCAGCCCTATCACGGCAACCGCGGAATATTGTCGAACTCCAACAAGTGCTCGTCCAGCAACGTGATGCGTTACGGCAAGACTCTGGGCGGCCTTAACGACAGCATGGGGAGCCACTGTGCATCTGTATTGCCACGAGAGGTCATCACATCCTGTTTCTGCATACCACCGACGAAGGGACATCTCCCACGATCGGTGCCGCCCATCGTCCATGCATGGTTTCTCTGAATACTCTAAATTAGTAGCAGTATGTCACGACTCAAATTGTTGCCATATATTATCACCGTACGCTATAATTTTCCGCGAATCTCTAAGATATCTTAACTTATGGACAATAGTGCATAAAATGATTGAAGATATTTACATTTCTGCACTTCAAACAAGCCATTCCACCTCTACCAGACACTATTACAAAACTTTTTTTTTTTTTTTTATCTGTATACCGCATCAGCTGACTCTTCTCTCCATCTGACCTACTGAACTAGATGTCCCCTCCACACCCCTTTATAATTGTTCAGTACGTAGTCTCGTTTCACTGCTATCATACAATATTACACCTTTTTCAAACAATCTAATCCGTGACTGCATACGAACAGCAGCATCAGAAAGGCGAACAGCAACAGTTCAATGCACTACTTGCGGAGCATGCATAAACTGCGTATCTCCAGTTTGGCCTCCTGTGAAACTCCCCACATCAATCCCCCCTGTCCCCCCCCCCCCCCACGTAACCCAACGTAGCTTTTTACTCTAACTCCTCTACCCCTCTCCCCCCCCCCGCGTGTAACACGTAGCTTTTTGCCCTATTGATTCCATAAGACATGTTGTACTGTTTTATCTTGTAATCGTAAATTACATACGGTGATAATTAAATAACAGAAATAAATATTCACATGCGGTTGTTTATTCTGTACCTCATTTTAACTGTGACGAATAAAATGAATGAAAAGCTACGTGGACTGGCTCGGAACCCTCCCCCCCTTTCACGTAGCCTAGCGTAGCTTACCAGCCAACCCCTCCCCCGCCTAGACCGAGCCACGTAGTATATGGATGCCTCCTTGCAGTGGTTGAGAGCAGCAAGGAGGCACTGAGCTGAATGTGTTTGCACCACCCAACAAATCACCTGATTTATTCATAGCTCACATGTCCATTACATACTAAACAGGCTGCACGCACATAAACACACACACACATATATTATATATATATGTGTGTGGGTGTGTGTGGGTGTGTGCGTGTGTATGTTTGCGTGCGTGCAGCTTGTTAAGTATGTAAGAACAAGGTGTGAATTAAGGCTACATCAACATACTGTATAACGTCTGCAGTACCTCCACTGCCTTTGTCAACATCGCTGAAGCCACCAAAGAGTTCCCAGTAGAAAGAGGGGTAAAACAAGGAGACTGTACATCTCCCAAGCTATTCACATCAGTCCTGGAGTTGGCAATGTCAAAAATCCGATGGCAAAATAGAGGGTTGACAATAAATGGCAGAAGTCTCAATAACTTAAGATTCGCTGATGATATAAAATTACTCGCAAACAATCTGGAAGAGCTAAGAGAACTGATAAATTAACTAGAAGCAGCTTGCAGAGAAGTGGGCCTTAAATAAACTGTCAAAAAAAATGAGTAGAAAAAGACAAAGACATGGCAGACACGAAAGAAGCTGGTATTGAGTCCGTAGAACAGTACATCTATCCTGGCCAACTGATCAATATGAATGGCGACTCAAAGTCTGAGATCTACAGGCGCATAAATATGGGCTGGAGAGCATAAGGAAGAAAGTCCATAATTTTTAAATCAAACATGCCAGTACATCTCAAAAAACAGGCATTTGAGCAATGTGTATTACCAATCCTCACATATGCCTACCAGACTTGCAAACTTAACAGGAACATGAAACAAAAACTGAGAACTGCTCAACGAAGCATGGAAAGAGCAATCCTAAGGTTTACAAGAAGAGACAGGAAAAGGGCCATCTACATTCGTTCGATAACCAAAGTGACAGACATCTCAGAAAGAGTTCACGACGCAAAAATGGCAATAGGTTTGTCATATTGCTGCGAAAAGAGACGACAGATGGACTACGGCATTTATGGATTGGACACCAAGGGACCTGAAAACAGCAAGAGGAAGACCTCCGGGTCACTGAGATAGAGACAAACGACGAGTAACAGGCGTGTACTGGAAGAAAGTTGCTCAAGATCGATCAGCCTGAAAGGAATTAGAACATAATTATGTGGCATTAAATTGTAAAATAGAACTCATCTATATATATATATATATATATATATATATATGTTCGTTTCGCATGCAATATGAGTTTCGCACTGTTTATCTCCTCAAAACGCCGGGTAACACTACCCCCTCCCCACACTTCCCAGTGCTTATTAAGGAAAACAAGATGTTTCGGAAACATGTCCACATGGCTCCACCTACTTCAAACGGTTGATCTTTTCGACACCTTTACCAGATTTCAGCAGAAAAACGTTATCGTAGAAATATCGGACACTCACTTGAGCGTCTCGAATCCAGGGAAAATCTGGAAGATCCTAGAATTGGATACCAAACAGCATATTACCGATATTGGCGTTTTAGTACTCTGAAGTTAAGCCCGTCTGCTAATTTGAAATAGCATGCAAGTAGTGAGATAAGGCGGGAGTGAGCCAGAACCCCGGACCAAAACACCCCATGTATTCCTTATGCACGCGGGAGTGAGCCCAGGACCCCCCACGTCGCGCACGTGCCACGTTGTTACGGGTCATAAATCGTATTCTAATGGGAATAATATGCTAATGAGGCTACGCGGCACTTCTTAACCTGAGTTACGGGTCGTAAATTATATGCTAATGAGGGTCGGTCCCTTTTTATGGACGCAGGTGTAAGCCCCCGGATCGTAAATCGTTTTAATGAGGTCATTATTTATTTTCTCAAACCGCCGTGCACGTGTGCTGCAGACTGGTTATGTTAATTAGTCTAGACCCGTTTTCAGCCCCTCTCGGCCGACCCGGCGTCAGTTTGCAGCCATGTCTCGTCTGGTGATGTTGTTCTCCTCTGTCTACCAACTCAACGCTGGTGATACGAAACGTTTGACGATAGGGTTATCGTCCAAACACGAGTTTGAACCTGTTGTTGTTCTGGAAAAAGTGGGACACAATAAAATTGTTTTAACATACTACGAATGGAACGTCCTGATGCAGGAATTGGACGTAGTGTCCGAGTTATTCAACGCCGGCACCGACAGCATCCCGCTTGGTGAGCACACCGTCTCCTGCCGAACGATTGCCGGGGTGAAGACTGTTTGTTTCCACCTCAATGACGATCCTGCCAGCGGTGTCTTCTTCGGCCAGTCTACTTGGAGGAACTTCGTCGACGCGCAGCCGGCCGTGACCAACGCCTTGACCGTCAAGCAGAAGTGGGGCTACTTGGTGGCGCGATATTATACAGAATTTGTGGACATTCTAGCTAATAAAGTGCTACGAGACTTCAATATGGCTACAGTGCAAAAACTGATTGACATGCACATTAACAATGTTCGTGTAGCGCAAGTGACACCCAGTTCGTCATTGGATTATGCGCAATTAAGACTTGAACTTATTGCATATAAAAATTTGTTAGTATCTGATGATGTAAATAATATTGTAATTAAGAATTATGAACCTGGATATGATGTTTGTGGACCTTATTAACTAAAGTGTTTAAATAAATAACACATTTTTATTTTATTTCTTATTTTTTTATTTCACCCACCATTGGGCAATTAAAAATACATTTTCAACAGCGCATATAGCGTTACAAAATAAATGTCCTTTACAAAGTTTTATCAAATTATTTTTCTTGAGTTCATGTAGAGGCGGGCATCCTAAATCTTCTATATTGTAGCAGACTTTCTTGCGAATAATCTTCTGAAACCAACGAGCCTTCTCCCGTCCTTTAACGTAAATAATGGAGTCATCTTCATTTGTGATTGCATGTAGAATAGTACATAGTTTGCTAAAGGTTATACCAGCAGCAGTCCAAGGTATTCCATGGTAATTATTTGTCAGCCATTTGACTGTTGGCTCATTACCTCCACGTGATGGTGAATTTACAGAGATGCAATGTGTGGCGATAATGTTGTCTGATTGCACTACACAGACGGCAACTTCTTTGAAGATAAACACTCCTTCTCTCGTCTTGAATCCTTGAGCGTCCAGGAAGATGGTCGGCATGATACTGGGTGGCAATGATGGGCGCTATCTGGTTTTATGCGAGCTTACGCACAACACTTGTTAGCGGTACGTATTCCACAACACGGTCGTGAAGGATTAGACAGTATGCGGCGGTGTAGGCTGGAAAATTGTCAGTGCTATCAAACTCCATACGAATATCTACAGGTCCCGTTTTTACCGACTCGTTTTGATGTGAACAGTCGATTACGGCGATAGGAGCAGTAGCGACAAAATCTTCACGGTTAGTAGCGGTGAAGGATGCTCCCGTTCGTAGTAAGTTTGTTGGAATCTTGCATACATATCGTACAATACTGTGGTTCGATTTTTCTTAAAGTCCAAATTCATGTTCTCGTAGGGGTACGCCACATCATTTAGAAACACTTTGACGTTGGCAAGATTGCAGTGGTCAAATAAAGCCGCACTTAATGCTTCATTTCGTTTCCTGTTTGTTTGAAATCCCAGAACAACGAACCTAGGTTTCTCCAGCTGTGTTGATGTTTTCAAAGACCAAATTTGAGTTTTGCTTATAGGAAGTAGCGGGTACTCCAACAAATCCCAGCTTCTGGAAATTAATTCTAAGTGGCTTCCCACTGTCCATAATCTTAAGCAACGCCAGTTTTTCTCTCTCACTTACTTGTAAATGAGGCACCACCCATGCTAGTTTACTGATGGCGAATTTACTTTTCTGGGGGTTTGGATTGGCTTGTACATATGAATTTGTATCGTCCCTAGATCGAATAAGTATTAGTTCTTGTTTTATATTTGCAAGTATCCTTTTAAAGTCTTCACAAAAACCCAAGAGCATACTCAGCGGAATACATACATCAAAGTAACCATTTCCAAGATCGCGTTGCCCCCATCCTGAGTTCTCCAACAGACCAATTTGTTGAGGACCAGCGGAAATAAGAAGTCTTTATTGTGCTTGTGACACCTACATTTCTATTTCGGTCTATTTCAACTCCATTAATTTCTAACCGAATTTCCTCAAATAGGAAACGCAAACGCATTGGATGTAACAATTGAATTTGTAGCCCCAGTTCCATCTGACTTGAGAAATCTTCCTTCAATATGCAAGAAACTTTCCCCTGGCAGCGTATATGTATCCTGGTTCTGAATAGGTATCCGAATTTCATCATTATTATTAAATGTTGTGGGCGTATGTGGTTGGTGACTCAAAAACTGTTTACGCGTCACCGACTCATCAAATTCCACACTGGAAGTTATATCAAGCACTTCATCCATGATTTTTAACTGTATAGCCTAACGCTGTAGGAAGAGCACGTTAGCAGGAGTTAACCGTTTCACTGTTGGTGTTACCCGTTTCACTGTCGGTTCACTACTGACAATTGTTTGAGTCCGCCTCTTCTTATAACGAGCGCCCATTCTTTATATGTAGCTCAGAGTAATAGTTTCTCCTCTGAAATCCACTAAATTGCCGTCCTGATCGACAACTCTAATGTGAATGTTGTTGAGCGTTTTCACCGTGATGGGAAGATAGATGACGTTTGCAGGTACTTCTACAATCTTGTACCCTGGCGGTACTGTTGGAAAAAACTCGTGTAGTGTATGTCCCAGCTTATCGTTGACGTAATTTCCCGTACATATGCTGCACTCTATCCTTATCGCGTTAACTTTGAAGATCTGCACAGTGTAGTCTGAGGTATGAAATCCCGGTTTTAACACACGTTTAGAAAATCCAAGCAGTGAGCCAATTGAGTTTGGTTTCGTGAAATCTATTTCCACAGGTGTTTGTATCTCACACTTGAGCGAATTGTTGTTTGCTTTAATAACCAGTTTCTCGTTATTTGTAAGCCGAGCCAAATAACTGGCCAAGTCGTCAATATCATACGATCCTGTAGGAATATCTATCACTTTATTCTTCGAGTAATGAAATTTGCAATTTGACTTGTCAATGTTCGGAATCGAGTTGTATGTTTGAAAATCTACTAAGCCGATCGTATACTCGCCTTGACTCAAATCTATCGGTGGGAAGTAATCACAGCTCAAGACTGAACTGTTACCGGACAAGCAGAGTGTCACAGACATGTGTTACCCCGACTAAGGTTCATGCAAGACTGATGTTATGCATTCTGATGCAGGAATTTTAAACATAAATGTCCACATATGTGCGTACCAAATTCCTGGTGTCGTTGCACATTGTACTGTATTCTGTTACCTGCAAAGTATCGCTGCAATTCCAATGGCGGAGGTAAGTCACCAAAACTATCGAAATATTTCACTACACCATCCTTGTACTTGATGTACGCAACCCAGTGCGTCCCAGCATTTTCAGCACTGTCCAAGTTCACAATTCCACATTCACGTTCACTAATTTTTTGAGGTAATGCATCGCGCATGAAGACACCACGAAAATGAGGTATACGCAAACGCTTACATGTCTACGTATATCGTCATCGGTCAACGCCTGGTCGGACTTTTTTTTTTTCAATCCAGATCCATCTTTCCGGTATGGCTTTAAATACAGACCTTTACCCCTCATTGCAATTGCCTCCATGGTTTCATTGTGTCGTTTCTGTTCACTCAACTGCTTTTTTGCTTCTTTAGCAGCTTTGACGGCTCTGGCGATGGCTGAGGCTCCACCGGCAAGAGCTCCGGCAGCCGACAATCCGGCAAAAATAGGGATTAAGGGGAGGATTCCACCCTTCTTCGTCTTCTTTTTCTTTTTAATCCCTGCACCCAACTTTAGCTTGGCACGCATAGCGCCGTTAACTAGTAACGCGGCCGCCCGTTCACCGAACTTTGCATCTTTGGCTTTCATTCTGACTGAAGCCTTCTCTGCGAGTATGCGGTCATTACGTCTGTCGGCACCCTGTGCATACGCAATGTCATGCTCCCTGCATGCTGCATCTAATGGATTGATCCCCGTCTGGCCGAGTTTTAGACGTTTTTCAAGTTTCGTCCCGGGTCCACAGAACTGGTAAGTTGGAATGTGTGCCTCAAATGGCATTTTGTCGACGAGCTTGTTTAAGAAGCCACGGCCCTTCTTCTTCTTCGTAGGAGGCATTGTTATCGACTGAATGATTTTACGTATTCGCGCGTCTATATATACCCCGTGCAGCAAAGAAACCTTGTCAAAATGCGATTCGTCAAGCAGCAAGCAACATTACCCGTGAGTAATGCAGATGTTGCCGGCACCAAGCGGAAGAAGAACGGACCTCTGTTCCCCGAGACAGTGAGAGCGATAGTTTGTGGACCGTCAAACTGTGGTAAAACCAATCTTGTGCTGTCCCTGCTGGAACACCCAAATGGGCTTAGATTTGAAAATGTATATGTGTTTTCAAAATCGTTGTACCAGCCAAAGTACCAGTTGCTAGGTGAAATACTGAAACCCATTAAAGAAATTAAGTATTTAACATTTAGCGATAATCAGAATGTGCCTCCACCTAGTGAAGCGCTACCAAATTCAGTGTTTGTGTTTGACGATGTCTCGTGTGAGAAGCAGAATAATATACGAGATTACTTTTGTATGGGGAGACATAGGTCAGTAGACTCTTTCTACTTGTGTCAGACATACAGCCGTATACCTAAACAGCTGGTGAGAGACAACGCCAACTTGATTGTACTCTTTAAACAGGACGACATGAATCTCAAACACATTTATAATGACCACGTGAACACAGATATGCCGTTCAGCGAGTTTAAGAACTTATGTGGTACTTGTTGGAATGCGAGCAAGCATGGATTTGCAGTTATTGACAAAGACTGTGATATGTATCATGGACGGTACCGCAACGGGTTTGATTCGTTTTTAAATAAATAGACAAGCACACTAGGTACTATCATCATTGCAGCCATGGACAAGTTTGGGAGAACTTCGACGATACAGAGCAGGAGAGTTTTGGTGTACCCACCTCAAAACATACTTCTTACAAAGGACGGTAATTTGGATTGCCAAGGTAGAATACTCAAACATGTAGCTGACCCCATCGACGACGATGATGTTGCATCCAAAAATATATTGACAAGGCAACTAGCGATGCAGCAATGCTTCTGAAGGAATTACAATCGACAGTAGTTACCATGGTTATAACTATTGCGGTAACAGATTTGATTGAAGATCGTGCATACATTCTAGAGACAGGTCTTAACTATTACGAAATTCCCGTCAATGGTGTAATCCTCTCAGTAGCCAAACCGGGCAGGGTTGATGTAATAGTGAATTGGATTAAAACTGCAAGGATAAACTTTGTGAAGCAAGGCGATCATCTTATTTTTCTCCCAAATGCTCAACCCCACAAACCATTTACAGCAACATTAACTATCAAGTATAAAATAGTACAATAAACTCTCATAAGCTTCATTCGATGCTTAAACATGGATACGACAACAACTAAACGCGGCATCATAAAGGCCCGAAATGCTATTCGACGCAAGTTACTCGAATTGAAAACTGGCCAAATCGACTCTGAGAAATTTTTCAAAGATTCTTTAAGACCTGTGACGGATACAATAGAAAATGTTTTCTTACCTCCGCGACATCAGCAGCAGCAGCAGCAGCAGCAACCTCCAGGTATGATCAAAGATTTCTTGAAGTCACTCAATCGAAGTGAAAGAGATTATGATTCGGTGTACGGTGTCCGGAAGAAAAATGATTCGCTAATGATTGGAAATACTCCTATGATTATAGATGGAGATGTTATACAGATTGATGGAAATGAATATGAAAGAACTCAAGGCTTAATGGAACTGTTGTTCTTAAAAAACCCAAAAAATTTACCAACATGGACTTGAAAAGTTATTATGAAATACTAGACACCACGAATGCACACAGAGTGAAATTTATTCCATCTGGAGAAGTTTTGAAAAATACAACCACTAAGTATAAAAACATAATCTCTAAACTTGACAATCAGTCGGGTTCTGGTCTTCTTCCCATGAAGGAATATGTGTATTGGGACGATCCGAATGAGCTCGTTGAAAGATTGAAATTACTTACCGCATCAACATCAGCAGGACACACTGCACACTCCAACGAAATTTTGTCGGTGATTGAAGAACTTCGTGAGAGAGACATTATCGTGTAACATGGATCAAATTGTAGCTGAACTCCATAGACCGGCTAGAAGGAATTTCCCAAGACGCCGGGTAATAATCAAAGGTCTTGACGACCTATGGCAAGCTGATATTGTAGAAATGATCCCGTATTCTCGTAAAAACAGTGGCTACAAGTATATCTTGATGGTGATTGATACTTATTCAAAGTTTGCATGGGCTCTACCCCTCAAGAACAAAACGGCTAGTGTGGTTGTCGACGCTATGAAGAAAATACTTAATGGTGATCGTGTTCCTAAAAATTTACAGACTGACAACGGAAAAGAGTTTTACAATTCAAAGTTTAAATCGCTCATGACAAGTTATGGTATTAATCACTACTCAACATATACTCATCTTAAAGCATCAATAGTTGAGCGACTCAATAGAACTATCAAGAATGCAATGTGGCAAGAATTCAGCAGACGTGGTTCACATCGGTGGATTGAACTTCTTCCTCAATTAATGAACAATTACAATAACAAGTGGCACCACCATCAAGATGAAACCGTGTGATGTTAAAGACAATTCACTTCTTTCAACAGTATACAGCCATATTAAGATGACTACTCCAGCAAAATTCAAAGTTGGTGACCATGTCAGAATCAGTAGATTTAAAGAAAAGTTTGAGAAAGGCTACTTGCCCAACTGGTCAACTGAAGTGTTTACCATCAGTAAAGTGAAATTAACAAATCCTGTAACTTATTTACTTAAAGACTATCAAGGTAAAGATATTGCAGGAGCATTTTACCAGCAAGAATTACAACTAACAAAACTTACAAGTACATTTTTGGTTGAACGAGTGATAAAGAGAAGGAAAAATATGATCTTGGTGAAGTGGTTGGGTTTTGATAAATCACATAACACGTGGATTCATAAAAAAGATTTATTTAAAATGTAAAAAATTCATTTTTCTTAATAAATAAACTTATTTTTCTAACAATTGTGTTTTTTTTTTCCTTCAATTACGTTAATATAATGCAAATGAGCATACAGCTCAGCAAACTTACAATCTATGTACACTTAGCCTATTTTACAAATTTTTTTTTTCTTCAATTACGTTAATATAATGCAAATGAGCATACAGCTCAGCAAACTTACAATCTATGTACACTTAGTCTATTTTACAATGTTTTTTTTTTTTTCCCGATTACGTTAATATAATGAGCATACGGCTCAGCAATTCAGCAGCACTCCCCCAGCAGCCAATATTTTATGCAGCGTCCTAACTTGATAAACTGAGATGTTTTTTACAGAGTCCTAACTTATCTACATATTTACAAAATTGATACATATTTACAAACTAGAAACACGGATAAACGGTATATTTACAAAACATTACACATTATTTACAGACTTGTGCCCCCACGGGAGGGTCTCTATCCCGTCGGGGAAAATATACCGCTTATCGTCCGTTCTAGACAGACCCAGTTTGGATATTTGAACAGTATTTACAACATGAAGGGTTGATGTGATCCTTTGCTGCAGATGGCACCTGGGTGTTTCACCATGGAGGCAATTTATGTAATCCTCCATCTGCAGCTTTCTAGTGACTGAGCCAGCCAAACCTTTAGCCCGTCTAGAGGTCTGGTCTGTCTCGAGCCGGAATGCATACATTTTTGCCCTTAACCCCGCAACTCCGCAATCAGGGTACCATTCGCTTCGTCCTTCATAACACCGACAACCTTTTCATTGTGGGACTCTATCCCATAACGGTTGCCGGTGCTATAACCAGACGTGTCGAACTCCTCCCTGTTGCGTCGCATCACTTCATATGGATCGCAGTTCCGCACCAAGTAGATGAAGCTGTCTGTATCCATATATAGCAATTTAGGGCTTCTAAACTGAGGAATGGCAAATTCATAATGAAATCTGTACATCCTCAATTTAGACAGGTCAAGAATGCACATTCCGACATACACGGGTTTATTAAAAACTATCCTAGCTTTCGCCATCTCCACGGCCACAAAGTCCTCGTTGAAAACTGTTACTTGCTTAAAGTGTGGTGAAGCTATGTGTTTGCGGGCACCGCGGCGGCCCACCCAACTGTACACAATTTCACGTCGCGGTGTTTTCGAATGTTCTCCATAGTCTTGCCGAAAATTGAATTGTTCATCAGTTTGTAAAAATCTCTCTCGAAATCTGTTTTGGCGTCACGGCGAGAACGCGTATTGAGAGATATGTATTCTTTCAACCACGGTGACTGATTGAAAGATATTACCCGGTGTATTTCGGTCACCTGCAGCCCCAAGCCTACACATTGCTGGAGGACTCGGTAATGGAGAACATACCGTACCTTGTTCTCCAGTGTGGTCATCAGCTTGGGGAGGGTAGAACCTTCTGGGGCTTTGTGGTCTGGACATGGCGGCAGGTCTGCTAAAACGTCGTGTTTATCCTGAGGAATCGTAAGGTCTACCTCCAATACGAACCCCCTAGGTGAGTCAGCTGCAACGCTCATGAAATCTATGCTAGCAATCTCTTTAGCCGAAAGCCATTGAAACCCACCAGAGGGTAGATACTCCGACATGGCCCAGCCGTAAAGATTGTTTACGTCGAAGTACATTATAAAATCTTCAGACGCCTCGCGGTTGTACTCCGGCATGTACCGGTTATTTGCCTTCGCATACCTGTGGACGCACTGGCAAATACCTCCGCGAATACCTCGTTCGAAAAAGAGCAGCATGTCGATATCCGTCAGAAGGTCCAGTTCGACACGCGTGCTCCTTAACATAGCCTGCCACGAAAGGCCTGGGGATGTGAAATAGTGGGCGGGGTCCAGGGTGTACTTCCCCAAACATACACTCCTAAATTTCTCAAACAGATCTGCAAGTAACCGCACATCTGTGTCCATGTACAGACTTGCATATTCGCCCAAAGTCTTGATCTGGAAGGTCCGCCACACCTTTGTCGCGTGTTCGTAATCTTCATCAGAAATGTGTGACTCCGACAACGAACTGTAGAATTTTGATTTTGGAGGAAGCGTGGCCTCGGTGAGCTTATCCCACGAATCCATGTATTCGTAAGGGAAGACACCTTTCCGTTTAACTAATTGGAACTTCTCGGGGTCGGTGAAATGAGCACTAGTAATGTCCATGTCGTCGTCCTCAAGGGTTCCAACCAGTTTATCTAATGGGAGCTGCATGAACCGGTATGAGTCCAGAAACCTTAACGTGATTGAAGTGAATTCAATCTTTTTCGAAAAAGAAATATAACGTTCTGTGTTGATGGGAAGCACGTCCATTCCTTCGAAATCGTTTTGATAATGCCATTACAATGAAATGAGCATCATACCCAGAAAGATTGTGAAAGAAAATGGGTATGTACTTTTTAGTCTTATACTGCAAATTGCAATCATTATGTGCAGCCCCCCTAAATTCACCTGTGATATGACAATGATCGCGGACCTTGACGTCCCCGGTTCAATGTCTTTCTCGCAGATGTGGCATACCGTAGCATCAGCAAACTTTGCTTCTTGCTCGTCTGTCATTACAAGAGGAATGCACCTCTTGTAAATTTTATCAACTTTCTTGGCAAGTTTGACGAGTTCATCAACAAGCCATTTTTCAGGATTTTTTCCCCTGAAGGAGTTGAAACGCGACAGACTAGGTACGAGTGGACAAACGACCTGGTATGCGGCAGCGAAAGGGACATGTTTCTGGACTAAAGTAGTGTGAGAGGCGTTGGGTGGGGGACTGCAAGAATCATAAGGTAGCAATAAACTTTCAAAGTCCGCGTAAACGACGACGGGTACACGCTCTTGGTGCACAAAATCCTTAAACTTTAAAGTTTTATCGTCGTCGCCGGGTAAATCCACTCTTACAGGATCAACCCTTGCACAGTCAATCTCGTGGCGGTCCAGGAGATCTTTGCGTCCAAAATGTTGCAGACATCTGTCACAAATAAAAATAGCACTCTATGCAAACTTAAAGAAGAACTGACTAACGCCGACAAGTTGTGAATCCAACAGTAATGGAATTTTTTCCCACTGCCGTCGGTAATCATCAACATGTTTATGTGTGACGCGTTTGTCTGCAGTGTGATGGAGGGCCCGGAAACTACATGTTTACCTTTAACTTCATCCAGACCGAAAACATTTACAGAATAGTCTGGATTTGCCTCTCAAATTTAGAAATGTCAGAGAGTTTTACCGGAAACTCAATACCTGAAAAATCGAGGGGTAGGTGAAGGCTTTCTTATATATGCTAATTGTACGCATGTTTTTTAAGCGCCTTTACGTGATGCAAGAATTGTCCATAGAAAGCACACTCGTCATTCTTGTTTTCAACATTGATGACGGCCTTCTTTCTACAGATATCAAGTGGCAGAGCAACATAGGATGACCCACGATAGAAAGGTTGAAAATTAGAAATGCTAATGTCGAGGGATTCTATTCTATCGAGAGTTTTGCCACTTGTCCTTTCTTGAAACTCACACAATTTTACTCTGAGCTCCGACTTCACATATTTTTCATACCAATCCGACAGGCAAGTGCTGGTTGTGACTTCACGCATTTTAGTTAAAAAGCACATACGGGCGGTTTCCAAAATCATTTCCTTCTGTATTTTATATGTGTTAATCAGTCCAACCTGCACCTTTACAGATGGGGAGGACCGATTATCCACAATTTCGCGAACTTTACCGGCAACAAGTTTAAAGCAAGCATCAATGAAATTCATTGGATCTATGAAATTTTGAGAATTTGAAATTGTCCCGGAATAAATTCTATTTTTAAATGCACTAAGCCTGTCTTCAAGGACTAAGCGCGATGCTGCTGACTCACCCATCGTTGCTGCATGATCATGACTGCATAAGGCTGCCCCTGCACCGGCATACTGCCGACTTGGCCCCGGCGATGGACTGGCATACTGCCGGCTGGAGCCGGGCGAAGGACCGGCGGACTGCCGGCTGGAGCCGGGCGATGGACCGGCGTATGCCGGCTGGCCCGGCGATGGGTCGGCATACTGCCGGCTGGAGCCGGGCGATGGGTCGGCTGGGTCCCGGCGATGGGTCGGCGTACTGTCGGCTGGGTCCCGGCGATGGGCTGTTGAAGTGGTGGCTGAGTCCGGGCGATAAGTCGGTGGACTGGCGGCTGGAGCCGGGCGATGGTCGGCTGGTTCCCGGCGATGGTCGGCGTACTGTCGGCTGGGTCCCGGCGATGGCTGTTGAAGTGGTGGCTGAGTCCGGGCGATAAGTCGGTGGACTGGCGGCTGGAGCCGGGCGAAGGTCGGCTGGGTCCCGCGATGGGCGGCTGGGGACCCGGCTGCTGCTGTGGCGGGCGGTCGGCTAGGTTCCGATGTCTCCCATGGTCGCCATATTGGTGGCGGAACTGCCTCGTTGGCCGGGCGTCCGACCGCCCCCTCTGAAACATAAAAAAAAAGAAAAAATATTTTAGTATCATGAAAAACATAATTTTGTACGCATAAAATAATATAGGTAAATTACTGATGTACTGGACTTACCGATATTCCAGTGTGCTGGTGGTTGCGGTGGTGGTGGAGTTGGCGGCATGCTCTGCGGCACATCCACGTCAATGCTCCATTGTGAGCAATCACAAGCTCTTTTTGGGCTACTTAATTCTTCAGAATTGCCCTTACGCTTCTCTGGGCGTGATGGTTCATCTGAAAAAAAAAAAAAAAAAATGTATTAGCAATAGTTATAAAGACATGGGAAAAAAATAATCTATAGATAAATACGTACTGAAATAAAAAAGGTCACTGCAGGAAATATCCAAATCACCTGCGAACAAATAAATTAATAATATAGACTACTGCTTCAGCACTATACATTTTTTCATAAATCTAGTTACGTTAAAAAAATTATCATTACCGAAATCATCCGCAGCGAGAATTTCATCAAAGTCTGAAGCAGAGAAAAAAAAACTCATCAGTATATGTGAAAGAATTTAAAACAGTCAGAAAAACAAGTTAAATAACAATAATTTACTTACCAATATCGGCGAATAAGCTAAGATCCTCAGAAGACATTGTGATGATCGAAGTGTTCAGCTCGGCCGCTCAGAGAAGACTGGATGGCTGAAGGGAGGTCTCTGCCCTATTTATACACGAGTCTGGAGCCTTGGCGTGGGAAGACTGCGTCCCCGGGCACACCTGCGCGCCAGATGTACGTGGGGAGCGCTTGGCGTGGGAACACGACGCTTTGCCTGTGTTGTCTGGCGACATTAATCTCCCGAGGAATCTAAGGCCATATTTCTCGGGGTAAATTATATTCCTCCCGCACAATCGTAAAATACCGAAAGTTGAAAAAATGTTTTAGCTTTTAACACACACACACCTTCCGAGGAGGTCAGGTGGTATTTATGAGGCCTGGCGCGCGGATAAGGGAATATTTATGAGTGTCGGCCCGGCGAGCCGACTACTTAAAATTCAGGCCGGGAGGGTGGCGCGGCGGCGCGGGAGCCTTTGATAGCGTGGGAAGCGCTTTGCGTCCCGATAATTAATGGCTTGCAGCTGCGCGCGGCGGCGCGGCGGCCGGCTACTTAAAATTCAGGCCGGGAAGGGGTGGCGCGGCAGATAATATTTATGATGCAGGTGCGCTGTATCGGGCGGCTATCCCTTAGAGACATTCGAGAACGAAACAGAGTTTAAAAAACATACGCTAATACTAAAATTCATATCTCGGAAAGTACTTATCCGATCTTTTTCGGATAAATACCACTGTAACGGCCAGAAAAAATCCTTATTACTTGACATGTAATAACGCTATTTTAAAATTATAAATTGTGTTATAAAAAAAATATTGAACCAAGGTCCCCAGAAGCGAATATTATACGGCATTTCGAATTGAATTTGAGGTTTATTACTCTGACCGCGTGACTTGTTGGGCGCCGGCCCGCCTTCGATATGTCACACCACAAGAATGTAATACTAAAGTGAATATTGTACCGTAATTGAGGTTTAAAAAATAATAAAGCCATTTAGACGATTTGGTCACACGACACTCATTAGAATACGATTTATGACCCGTAACAACGTGGCACGTGCGCGACGTGGGGGTCCTGGGCTCACTCCCGCGTGCATAAGGAATACATGGGGTGTTTTGGTCCGGGGTTCTGGCTCACTCCCGCCTTATCTCACTACTCATGCAGTGTGGAAAAAGCTGCGGTGCAATTTGCCAATTTTTTGAGTAAAAGGTGGGATTCAAAATGAACTGAATATAGTGGCCATAGCTGTGAATGATCAGTAGTGTATGTATAGCAATATGAGAAACATAAAAATATAAATGAAAGAACAAACATATCATTAACAAGTGTAGTATCAGTTGTCCACGTCCAGATCTTGAGACCTGTTCTGCACTACAGATGGCCATGTTCAAAGTCCCTAATGTTCTCGATAAGCAAATGGGGACAAGTGACAGTGCACATAACCTTCTAACTGAATAACAGCTCCTAAGTTGATGTTACTGATTTTTAGACTAGTCGCAGACAGTCTTCAGACTATAATTCTAGGTACATATATTACTTATCTATCTCTGACACATCTGCTGTTAGATTACTCATACAAAACCTTCACGTTTTCTTCATCTACTTAGCTGCTTCATTATATTCTCAAAATCTATTTCTAATTTCACAGTCTTTTTATTTCTACGTGTGCTGAAAAAATATCCCTGCATAACACTCACAATCCGTTTCACTAAATCATTTAGCATTTCTGCCTTTCCATATCGTTGGTAACTTTGTAGATAAGGGAGTCGGGTATTGGAATAATTTACTAACGGAAATGACAAATAATTTACCAAATACCCGGCGGATTTTAAAATATGTAAAGGGCTAAAACAGGCGGATGCAAGAAAGGGGGGAAAATGGATGTGGAGGGAAATTCCAGTTGAGCCCCATCGCAATTAAATAAATAAATTTAAATTAAAAAATTTCTTCTCCATCATTATTACTGATTGTATGAATTATATGACTTCTATCTATATTCCTTACATAGGCATAGAAATTTCTCGTTGTATTATTCAGTGTTCCTGCTCCCATCATTATTTTTATCACGAATCTATCTTTATTTTCCGTCTACACGGCTGTTAATTCCTTGTTTAAAGTTTCTTACCAATCCCTTTAGCCTCCTCAATTCCCTTTCATAGCCTGTAAGTTGAATTTTAATCACTTTATTTTTGTAACTACAGATTTTCCCCACATTTTTATTATTTCTTTGAACTGTTTCCACCGTACTTGTTCCCCTACCATTTACTAAAATTTCGTATTGTTAAAACATGCCTTCTTTGCGCTGTTCATTTACTGTTTAATAATCTTGTTTTTTCCTTTGCATTTCTTCGTAACTCTACTCCTACTACTGGCTCATGTCTATCTTATACGAATATCAATTACCTGTAATAGTCATCGTAATCAGCACAATATTAAATGGTTGAGGACAAAAATAAAGAATACTTGCTTAGAACTTCAACATTAAAGAAATATTTTTTAAAAAAGATAATAAAGAAATGAAAAATATTCCTTGAAATTGGTTGAACACTATGCCGGAGTGTCTACATTTAGCATTCCCTCCACATGAAGATTCTCTCTGGCAGTCTTGAAGGTTGAGGAAGTGTTTCCACCACATGAGGAAGGCTCTAACGTGAAAAGATCTGGGAACATGGTTGAACAACGCGGCAACTACAGTCTTGTAATAACAAGAAGTAGTAAAGTATAGGAAGGAGGAAGGTGCTTGCAAATCTATCCTGGTATCACGTATTTTCATCATAGAAATGTGAGAAAAGCTTCCCAAGATAGTGAGGTAATATTTAATAACATAACATATACAGACAAATCTGGATGTAAATATCGATCTTTTGTGTACTGTAGACTCCTCCACTTGTTTGAGTTGGGTACGCTGCATCCCGTCGTCAGTGGCGAATATGGTATTTCAAACAAACCACTTTGGCGATTTTTCTGGTGATGTAGGTTTTAACATGCAGGATCCCATTGCCTCATCTAATTTTCGCATGATTTGTAACACATAAAATTCAGCAATACTTGATAGTTGACTTAGCGCTGTGCAGAGTACCTGTTTCATCCACTCCTTCTCGCTCTGCTCGATGACGTGTGCGTACGTGTTTCCCATCATGGCGATGAGCATGTTGAGCAGCAGGATGGGCACGAACACCATGAAGAGCGCGAACACAGTCTTGGTCAGCGTGGGGTACGACGTGTGCGCCAGCTCAGAGTACTGCAAGCAAAACGTGACGAGTGGAACAGCAACGCAACATCAACTCAGGCTCACCATACTATTAAGCTCTATCTGGTATAAACAAACAAGAGGAGTAATTAACCAATGAATTTCGTAAGTGACGATCATGTGCGAGTATTCTGGGTGTAAATGTTTATTGTAAAGATTTATTTGACTATACGGTTTTTCCGTAGGATCTGAACTCCTAAACCGACCGCAAGAGGATGCGAGAAGCAAATGAATCAGCAGAGAGCACTTTGACCAAACACTACTTGCTAAAATAATTACAATGGACCGGGAGTCCAGCATTTCGGGAGTTAGCATTCTGGCCTCGCATTCGGAAGGACGCCGTTCGAATCCCCGTCCGGGCATCCAGATTTGGGTTTTCCATGGTTTCCCAAATCACTCCAGGCAAATGCCGGGATGCTTCCTTCAAAAGGACTTGGCCGAATTCCTTCCCATTCCTTGCCCCCATCCTTTGCCGTCTCTAATAGACCTCGCTTTTAAGAGACGTTAAGCAGTAAAAAAAAAAAAAAAAAACACAATGTTGGAGGGAACAGGAGCGAGGGCACTATTTACAGTACGGAAGTTTCGATATGATATTTGACTGTAACTGAACCTTTCTTGTTTCTCTCGAACAGCATACATTTTCCGACATTACGAGTATATATACAAAACGATATTCAAATATCAGAAACTCAGCCCTATGCTGCATTGTGTTTGAAAACACGAAAAATATGAAGTAGCTTTGTTTTATTGAGTTTGTTTGATATATAACTTTAAAAGTGGATATTTCGTATATTTTTTATCTTTTTGTTACGGTCTTAGGTACTGTTAATCACCGAATCAATAAGAACAGTTTAATTGTCAGCGAACCCTCTGTTTTGAGTGTGTAGCATTGAGGTAATTGATTATTCGCAAGCAGGGAACGATATTTGAATCTTGGCCTATTGTATCTCGAAGTGCTAAGTATTTTCACAGACGATGTAATAATAATTTACTCTATGAATCTACATTCTGTAATGAAGTCAAAGCAGTAGAAAACGAGCGTGTAGCACTGACGTTGTAGTCTCCGAGGGTGATCTGGAACAGCGCCATCCAAGTGGTGTGGTAGGAGTTGTAGAGAGACGTCTTGACGGCGGGGAAGCCCTTGTAGAGGAAGTAGAAGGACTGCGAGAAGCCGAACAGCACCACGGTGTAGATGATGCCGAACGTGAGCATGTCGCCGGTGATCATGGAGTACACCATGGTGACGAAGGGGCCCGTCAACCGGATCGCCCTGCATGCAAGATCCTCATTATTCTGCTGCCGTCACTCGCTGTGACTGGAGCGCAGATGGAGGAGTGCCTCACCCGGCGAAGAACATGAGCAGGAACCAGGAGCCGGGCACGGCGAACACCAGGATGGCCTCCTCGGTGCGCCTGTCTCCCGTCAGCCGCAGCGGGATGCACGCCAGGATCATCAGGTTCGATGCCAGGAAGATGGCCTTATCGGGCGCGTGCGACTGCGCAGCAACACCACACACACATACACACCAACACAATGTAATAAACAATACAGAAATACTACTTTCATTTGAAGACACAAATGGCACAGTAATTCCACAAATAGGTTGGAGCTTCTCATCGACATATATCCGTTAAAATCTTTCCTTATCACACAGATTATTGTGTTCCTTTCGAAAAGTATATATAAGGATAAAGAGTTAAATCGAACAGTTGGAAGTATAAACGAAATTATTGTAAAGTTACGCATTGTCACTACAATACATCACGTATTAACGTCTGCTTCTCAGAACAGGAAACAAAAGCAAATACCCAAAACTCGACAACCTGGAACCTGTGTGAAAGCAAATAAGAAGTGGATTTGTATTGTTTGATAAATTACAAGACGTATACCTCAATCTTGGAACGGTTAATATAATTGGAAAAATTTAAAATGGCGTATACGACAAGCATTCAATGAGAGCTTCAACAGAAAAATTGAAACACAAAATACCAAATTACGCCCACAGGATTTAACGACATTAAGTGAATGAGGATCATAATGCAAAAACCAGTATTTCCAAAGAGATGCTATAAGACTGAATCATAGTCCAAACAATGGAATAATGCTGCAGAAAGAACATACGATAGGAGAGAATTCAGTAATGATATAAGTCTGCTATACTCTTAATGTTGGATACGTTTCACGTCAACAAAGATAATACAGCACTTCTTAGTTATTTTGCAATGTTGTGGGCAATTCGATTAGACTTGAGTTTATGCAACACGACAGAACAGTGACAACTTTTGTACTATTTGCTACTGGTTTAGCATATTTTGAACACAGGCCGTGTACCTTGAAGGTAGAACGCTTGTTTTCAGAAGCATATACCGGAAATTTTATAGGTACGTCTCTATTCTGAAATTTATCATTGACAAAATTTGCTTTATATACGTAAAATATTACTGAATCGCTTTGTGGTTCGGATAAAAAAGAATCTGAAGTAGTTACTAGGTCCATAACACAGCGAGTAGGTAGAGCTCCATAATCCCAACCAGCGTTACTAACAAGTAAGATTTGAGATGATGCTGTCCGCACCGCATTCCTTTCAGATTTACGTACCCGGTGCTCGAGTTTAATGGCTCCTGGGAGACGATCAGATTCTGAGAAAACCCGTAGACTTTTTCGGGTATCGAACCCCGGTCATCCAGACCTCTGTCGCCTGAGCATGGCAGTGGTGCGGATTCCACACGGAGCTCATCATGACTTAGTATGGCCCGTTGTGAAGGATGTAGACAAACTATGGCGGTGGACTAAGTGTGGTGAACCAAGGTTTTTAGAGATTTTAGAGAATTATTGGGAAGTATAAGATTTCACAAACTACTACAGCAAGCTAGGTCGGCTGCGACAGCAACTGTAAACAGTTGTGGCTCAGTACCTGCGTAGTAGGTCACAATACTCAGCATTTTAATGCAATCGACGACGTAATTCCGCCAGGAATGATCGCATCAACCGACAAGGCGATTGGCTAGTCTCATACCCCACCGAGGAAAATGAAGTGGGAATAGATTAGCAAAACTAGACAGCAGTGGGCGATGAGAGGCATCTTTCTTTCTTGTCTGTCGCCTCGTGCACTTCCTGTATCGCAGCTAACCTTCCTTGTTGTTTCCCTGTTGCTTACTTTCTTTGTTTGTTTTCCCTGTCTCGAGGAACTTCCTCAGAGATTTCCTGTTTGCCCTGCTCGCCCTATGTGCGAGTATTTCCTTACTACGTGGTATTGGGAAAGTATCCATCCGTGCGTTAGTCCGTCAGCGGGCGCTGTTCACCCCGCGATTGTTCGTTCTTCGTGTGCGTTTCTGCAAATTGGACGCTACACAGAAGATGACTGGCCGGAGGGCAGCTGTCGAAAGAAGACGAGTTGGTGGTCGGCCACCTGCTGCGTCCGTCTTCCGTTCGGGTGTCCCGGACGGGATGAGAGGGGGGGGGGGGGTGGCTGCGCCACCGTTCGGGCTGACTGCACCGCTGTTCACGACATCAGCGGCTGCAGAGCCGGAACCTCCTGCATCTCCGGACAAATTGGATATCACCGACCCTCCCATGGAGGTGGGTCTACAACCAGAGATATTGTCGGACTACTCGGCCGGCTACAGCGCTGCACCGATCTACCGTTGTTGGCGTGGCCGCAACTAGAAGGAATGTTCGTCATGGCCTGCCACCTGTCAGATTGGTACAAAATCCTTGACAGGTTGCGAGAAGAAAATATACCTGCGTTATATCATCTACCAGCTGCTGACAAGCCCACTACTACTCCAGCCAGTAATAGTGTTACAACTGCCAGCAAATCTACATCTACATCTACACCTGAGACGAAGCGGAGGACGCAAGATCCTATCCAATGCTTCAAGTACCAGGGTTTTAACCATTACGCCAGGAAATGCAACAGGAAGCAGAGGTGCGTTCGCTGCGGGCAAGAGCATCTTCCGGCGGACTGTCCAAGACCGAAGAGGGATCCGATCTGCTGCAACTGTGGCAGACATCACGCAGTCTGCCATCGCTATATCCCAGCAGGAATCGACGGTTGCAGAAGAGACAAGTAAGACCTCGTGCTGAGTCCGCGCCTGACACGCAGGGAGACTCAGCCGCAGGAAAGTGCCCGACGTCGCAAGCTGCCAGTTTGTCGTCATGCAACCAAGCACGCTGCAACGCCCAGCGATGAGGATCGGTCAAGACACCGCGCCTCACCTCGTCCAGCTTCGAAAGTGAAGACCGCTACCCCACGTGGCCGAACACCAGCCCTGCACAGATGCTGTGAACATATTGCAGCAGATGTGCAGTGGGGACCGAAACTGAATACTATCATCGAGATGCTTACGCAACTCATCGCCAGTATGACCCAATGGACAATGATTATGGCTGCCACACAGCAGCCGCTCGCATCATGAAGCAACATCCCAAAAGTAGAATATTCAAGACAAAATGCCAAACGAGAAGCAAGACCAACAGTGAATCAATGCCACATCATATGAAGTTGAAGTAAATGTCGGAAGACAAAGGCTTCGTAGTACACTGCCCGAAGAAGACATAGGCAGAGAATGGCACTCCGGTGGGGCAATGAGAGGTAGAACACACCGAGCGTGGTGGATGAACGGTTAACGTTCTGGCCTCGCATTTGGGAGGACGCGGGTTCGAATCCCCATCCTGGCATCCAGATTTGGGTTTTCCATGTTTTCCCACGGAGATCGAGACCCGTGCGGCGAAGATGGCAGCCGACAGTAGCCTCGGCGGACGAGACATGGGTCGTCGCGGTAAATACAAGTGGTAAGGAAGCTGCTTAGATGCTGATAGCTGCTTGGGGATGGTACAGCCTAATGGGACGTTAAGGGATAATTGTTAGTCTCTGGCATTAGTCGCAAGTATAAATGACGTGGTTGGAATAAGGGAATGAAAGACCTAATGGGTTGTTAAAATGTTTATTATATACTTACTTGAATAAATATAAATATTATACATAAAGAACTGGAGTATTATTGACTTGGTCGACTGCTCACATGACACAGAGGTCCTACCTACATATAAATGTTACTCTTGGGAGTGGCGAGCAAAAAAACTATAGCCAGTGCACCACATAGGGGAGATATTTAATTTATGAGTAATAGTAGGTGAAATGCTCGTGGTTACCAGCTGCTTGAGGAAGCTGCCGAGCCCCTGGTTCTTGATCTCCTCGCCCTGCTGCAGGATGACGTAGGAGAGCACCCCCGCGACGGTGGCCAGCTCTGCGCAGTACCTGGCTATGCTCTCCCAGTCAGTGGGCCCCACCAGCGGCTGGTCGCGGTCCTCAGGCCTCAGGTACACGGCCGTGCTCATCAGCAGCAGGTGCAGCGCCAGGATGGCCAGCCGCTTCATGAACTGCATCTGAAACAACACAAGCTACACTATGCAAGAACTCAAACATTGATTCAGACACTTAAAACGAACTTTTCCCCATAGTAGGTGCCAGAAAACAGTGAATTTCTGAATATCGGTTTGTAAGCCGCGAGGTGCGTAATTTGTGCCTCGATGATTTCTCGATTAAGGTCTTTCTTCCTTCACTGACTCCAGCAAGCAGACAGGACATTTACGAAAACTGTCTTTCACATGCAAACTTCTTTCGCGTAAGTTTATAGACAGTATTATCTACTTTCAATATCTGTTATGCTCGTTTCTGTTTATGAAAAATTAACTTTCCATAAAAAGAACAGGGCTATTTGTGGCTCAAATTTAATCTCACAAATATTCATTCATTTAAACTGAGGATTGTTGACATTTATTTTGTGCGGACCACTGATTAAAATCTTAATATTTTCTGTACCAGCTACAATAACACGGAGTCCTGTTGTCTCTCTACTGTACATCCATCAAGCCTTCGATATTTGTCGTTTGTAGTATCGCTCGTAAACCAAATAAGTTACAAACTTCAAATTTACACAGATTATGTATTTTTATTGACCAAAAGCCAAAAATCGCGTTTAAAACTATATTTTAGTGGTCTATGATCGAAATGAAGGTGCAAAATAATTTTACCCTAGCGCTCTTGAAACAGAAGAATAAAACGTGGGAGATTGTCAAGGTTGTAAATTTTAGGCTATTTTATTCACTAGATCGTTCTGAAAAACCTATTGTCATGAATATGAAATATGTCCCCAATATGACTACCCTACAATTAGACAACAAATTCTAAAAGTATTTTACATCTAACATAGTTTGTAAGGATATTGAAACCTATCCCTCTCACCTACCCAGCTGGATACCTTGTTAAGTCATCTCCAGATTTAATTATATTAGATAACATTATGTCATCTCAAAACACTCTAACCGACTTCAGTCAGTCAACATAATAATCAACAGCAAATTTTCCAATACATTAATTACCTGTGGCATTCATATATTTACTTGCACTTTTTCTCATGGTATATTATGTTATATATTTTCCACCGTAACTCTTTGCTGTCTACCTTTTAATATATACTTCACCGAGCAAATGGCTTGTCTATCCTCTCCAAAGGTTTTTATACTATCTACCACCATTTTATGGCTCATTCTGTCTGATACTTTTGAAAGATCCAGTGCTACACTATCAACTTGGCCTTCTTCTGAAAGAACTTCCATATAGCTGCTAACTGCGATTCGCATGTGTTTTTTCCTAAACCTAAGAGGGTGGTTCAAAAAATAAGGTCTCCTATTTTTTTATATATAGAAAATCACATTTATTCACTACTTGTGATACATTGTTGGAAAGCTTGAAGTTTTAGCTATTTTTCTATGTAATCGTCTTCCCGTTGGATGACCTTCCGCATCCGCGCCACGAGTTTTTTGATCCCGTCATCAAACCAGTCTCCCGCCGCGTCACGAAGAAATCGAATGACTGCGACCTGCACTTCCTCTTCTGATCGGAACTTCTGACCTCCCAGGTGTTTAAGTGCGGGAAACATGAAACATGTGATAGTCGCTTGGGGCAAAGTCCGGGCTTATGGGGGGGGGGGGGGGTTCAACGAGATCCCAACCAAAAACCAAATTGTTCGACGAGGGAGTTTGTTTAATGTGAAACATGTGGACGCACGTTGTCATGGTGTAAAGACACTCCCTTCATAGCATTCCTCTTTTTTTGTTCTGTATAGCCCGCCGTTGTTTCTTAGACTTTCGCTGTAGCGGCCCGAGTTTATTGTTGTTCCTTATGGCATGAAATCCACCAACAATACACTGTCGCAAAAAAACAGTCGTCATAACCTTACCGGCTGACTTCTCTGTCTTGAATTTTTTGGGCTTCGGCGAAGATGGGTGACGCCATTGTTTGGACTGCTCCTTTGTTTCAGGAACGTAATGATGCACCCAGGTTTCGTCCCCAGTCACTATCGAATCCAGGAAGTCTTCCCCTTCCTCTTCAAAGAAAGGAACAAATACTTTGGCACATTCCACGCGCTTTCTTTTCTGAGCTGTCTGGGAACCCACCTGGCGGACACTTTACTGTATCCTAGAGCTTCTGAAACAATTGTGCGTATGGAGCTTTTGCCACACTCTCCATTAAGTCTCTCGGTTATCTCATCAAGAGTTATCCTTCGGTTACTGCACACCATCTCATCAATTTTGGTCACCGTTTCGTCGGACACACTCGGCCTTCCAGGCCGCTCCTCGTCGTGGACGTTGCTGCGACTGGCAGAAACTCCCGGCACCACTTCCGCACGTTTTTAATGCCCATACACTTTTCCCCGTACACTTCCACTAACTGAAGATGGATTTCAATCGGTGTAATGTTTTTCGCGTTCAAAAATCGGATCACTGAGCGCAGTTCCCACCTGGCGGGTGAGCTAAGCGGCTGCTCCATCGCGGACGGCTGTCAAGCAGCAACTGAAGGTCCGATTGAGCTCGAACCCGTACCATTCGGTGGTGGGAGAACCAAGGAACATGGGCATTGTTGCCAGATTTCTCCTAACATTGTTGGTTTTGACGGGGCGCCGTTGGAGACCTTATTTTTTGAACCACCCTCGTATGTTGGTGTTTTCGAATCCAGTCCCTTCCCTCACAGACATTTCTTATGTGGTTGCGTATCAATATTTCCGACAACTTTTCCACCACTGATGTAAAACAAATTGGCTTGTAATATTCGATCCTAATTATCTCACCTGCTTTACAGACAGATACTACTATGGTACTTTTCCAGGGTTCTGGTGAGCAGCAAGTCTGCAAACTCAATCTAAATAATTTTACAACATAAAACAAAACGTTATATCCCAATATCTTTAATACATCTGTAGTAATATTATTCTTTATGCTTTATTTGCTTTCTTCAGGATTTATTTTCTGTGTTTTAGTCTGTTATTAATTACTTACGTGGAAAAGCTCTTCCTCTGATTTTTGCTCTCCCATCCCTGGATGATAGTCCCTAATGGCCTCATGAAACCAATAATTAGCATCTGTGCATTTTCGAATCCACAGTAACTTCTTCCTAATCCTTATCCTCAATTTTCTGTATACATTCCCTTCCCCTCAGTTTTCTAACATAGCCATATAAATTCCTAGATGCATCCTAGTCAGTGTTTCGTAAACCCATCTTTATATTCCCTCTTTGATGCTATTAATTTATTGTTCAGTTGTTTCTAGGATTCTGTTAAGTCCTGATGTTTCTTACCTCTGATGTTTTCTCTTCTTACCAACCTCTTTAGCCTCCTTACTTTCCAATTATCGTAAACAAGATCTGTAATTTTCATTATTTTTTGTTTTGAAGTTAACATTTCTTCCCCCATTTTGATATCCTTTACCTCTTCCCAACTAATTTTCACTGCATTGCACTGCTCAGGCAAGCGATCTATTCACACGAGTTTAGAACCTCTCATACCAAGGACTGCTCGTACAGAAAAAAAACCTGAACGGAAAGCAGAAGTGTCGAGCGTATGCAGCGTATCCTGTTTGTTTTATAGTTACAACATTCAGCCATGTAAAACAGTACGTGACATACGGGTTTCAGTAAGAACGCCCTGAAAATCATAACTGATTAAAGAAACAAAAAAAAACAACAAATCATTCCTTTTCTGTACAAAAAGCACTAACCTAATATGAGTAAAAATGTACTATTTTATCTACAAAAAAACCTCAAGATTACGACCTTTTTTTAAATTGATGTGATCTCCTTCTAGATTGGAAGTTTATCCACATGTAATGTATTCTGTATACCCTTTATTATCGGATGGGCGAAATAAATATTTATAATTACACAAAAGTTTTGAATAGTATTTCGTTTCCACGCTTGGTCGTATTTCGGTACTGAGATGAATAAATGTGGAAAAGTAAATTTAAAAAAAAAAAGAAAAAAAAAAAAAAAATTGTATTTATGGGCAGCTATAAGTGAGAAAGGATCTCATGTTTTTACTAAGAGGAATAACTAGTCGCTCTTACTACAAATCGCATAGATTTTGTGGTAACAAGTACTTTAAAAATATCTATAATACAAACGTCGCTGTTCCGTACCCTGGCGAAAGTCTTCCACTTCTCCTCGAGCAGCCTCTGTATAATGCCTCCGTCCAACATGTCGAGATGTTCCTCTTTCGTACCATTCAGGATTATAAACAGCGCAGAGTTCCAGTCTGCAACAACAGTGTACACTCTAAGTCTTCATTGAGAACAGTGAGAATAATCTCTATATATAATAAAAATCTATTTATAATAAAACTGAACAGGCGAAAATCTGTAAATTTTGCATATTTTGAAAATTTTAATTGCAGGAAGCATTATCAATGATGTAGAAGCCAAAACAGCATTTTTTTAAAAAAAAAATAACATTTTGTCTGTCTGTATGTAATATGTATTTTTGAAAGCGCATCACTCTGAACCTTCCCCATGGATTTGAATGAAAATTGGCATAATTATAACAGATAATAATTATAACATATACTATGGATTAACATTTAGAGTACTTTTTATTCCAAAAAAACTATCATTCGGGAGGACACGGTTTCGAATCCCCGTCCGGCCATCAAAATTTGTGTTTCCCATGGTTTCTCCAAATCACCTCAAGCGAATGTCAGCAAGCATCGTTAAAAAGATCTTGGCCGAATTCCTTCCCCTCCTCTCCTCCCCTATAATGACTTCGACGTCGACGAGGCGAAAAGCCAGAAGCAAAAAAAGAAAAAAATGAAATGAGTCGAAAAACGGTAAGTTTTCCGTGGGATTGGTGATGAAAATTAAGGTATAAATGTAGTTTGCAATGCTATGCAAGCGCGGAGAATAAAATGCGCTTGGCGGGGATGTGATACAGTGAGGCAGTGTCCTGGGGGCAGGCGATGTCGGAGTTTACTGTTGAAGATGACTAAGTATACCTACCAAGGCTTCAATGTAGAGACTCATACTTTATTTCGTTATTTTGATTCTTACTTATTGTTTAGAGAGAAGCTTACTATTAAGAGCAAAGAAGTTATAAGTCAATAAATATTAAATATGGCTTCTAGAAAGAGATCTAATCTTTCTTACTAGACAAAAAATGCTGATTTGGTTCACAAGATACTAAAAATGAACGTATTGGTAGTTTAACTACAGAATGTCAACGCTCTACACAGTCTACCTGTCCAGACACCTCCACTCTACTTGAATCCCGTTTGGTAGCTTTGTGTGAACGCAATACTTCATAACGCGCTGCATAGGCCTCTAGTCAACATGAGCTCTGCACGAGTCAAATGCTAAGGTTCGCACCACTCTCTATAGTAGGTGAAACGCGCATATCTGTAGTCAGCGCAACGCGTAGTCTCGATTATCCGAAACTTCCGCACAGCATGAGGAGCGTTTGAAAGCGACTAAATACTGTTATAAAATCGTCGCATAAAACACAGCAGTATTTTAACTTTCCGAAATTCGTCAGGCGGAAACACAAGAAATAAAGTGAGTTTCGCTTAAATAATGATCGTCTTCATATATTCATTAAATAGAATGTCGATTTCTTCTGAAGACTGAATTTCCAAAAGTGATCTGCAATCTGAACCCCTTTACAGGCGGATTTGTTGGAGGCTCTGGTCCAGTGGGCAGTAATCTGAGTCCCCTCCACTTTCCCTTATCTTACGTCAAGAGTCTGGAATTAAGTGCGGCTTCAGTGCTGGTCAGTACCGTCTAAAATCCTTCTATATCCATCTTAATGGCGTCGAAGTACCTTCGCAGGCAGCGTTTAATACAGTCAACCATTTGTTGATTTTTTTTTTTAATGCCTTTCGGCATCTAGGCCATACAGTCAGCCTGATGATTTTTTTCCCCGTTGATTGGACACACCACAGGACGGGCATGTCAATCATAGACGCAACAAAACACCAATGCCTGCGGCCGGACTCAAACCGGCGACCTTTGGCACGCAGAGCTAGCTCTCAATTTAGCCCCTACGCTACCGAGGCCAGCAACCATTTGTTTATTGAGTTTGTTGTTAGCATATAGTTTCGTTCTTGGCCATTAGAGGGCACCAACGTGACAGTCAGAGTGTACGAAAATGTGTTTATTTGTATCATTTAACACAGTGATCTCTCTCCTCATCTGACTTGCACAGGACCTGCTATGTGCGGTGTAATAATAGTCTGCACAAACCTGTATTTGTAACTATCGTATTACCGGACACCCGCTCAGAGAAGGGGAGAAGCGTCCAATATGGAGTAGCGAAGTTTTTAGCGAATAAATTAGAAGCACTTTTAGGTTGCATTAGAAACTCAACGCATTTTGTGAACAAGATACGAAATATTTCTCACTCACAGGACGATCGTCTCGTCAGCTTTGATGTAGTTTCGCTTTTCACTAATGTACCAATAGAAGAAGTCCATCAGGAATTCATAAAGAAAGAATATGATCACGATTGGTGTCAGCTATTTCAGCATTGCTTGAGAATACCTATTTCCAATAAAACAACAATTATTATGAACAGTAAGATGGAGTAACTATGCCCCTGTGGCAGCAAACTTGTTCATGGAAAAATTTGAACGCGAGGTAATTTCTACTGCCACAAACAAACTGGTTTAGATACGTGGATGACACGATTATAGTTTGATCACATGGAAAAACGGAGTTAAAAGTTTTTCTGGATCACATCAACAGTACTCATCCGAAAATAAAGTTCACCATGGAATTGGAAACGAATGGGCCGCTGGCATTCTTGGATGTGGTGGTCAAAAGAAAAGAAGGGAAATTAACGCACACAGTCTACAAGAAAATCTAAACATACGGACCGCTATTTAAATGCTACGTTCCATCATTACCCTGCTCAGAAAAGAGCCCTGATCAATATTATGACCATATAAAAGAAGGAAAGAAACATCTCAATTGGGCCCTGCTGCAGAATGGGAATAGTAATCAGTTGATAACCGTTGCTTTGAGCCGCAGACAGCTTAAGAATGATCAAGAAAATAAATAAGAAACAAAATAAAATGGCTCTTCTCTCATATGCAAAGCGAGCCACAGAGAGGATAGGTAAAGCGCCGGATAAAATCAATGTTCAACCTATCTTCACCAGTAAAAACAAGGTTCGAAGCATTTTAAGATCAGTGAAAGATCGCAGAGCTCCATCAGAATCGAGAGTTGTGTATAAGATTCCCTGCGATCGTGGTCAGGTGTACATCGGTGAGACATGCCGAGCCGTCTCCGTTAGGGTGAAAGAACATCTTCGTCACGCGAAACTGGAACAAACCACGAAATCGGCAGTGGTGGAACATCATGTAGAAGGAGGATATAAAATTCGGTGGGAGAAAACTACGATAGTTGCAAAGCCAAAGGATTTTTTTATAACGAAAAATAAGGGAATCTATAGAAATTTACAAAAAAATCCTAATGATTTCAACAAAGACGGCGGCCCTGGTGAAAGTGAAAGTGTGAACTAGCAAAAGAACACGATGTAAAAACTGTAAGATCGCTCCATAATGCACAAACCTCTTTGGAACAGTAAATATTCTTTGGCGAAGAAACAAAGTCATCTCTGCCAGTGAAAAATAAACAATGAATCAAGTGATCAAGTTTATGAAAACAAAAACAAAAAACAGGCGGATAAATAGAGAGAAGCTCTGACGAGGGCTCCATGTTGATACCGAATCGTAGACAATATCAACAATAAAAAACGCAGCGCAAACCCCGAAAAAAAAAACAAGTAAGTGCAATTTTTTTCAATAATGATGCCTGCGAAAAGTGTGAAGTTTTATATAAACAAGAGGCGTGTTGGCGAGTCTAGATGAGGCGGCAGACAGGGAACAGTGAAAATGAAGATGCGGGAAGCAGCAGTGCGAACAGTGTACTTACTTACGATAGCATGGAGCGTCAATAGAGAGAGTGGGATGAGAAAGGATGTGACGAGACACTAGATTAAGACACATGTCATGTCAAGATGCCGGCAGTGGAAAGACCTGGATGTTTTATTTAGATATAGAATATCTAAGAAGGCAGTTGGCAATTCCTATTGTTTGAGTGTTGCTGCTGTTAATTTAAAAAAGCTGTTAGCCGAATAACTGCTTGCCAGTGGGTAGTACTTCTATCAAAGAGTTTGTTAATAAATTTATTCTGCCAGAATAATTAGAGTGTTAAATTTGTTATATCAACAGGTACAAAAAAAAAAAAAAAAAAAAAAAAAAAAAAAAAAAAACCACACACTTAGAGGAGAAAACATAGACTCTGTGACCATAGACGACGGCAGTTTACGAGGTTATCGTTGAGCAATAAAACAGATTGACGACACCATTCGGGAGGACTCGGGTTTTAAATTCCCTTTTAGCCATCCAGATTTCGGTTTTCCATGGTTTTATCAACCACTCAGTGCTGGGATGGTTCCTTCAAAAGCCATGGCTAAATTAATTCCCGCTCCTTGCTATTCATACTCCACGGCTATAATCCCCTCGACATTGTGAACCGTAAAGGAGAATTTAAAAAATGTAAAAACGAGTAAGTGTGTTATTGATTCTTGGCTGTCCGGGTGGCACCGCGTCATGCTCATCGTAGCCGACGTTTCGACCCTCATTCTGGGGTCTTCTTGAAAGCTTCCTTTGCGATTGCTATTCTAGTTTTCACCTCCTTCTTGCAACTCATGTCACCACTCACAATACTCCCGAGATATTTGAAGGATTCCAGTTTCTCCTCGTAGCATTGTTTCTTTCTTACTCCTTCCCCCCATCATGCATTTAGTGTTGTTCCTATTTTATAGCTGAGGGTACTGACTGGTGCGGCCGTCGGGCAGCAGCGTGTCGAGGGCGTTGAGCGGGTATGCGGAGCAGGTGATGTTGGAGTACCTCCAGAACTCCCTGGCGCTCAGCTCGAGCATCTCCCTGAACACCTCTGCGCGGCCCAGCTTGCACGCCAGCGTGAGCGGCGTGAGCCCCGCCTTGTTCACCACGCCGTTCCTCGCAGGCAGCTTGGGGTGCCGCAGCGCGTACCCGAACATATCCTGCAAACAACACACATTACGCTCATATGGGGACAATTGTCTCTTTCGTACTCTTAAGCAAAATGTATTCAGTCAATCCTTTTCAGTTACCAAAGAAAATTTTTTCACAGAATAAAATTGGTTCTGAAGAATTCAGTGTTTTTTTTTTTGGGGGGGGGGGGGGGGGGGTAAATACTATATAAAGAAGTTGCAGAAAATGCTGCCCATTTCTTTTTACAGCTGACAATAACTTTTAATCTTTATGGCCGTAATATTTAGTGCTGTTTTGTAGGTATATATGTCTTCACTAGGACTGAGATGTTCCTGACCTACTACTACAGAAGAATGTATGGAGTATTTGTATTGTGCTAGTATCGTAAGTAAAAAAGTTGTTCAAACAAATTTCGCAATAATTATTTCGCAAATAATAGTTTTTGTGGTTCATATACCTTGCACACTCAAGAAGAATTTTCGCAGAAGCAGATGTCACAGTAATCCGCATTGCAGTTTGGTTGCAGGACAGACAAATATATGTTGTTGTTTTTTTCGTGTCGTAGCACTTGTTCAGTATCGTCATTTTGTCTGCGTGTTTAACGATTCAGTAAATTGTGAAGGACTGCAATTTACGTTATGTGCATTATCTGTGTTGCTGAAATGTGATCACAGTTTAAGTTTACGAGACGAACAGGGGGAAATGTATCGCATTTCTTGTGTGATGGATTTGTCTCAGTTTTGTAATTAGATTGTGCTTGAAGGATTAAGACATTGGTGAAAATTAAGCGACGATCTAATCAGAAGTTATTGTTACATTTGAGTATCGTAATATGATTTCCGTTGCATTTTTACAGCGGTTTCGAATTCTTTCTGAATTAACTCCTGCGTGAAGTTGACCACAATAGCTAACTTTTTGAAACGTCTGATAGAGGTTAGAATAAATTTTACGACAGATCTCGGCAGAACCTTAATGTTGGCTTAAATACAAGTATGAACACCTTTGACCTTGAATGCTCGGAAACCGCACGAAAACATGTTTAGAATAACAAGCGATCATAAACAAAACAGTGGTGTGTGTCATTTCCATGAGGAACTCCGGAGTCTAGAACTCCGCGAACATGTAACAAATGAAAAGAGCCTATTGTTGTGTGATTCCTGGTCAGGTTTTACATATCGTACCTTCTAGATGAAACTTTTCCAAACAAAGATGACGATATTCCCACTGAAAACAACAAAATATTGCAAACCCCTCGTTGTTTACCTCTTTCGCCACTGTAAGCTCTATATCAGAAGGATTACTGATTTTGTAAGACTACAATGCACTAAACCACAAGCGAAGATACATGATCGTTATTTCATCATGAAATTTTGTGAAATCAATTTGCTGCACCTACGTAAAAGACTATGTTGCAATATTCTTGGCGGAAGCCAGATTATGACATTGACATACCAACATTATTATTTGAAAATGTAATTAGTGTGGCTTTTGATATCGGATTTTCTGAATGTGAAAGTGATTTGGAATGTGATAACGTAGCTTTAGTGAGGTGTGCTAACCATTTCATCGACATCCCGCATCTGCACTTTGAGGACTAATATGAGCACCATCAGGTGTGTGGTACTGCTGTATACGCGTGTTTTGCGCTATATTACTCGTAAGTACTTTAAGCAGAGAGTTTTTTGGCACTTTTGATTGAAAATGTAATGATACACTGACGTCAAAGAATTACGTATAATTTTCTTTCTTGTGATGTTAATATTTTGTTACTTTGTTTCTCTCAATTAAAATGTTTATTGAGGTTTTGCATGGAAATGACACTCACCACTGTTTTGTTAATGATCGCTTGTTATTGTAAGCATGTTTTCGTGCGATTCCGAGCGTTCGAGGACAAAGGTGTCCCTTGTTAGAAGGGGAAAAACGAAGCAAGCAGAGTGTTGTGTGGTACCAGCTTGTCACAGACGACGACCATGTGTAGGATCATGTTGCCGAAGGAGTCCTGCGCGTCGGGGTCTGCGCCGTGGTCCAGCAGCAGGTTGTAGACACTCTCATTGGCGCAGCAGGCGGCCCAGGCGAGCGGGAACTCCCCCAGGTACGCCAGGCCCTCGTAGTCTGTGTGGCGAGCAGGCCGCGGCCTCTGCTGGTCCCGCGGCAGGAAGAAGCTCCCTGTAACACAAGTCAAACCAATTATAACAAAATCTTGTATATTTTTGAGCCGTGCTCGGCTCTCATTGTTTATTTTCCCCGTCCTCGATTGTCTTCTGATGCTGGTTCCTGCAGATCCCGCGTGCTAGTTTTGCCCGTGAGAGCGCGCTGTGGCTCTGGTTGTGCCCTCTACCGGCTGATGGAGTTGATTTTCGGGGACACGAAACCGGGAAGTCAGTCGGTCGGCAGCAGCGGATTGGTTCGTTGGGTCTAATATTTTCCCTAATTGACTGCGACGTTAGAGGTCTGCTGGTATAAGCGAGGACTTGTAATTTGACCCGGCGGCCTGGAAGTACCGCATGATGTGGATTTGTGACCCGACCGAGACCGTTCCTCGCTCGCATTAATCGAGGGAATTCCTCCGCTGCGCTCTATGTTCGCGAGCGGTTTTCCGCCGAATGGGGAGCACGGCAGCGGGCGGGGCTGGCGGTGGCTTCGAGGTGATAAATTACCATTTTCTAGCACTGTCGGGTATTTGAGATAGTATACCTGATGATCCCAACTACAAAGTGCGTCGCTTACTGCATTCTTGTTAATTGTGCTTAATAATTTTGTTACGGGAATGGACAAAATTCCCCGATATGTGGTGCTAATCGTTCCCGCTACCTTATCAGTGTGTGGGGTGGTAACGACTTATGCGCCGGCGTGTACACACTGGTAAGAACTTGATTCTTAAGGTTAAACTGAAGGACGTTAAGGTAAACTGATTCCTGTTTGTTTAAAATAATTGCTGTATTTTGCCTCCTGTGTACAAATTTGTGTTTGGTACTAGCTGTAAATTTGTTATATGATGGTAAATTGGTAAGAGCCTGCCCTGTTATATTATGTTTCCAAGCACGTAAGGATTTTCTGTTTGCATGTTTAATACAAGTGGAGATGTTGTGATTAGGGATATTCGCATGGCTTAACAAGGTTGTCATCGCATTAACATATATTTGTATTGGAACAGGATTTATTAAGATCATAATCTGCAAGATCGAAGCTTTCTTATGTATTATATTGTATTATATTATTTGCGATATTCTGTATAAGTTTAATCGTTGACCATGATTCTTGTAATAAAATGTTTGAACAAGGTTTGCACTTTATAACCATGCTCCCACATGCTTCCCACTGAGTCCTTAGTGGCAACCACACATATCAACTTTAATGTATTAAACTCGTTTAAATACACCTTCCCTTAATATATAAATATGTCTGACTGTTTGAAATGGCATAACGCAAAAATTACAGAACTGATTTTGATAAGATTTACAAAGTTTGAAAGCTTACGGTCTTCCTTAAAACCTGCGATATTTCTTATGACTCGATGCGGCCAGGCACCGGAGAAAAATATGGTAATCCTATCTTTACGTGAACGGATGAGCACCAAATATTCGTTAATACAATCGCTAACAGGGATTTCACACAACATAGAAGATCCAATTACCCTAAAAATTCGTAGTATAACAAATTACTCACGGTGTTGCTATTTAGTATTACAAACATACCTTTGCGACTTTACAAATTTTCTCGACTTGGGCATCGGTACGGAGAATATAATATGAAAATGCAACCTGAAAATGGAATAGCCAATAGGAAGGTTTTGTAAATAAAAAGTATTATGATTGCTTGGATGAAATATTTTATGTTTAGTAAAAAGAAAAAAAAAATGCCGTATGATCGAGGGTATACGCGAGAGAGTATTCTATGTATAGTGTCTTGCCATGGAAAAATCTATTGCTGAATACCCTATGATCGGTTTAAAATTATTATTTTATTGTGGAGAGAGAACAGAAAGTTATCGGCCTGGTGGTAACTGTTTTACAGCTGTGACGGACGAGTTCTCGGGACAGAGTAGAGAACAAACTATTTCTCTCTCAATGGAAGCCAGTCCGTTGAGGTGATGTATCTGCATGAAGAGAATCGAGACAACACGCAGAAAATGTTGATGTGATCTCCATGTAACCGTAACGCGAACCGTTGTGAACCTATCAGCGCCCAAAGGATGTAATTATATCTCATTCTTGTGTAAAACCAAGTCATAATGTGTGGTTAATTTCTTTTTTATTTAGCTAACCGGAATTCAAAGAATTTAACTTCGTGCTTACTATAATTTATAATTTGTTTGAAAACTTAATATAAATTCATGTTTCTTTTGCCTATAAAAATTCAGATTATTACGATAATGTTGTTTGCTAACGTGGGCGTTAGTGTCGTGCAAACTGCCGTTTACTCACACTCGAACTCACTCCGTTATTCCTATGTAGGGTTCTCTCTACTCGGGTGAGCTGTGACCGCTGGAGCTTCCACAGTCTCGGTGGACAAACGGAGCTCGGTTACTCAGGAACAGCATATGGTGTCCTCCTCACCCGTGCCACGCAATAAGGATGGTACATCAGAGAAAACGGGACAAAATTGTACGGCAGGGGCATTATCGAATCTAGAGTAGATCAATGATTACTATCCACATTTTATGTATATTCTTATCAATTGAATCGCAGTGGACATGAAGTGCAACGTGTATGTGTTTGATAAAGATGTGTAATGGAAGTATTAAAAACTATGAGATAAATACACAAATAAGTGATCTATATATTGTTCTTGGGTGGCTTGCGGAGTTAAAGGTGTGTTGTAAATACACTTACAATTGCACAATATTTCGGCGATCTGAATCGTTGTCGCCATCTTCTGGTCACCCGAGAAAAATATTTATATTCCCAACGCCGAGAAAGATTGCGTTCTTATATAAGTTATCTATAGTTAATGATATACATAAAGTATACCCTGAAGCCTCATTTCGAGCATTATGATTTATGCGGAGGTTCAGATGTATGTGATGTCTTGTAAGGATTTCTATTTTTTAATGCACATTGAACTTCCTTTATTGATATAACTGATATCAGTCCAATAAGTGATTGTTAGTAACCATAAGATCATTTATGTTTTTTTTTTATATATGTATATATCTGCTTAACGTCTCTCTAACAGCGAGGTTTTAGAGACGGGAAAGGATGGGGGGCAAGGAATGGGAAGAAATTTGGCCATGGCCTTTTGAAGGAAGCATCCCGGCATTTGCCTGGAGTGATTTGGGAAACCATGGAAAACCCAAATCTGGATGCCCGGACGGGGATTCGAACCGCCGTCCTCCCGAATGCGAGGCCAGAACGCTAGCCGTTACACCACCATGCTCGGTATCATTTAAGTGTTCAGGAGAAAGCTTATTCTACTTTTTTATTAAACGTCGTAACATCGCAACAGAAATGTTGAAATGTTTGAAATGTGGTGCAATATACCGAGTTTTACTGTTTTATTATCACAGAGTCGTGCCCGGTCTTTAAATATCAGGAAGGTAAAAGTATACAATCGTATAAAATGATACCAAATACCTAGAAAATACTTCACTCTTTGCTTTAGTGATTTTAAGACTGCAACGCTGTTCCGATTGCACCTGTTGAGTACCAGGCTCGAGCATACGTCCAGACTCGGTCCTCTATGCTGTATTTCCACTAGCACCGACAAACCGAGTGAGGGTAGACGGCGTTTGCATGACTCTAGCGGAGTTCAATAAATAATCCGGATTAGAAACCAAAAGCTATAAAATTTTATTCCAACGATTAATAAAATAAAAATAATATATGTTATTGGTTTTAATATATGTCACTAAAATCATTTCCTGGTGCCATGAGGGAACAATATATGCCATATTTACATGTAAAAGATCTTCTGTTACAAAATATACTTTTTATCGCAGGTTGAATTAATATTGAGAGAAATTAAATTCATGATTCTTATGAAATTTGTATTATAAGAAATATGGTTGTTGCAAATTTCTGTCCAACGTATGGCCTTATTAACATAACTAGTGTAAGCCCGTCATCATTTTTTTTTTTTAGGATCAAACATCATGACAGGTTGATCTGATCTGATCAAATACGAACTCGACCTGTTTCATCCTTAGGGTGAATAAAATCTCTTGATCTTGAAGAATTCGGAACTATTAATACACGTAGGTATTAAACACGAACCGACACGATCGCGCTATCGTATAATTGTTTCAAAGGTGTTAGACTCGAATTTGCTTAGAGATAATCTATTGTAGAGGTTATGGATATGACACATATGTTCATATTGCAACCCCTTGTATAAACTGAAATATTCTCTTTAAATTAGTTTTTGTTGTTTAATAATACGCCATTACAACTGTTGGATACTGTTTTTATTTTCCGGATGCGTTTCGCCTCTGCCGAGGTATCTTCAGCGTACAGTGAAGATACCTCGGCGAGAGGTGAAACGCGTCCGGAAAATAAAAACAATATCCAACAGTTGTAATGGCGTATTATTAAACAACAAATACTAATTTATCAAGCAACTGTAGAAGAAAATGGCCTACAATAATCAAATGTGAAATATTCTCTACTATATAATTTCCTAAGCTCACTCACTCTCTCACCTTGACAGCTATTGGCTGAAGAACGGTGTCACGTGTCAGCCTTCAATCGCAAATCAATAGCGTCCAGAGATATCATTAGAATAAATTCGAGGCTGTGTCTGTAACTTAATAGCTAAGCAGCTGCTACCAAATTATTTGTCATAATACATTCATTAAGTTTGCTTTTGGTAACACTTCATAATTAAAAAAAATATCGATAAACATTACAGCTGAAAAACATGGAACTGCTTTTCATTAAGATGTTGCTAATGAAAGCAACATGAAAAAAATATAAAAATTTAAATTACCCTTGGACTCTGCTGTTACCACGAATACCAACTGTTATTCCGGCCTAGGCTAAATTTCAATTTAGTTAAAAGTTTCACTAATGTTGCTGCTTCACCAAAGTTTATACAATACAGGTTATTTGCTTTTTACGTATTTTACTGACCACTTTCGTCATGTTCAGTGTACGAGAGTTATTAGGTTACTTAAAGTGGACATCAGAACAACTACGGTCGTACGTTAGAAAATCGAGTATTCTGGCAATTCATTTCTTCAGAGTTGCTCAACTATTTAATAATCTGAAGGAATGTGTTTTGATGTCCACTTTAAGTAACCTAATAACTCTCGAACACTGAACATGAACAAAGACCACTGACGAAAGTGGACAGTAAAATACGTAAAAAGCAAATAACCTATATTGTATAAACTTTGGTGAAGCAGCAACATTAGCGAAACTTTTAATTAAATTGAAATTTAGCCTAGGCCGTAATAACAATTGGTAGTCGTTGTTACAGCAGAGTCCATGAGTAACTTAAGTTTTTATAGTTTTTTGTGTTGCTTTCATTAGCAACATCTTACTGAAAAGCAATTCCATGTTTTTCAGATGTTAAGTTTATCGATATTTTTTTAACTACGAAATGTTGCCAAAATCAAACTTAATGAATGTATTATGGTAATTAATTTGGTAGCAGATGCTTAGCTATTAAATTATAGACATAGCCTCGAATTTATTCTAATGATATCTCTAGTCGCTGTTGATTTGCGATTGAAGGCTGACACGTCATACCGTTCTCCAGCCAATAGCAATCAAGGTAAGAGAGTGAGTGAAGTCCATTTGAAGAGTTAGATTTGAATGCTAGACTAACGCCGATGCTAGTTGGACGATAATAATAATAGACTATCAGAGAGTTTAAATCGTTTTAGTGTTAAGTAAGCTGCTGGGACTTACCTATGGCCCTCTGCGACACCTTGGCCCCCGCCTCCACCAGGTCCTGCACCAGCTCGTTGTTGTTGTACGCGATGGCCAAGTGCAGGGCACTCGCGCCTGCAACATGAGTACCGGCAGTTTCAAACAACTGCATGCGGCCTAACATTTTATCTAAATATCTATATAAAAATAGAAGTATGTGTCCGTATATTTCATGCTGCAACCTCCAATACCTAGCGCAGACCACTGGTGTTTGTGTGTTGTACTAGACTCGAGTCTCCCACCGTACACTATGGTGGTTATATGTGGGTAGCTATGGGAGTGTGGAAGATATGGTGCTTGAAAGTGGTCGACCTAGTGCATTTTTCCTATTTCCTTTATTTCACTCTGCAGCCAAAACCACATAGCGCAGTCACAGTGGTGTTTGTGTGTGGTATTAGCCTCGAGTCTCCTATCGTGCACTATGGTGGTTACATGTCGGTATCTGTCAATCAAAATCCTTGACAAACACAAACGAAGTCGTGGACACCAGCTAGTAGGATATAAAAATTCTCATGCCAGCAACTACAAGCCAGAAATATAGTTACTTAAGTACGCCGAACAAATAAACAATCGGTTACTTAAAACAGCACAGCTACCATACTTAACATTAGTGATTGAAAATAGCTGAAATATGCGGACAGTATCAACATCACTGATGCAATATCAAAATAAGTTAATTCCAATCTTTAAGACGCATCGCGACAACTGTTGATTACGTTAAAAAACGCTAAAGCTATCAGAAAAAAGAACATAAGGAGATTCAAGTATTAGCCTCAGCACTTGAACGAATACAATCTATACACAAAAAAAGATGTACATAACAGTAGTGTCTAGACGGGGTTCACTTGCCAGTTTTTCCCCATGTATTCCTTATGTACGGGGTTCAGTTGCCAGTTTTTTCCCCCTCCCCTCCCCCCCGCCGCGCACGTGCCGCCAGACCACCCACGTCGCGCAGGTGTTCGCAAGCCACGTGCCCACCATAAATCATCAACACCTGTCATCAAGCTGTCAAGAAGGCCACGTGCCACTTCTTAACCCGAGTTACGGGTCATAAATCGTATTCTAATGAGTGTCGTACGACCAAATCGTCTAAATGGCTTTATTATTTATTTTTTAAACCTCAATTACGCTCGAAATACACTTTTTCTTTTTATTTTATTACATTCTTAATTTGTACTAGTGGTGTGACGTATCGAAGGCGGGCAGGCGCCAACTTGCGGTCAGTTTGTGGTCATTCCCGCCCCCGCCGCCGTCGCAGCGGACGCAGGTGCGCGCCTCTGCCACGTGCCACGTTGTTACGGGTCATAAATCGTATTCTAATGAGTGTCGTGTGACCAAATCGTCTAAATGGCTTTATTATTTTTTTAAACCTCAATTACGCTAGAAATACACTTTTTCTTTTTTATTTTATTTCATTCTTAATTTGTACTAGTGGTGTGACGTATCTTTTAACATCTACTTTTTCTGAGTATTAAAATGCAGTTTATTTAATTTAAATCGGACTGCTGGTTCGAAAGATACGTATTTTAACTGGGACAGCGCAAGCGAATTAATCTTAGCTGTCGCGGCGGGCTCACGCCCCTAATGGCTGGGCCGCTTCACCGCGTGCCTCCGTCTGCCTGCCACAGAAAAAAAAAAATTACACAACACCTGGCCCTCGGAAGGGTTGGGTTTTAGAGTGCTAATATTAAACTAATTCAATTAAACGTGACATATATTAGTATAGACTGTGAGATCACTGAGTATATGTGTTTGTATAGTACATTTCAGAATAGTTGCTAATTAAGCATTCTCCTGGAGTAATTTCGGGAAACCATGGAAAACCGAAATCTGTATAGCCAGACGGGGGATTCGAACCGCCGTCCTCCCGAATGCGAGTTCAAACCTGCGTCCTCACGAATGCGAGACCAGGGTTCAGATATAGACGACATTTCGTTTATGTTTCCGTTCGACAGAATACAATCGCGGCATCCATGGCAGCCATATCTTTTTCAATTATTATATTTTTTATGCCTTTGGCTTTACATCTCGTAGTCATGGAGGTCAGTAGAAGCGTGAAAGAACTAGGGACAAGGAACGGGATTAAATTCGGCCATGGCATTTTAGGGGAAACCATGGAAATCTGGATAGTCGGACGGGGATTTGAAGCCGCGTCCTCCACGCTCAGGTTATACATAATTTTTTTTCATAAAAAATCTTCCGTATAACATATTTTAAATTCAGTTAGCTGAAGTGCATACAATTTCGCGTTCTTTCACTCGCCGATTAACAGTTTTTGAAACAAAAAGGTTTTATTATTGTATGAAATTCGCTTTTAGTTTAGCGCATTCATTGTGAAACAGAATCACATTGCTGTCGCCTCTAACTATTAAACCAAATAAGTTCGAGGCTTCAGGTATGCAAATGTTCACATGTGCTGTGTATCGTTAACTCAAAATGCGTTCTTTTTCTACCAGCACTTCTCTTTCCTGGTATTTTTACCTGGAGAACAGACCGCAGGAGTTCATAATGGCTATTGTTCCTCATGATGTGGCCAAGGTACTGCGGCCTCCGTGTTTTAAGGTTGTCAATATTTCCATATCTTTTTTTTTTTTTTTTCATTTTGCGGAGCACTTCAGCATTTGTGGCGTATCCATTGTATTCTCAACATTCTTCGATACAGACTCATTTCAAATGCTTCTAACATTTTACTGATAGTTTCGATTAATGTCCACGCTTCAACGCCATACAGGAGGACAGAGAACATGAGACAGTACTTGAATGCTGAACAGAGCTTCTCGTGCTCCAACTGCATTTCTGCATTCGAATTGTGTAGATGATCACCGATCTTATGTATCCTTTGGTGAATAACCTCCAGAAAGATTTCCAACCTGGGGCTCATAAGGCTGATCGTTCTGTAGTCACCACATGACTTATCTCCGGTCTTTTTTTTTTTTTTTGGTAATGTAATAAACTCTGATTTGAGCCAATCTCGAGAAATACTGCCAGAGTTGTAGATGTAATTGAACACTATGGTCAATCATTATCATCATCAAGTAATTTAAAAAAATAATTATGCGTTTATCTTGGCAGGGCCTGGAGTTTTATCACCTTTCTTTCCTTTTTGTTGTAGCTTGCACTTCAGTCAGTAAAATGCTTGGACCTGTTTCACATTCAAACTGTGGAGGTTCCGGAAGGCTATCCGAGAGCAGTTGTTTTACCTGTCTCTTCCTTGCATTTCTGATATCTTGAGTATCAACAGTGACGTTTCCTTCAATGTCCACTAGTTTATTCACAGTATTAGGTCTACATCTGTCTGTTAGCTCTCTAACTTTCCTATGAATGTTGAAGTTGTCATATTTCAACTGTAGAGCCTTAGTTACCTCAACGGCATATCGAGTCTTCTTCTCGTCGAGGGGATTTATTCTGCTGGAGGATGCTTGAGTCCTGCGATTTGAATGTCTGCCAAACGTGGAGTTCTTCATGATAAATTTATAAACTTTCTGAAGCAAATCGCTGTCACAATTCTTTTAACGTATGCAAGTATGCTGTACACACTACAAGGCATAAACACATAGAGCATCATAGTACACCAAGATACATAAAAATATTAAAACACACACCAAATGTACAACGAAGATACTAGGGCCTGGAGTTATATCATCGTTCTTTCCTTTTGTTGTAGCTTGCACTTCAGTCAGTAAAATGCTTGCACCTGTTTCACATTCAAACTGTGGAGGTTCCGGAAGGCTATCCGAGAGCAGTTGTTTTACCTGTCTCTTCCTTGCATTTCTGATATCTTGAGTATCAACAGTGACGTTTCATTCAATGTCCACTAATTTATTCACAGTATTAGGTCTACATCTGTCTGTTAGCTCTCTATCTTTCCTATGACTTAAGCCACCAATTGCATAAATATAGTAGAAGTTGGGAAAAAAATTATTTCAATTCGCTTCACGAAAAAGTCACGATTTACATCTGCCTGCATTACACAGCAAAGTGGCATCTTTATGAAGTGTATTCATCACTGAAATGGACTAAAGAAAAGCGTGATATCTGTATAAATTGCGTGTTCGGCTGATAACGCAGTCTCCAGGAAGAAGAAGAAAAAGATGGTAACTGGACAGACTTAGTGCCTGCATAGTGTTTCTGTGTTAGGCGTCATTTTCATCTGGATCATAATGGCAATTTCATGCTCTGCAGATTTTTTTCTTTCTTCTGTCTACTGAAACAGAAAATGTATATGGATGTGTGTTATTTCGTTCTTATCACAGTGTGCCAGTAAAACTTTTTGTAAAATTTTCGTCATTGTTTACTGCATAATGTTAAGTATGCCAAAATGTTTCAGTCTTTCGGATTCCACGTTATACCCAGGAACCTCTGTACCCTGTGGTGTTACCAGATCATGTTAGATAAGCATTAAAAGAGCTGGTCGTCCCACATCTCATAAAAATTTCCGAAATGTTATGAAAACTATAAAAAGATAGTGAACACAGGTAAAAAATCACAAAAATGATGTAATATTCGCTCCACGAAAGAAGTCATCGATTGACATGGTTAGAAGGTGACTGAGGATGTATCAGTTTCATTAAAAATTCTCCATTCCTCAGTCGTGCAAAAAAAGCGTGGGCGATTCGTTGAATATGTCTCAAGGGAGTTCAGAGGACGAGGGTTCGACTGATGCCGCGATCTGGAGCAGCGCATTCTGCCTTTTGAGGTGCTTTATTATCAGAGAGTCAGTGCACGCGATTTGTTGAATATGGCAGCAAAGAGTTGGAGGGTAGAAGAAGCTTCCTTTTAACAGTTAAATAGGAGCTATATAATGTTTTAGGTACATGTTAAAGACACTCAAAGTGGTTATTTTTTTGCTATTTCGCAATCATTTTTTGGATAAATTCGAATCTACAAACACAAATAAATGAAAACTAATCTTGCTGTCTCATTGTCGAGGTGAGTGGTGGCTTTTAGTTCAACTGCTGGTGTAAGGTGAAGAAAAAGAGGACGTTTGGAGGACCCTTGCCAAGAATTAGGTTTCGTGCAAGCATCTTTGCGAGAAAATTGATATTGGGAGCCGTAAAGAGGGCATTAGCGAATATTATTATCTGAAATTTGTGGTTTTCACCCGACAAACGTGTTACCCAGGGAGCAAAAACTTTTCAACATCTTAATTTACCATCATTTCCTGCACTGTAGTGTGACCTCTTGCATGTTTCAGTGTAGTTTAACTCACTGTGCGTTTTTCAATGATGTCACCGGCCGTGGTGAGTGAGTGGTAACGTTCTGCCCTTGCATTCCAGAGGACGCAGGTTCCAGTCCCCGTCCTGCATTAGCATAGGGTATTACTTTTTCTACCGGTAAATACTATATTACTAAGAGAATATGATTACACGATCAGATACAGGAGTTAAATGAATTCGGTATTGGGGGAGGGAAACCTGCACCGCCCCTCCATCACACATCACGTTACCGCCAGGGAGTGCAAAGGATGAACACTACGGATGTTATCGATAAAAAGGGTAGGCAGTACATATACTAACACAAAAGCGAACATTAACTCTATGGGGTATAGTTAAAACTACTACTATCAGTACGCGAACGATCCATCGTATCTTATATTAAACTCTGGTTGTCACAAGAGGTTTGGAAAACTATGTGCTGAGTATTCACCACACATACAATCTTCTATGATGGACAGCGATTCCGATTTCCACGTTAAACTGCAGGTCCAATCATGACAAGGGGACAAGCAAAATTTTGTGAAAAAAATACACAATTTCAGTGAGAAGCATGAAAATACTATACATTTCATAAATTTCATACAAATCGGTAAAAAAAATGATTAAAATATGTAAAATAATGTCAAAATTACCTAATTTACTCCCAAAAAAGACGTAGTCGATTGACATGAGAATTACACCTGCGTGCATCACAGAGTACAGTGCCCAACTATATGATTAGTTTTCATTACCACAACGGGCTACAGAAAAGTGTCGTATGCGTACAAAAAAAAGTATGTGTTGGCTGTCATTACAGTTTCCAGAGAAACCTGAACCACCCTCCATAACACAAATCACGTTATCGTCAGCGAGTGCAAAGGATGAACACTACTGATGTTATCGGCCAAAGGGGTAGGCAGTACATCTGACATAAAAGCGAACATTGACTCAAGAACATAACATACTTCTGAATCCGCTCGGAGCTCATATCGTATATTATCTGCACACTTTTTTAACATGATTCTAATGTATCACTTTTCAATTTTTTGAAGAGTGCACCGGGCATCCTTCGAAGGGATATTTCCAAAAATCAATGATCAGGATGAATCCTGCAACACGCGCAGAAACCTCTCCGCAAATAACCTTACACACGCACACAGCAACGTAACATCAACACACATAGACCAAATCACGTCCTCCACAGAGTTAAAAAAGGTTTCATCAAATATAGAAAAATCTTAAGACAGAATATTTTTACCCACCTTCCATTAAAAAGTCCTTAGGTTAGGTTAGGTAGGTGAACTGTGCGTTGTTATATTGCATTAGACCACGGAAATAATTTGGGGTAGGGCTATAGTCACGTGCACTAGTTATCACAGTGTTGTTCTGATGACATCGTTGAGACTTGGAATTCCTAAGGTTCTTCACCATACCGAAGTGGCTTGGGCCCTTAAAAAACACGATCCCTTGGGCCAAGCGTTTTAAAATCGCATTTATTCATTCATACTGAAAATACGCTTATAATAAAAAGTGCTGTACCAATTCTATCATGTTAGGAAATCTATGTGATGAATATTTTCCACACATACCACCTTTCCATCATGATGGTGTGCGCATGGGATTGAAACAACAAATATAAGCATCATAGCACTGAATGTATACGATCCAAGGCGCTAACAGAACGTATGAGACACATTAATACACAAGACATAGCTAAAACCGCTATCATCAGTAAATTTACAAACCTACATAAATTTAATTAAACTCAGGTGAATATAGGATTGTGACATTTTGGGGTAAGATACGTTAGGTTAGTCCAAGTTAGGTTAGTACACTACATCTTAACAATAACTCAGATTTCTTTAGCTTGACACATTGAGTATGACTAACTTAAATCACGATCGGAGTGTTACAGTTATACACACGATTTACTCAATATCGCTTGTGAAACGTATACTTCATCTCTAGAGTTTAACCCCAGTTTTAGTTAATCAACCATCATACCCTAGCAGTAATTGAGGTTATTGCAGGTAAGATTTGTTAGGCATGCCCAGCTTCGTTACGTGTTAGATCAGTATTACGCGCGAGCGCGTAAAACTGACCTAACACAATGTAACAAGTTGGGCATGCCTAACAAATCTTACCTGCAATAACCTCAATTACTGCTAGGGTATGATGGTTGATTAACTAAAACTGGGGTTAAACTCTAGAGATGAAGTATACGTTTCACAAGCGATATTGAGTAAATCGTGTGTATAACTGTAACACTCCGATCGTGATTTAAGTTAGTCATACTCAATGTGTCAAGCTAAAGAAAACTGAGTTATTGTTAAGATGTAGTGTACTAACCTAACTTGGACTAACCTAACGTATCTTACCCCAAAATGTCACACATCCTATATTCACCTGAGTTTAATTAAATTTATGTAGGTTTGTAAATTTACTGATGATAGCGGTTTTAGCTATGTCTTGTGTATTAATGTGTCTCATACGTTCTGTTAGCGCCTTGGATCGTATACATTCAGTGCTATGATGCTTATATTTGTTGTTTCAATCCCATGCGCACACCATCATGATGGAAAGGTGGTATGTGTGGAAAATATTCATCACATAGATTTCCTAACATGATAGAATTGGTACAGCACTTTTTATTATAAGCGTATTTTCAGTATGAATGAATAAATGCGATTTTAAAACGCTTGGCCCAAGGGATCGTGTTTTTTAAGGGCCCAAGCCACTTCGGTATGGTGAAGAACCTTAGGAATTCCAAGTCTCAACGATGTCATCAGAACAACACTGTGATAACTAGTGCACGTGACTATAGCCCTACCCCAAATTATTTCCGTGGTCTAATGCAATATAACAACGCACAGTTCACCTACCTAACCTAACCTAAGGACTTTTTAATGGAAGGTGGGTAAAAATATTCTGTCTTAAGATTTTTCTATATTTGATGAAACCTTTTTTAACTCTGTGGAGGACGTGATTTGGTCTATGTGTGTTGATGTTACGTTGCTGTGTGCGTGTGTAAGGTTATTTGCGGAGAGGTTTCTGCGCGTGTTGCAGGATTCATCCTGATCATTGATTTTTGGAAATATCCCTTCGAAGGATGCCCGGTGCACTCTTCAAAAAATTGAAAAGTGATACATTAGAATCATGTTAAAAAAGTGTGCAGATAATATACGATATGAGCTCCGAGCGGATTCAGAAGTATGTTATGTTCTTGAGTCAATGTTCGCTTCTATGTCAGATGTACTGCCTACCCCTTTGGCCGATAACATCAGTAGTGTTCATCCTTTGCACTCGCTGACGATAACGTGATTTGTGTTATGGAGGGTGGTTCAGGTTTCTCTGGAAACTGTAATGACAGCCAAAACATACTTTTTTTGTACGCATACGACACTTTTCTGTAGCCCGTTGTGGTAATGAAAACTAATCATATAGTTGGGCACTGTACTCTGTGATGCACGCAGGTGTAATTCTCATGTCAATCGACTACGTCTTTTTTGGGAGTAAATTAGGTAATTTTGACATTATTTTACGTATTTTAATCATTTTTTTACCGATTTGTATGAAATTTATGAAATGTATAGTATTTTCATGCTTCTCACTGAAATTGTGTATTTTTCACAAAATTTTGCTTCTGTCCCCTTGTCATGATTGGACCTGCAGTTTAACGTGGAAATCGGAATCGCTGTCCATCATAGAAGATTGTATGTGTGGTGAATACTCAGCACATAGTTTTCCAAACCTCTTGTGACAACCAGAGTTTAATATAAGATACGATGGATCGTTCGCATACTGATAGTAGTAGTTTTAACTATACCCATAGAGTTAATGTTCGCTTTTGTGTTAGTATATGTACTGCCTACCCTTTTTATCGATAACATCCGTAGTGTTCATCCTTTGCACTCCCTGGCGGTAACGTGATGTGTGATGGAGGGGCGGTGCAGGTTTCCCTCCCCCAATACCGAATTCATTTAACTCCTGTATCTGATCGTGTAATCATATTCTCTTAGTAATATAGTATTTACCGGTAAAAAGTAATACCCTATGCTAATGCAGGACGGGGACTGGAACCTGCGTCCTCTGGAATGCAAGGGCAGAACGTTACCACTCACTCACCACGGCCGGTGACATCATTGAAAAACGCAC